>VZTG01006785.1:553731-801492 GCA_013397845.1 Melanocharis versteri
CCCCCCGCGCCCGCCCCTCCGCGACCCCTCCGCGCTCCGCTGCCCCGCGGGCTCCGCCATCGCCCGGTCCGTCGCCCCGCGGCAGTGCCATGTATAACGCGCCTGCACGCGCTTCTTCCCCGTCCGAACTTCCTCGGTCGGATGCCTTCGCCGTAAAAGAAACTAAGCAGCCCTCGACGGTGGCTGCCAGCACCGGATATGTGCCTTCCATCTCCCGGCTGGCCGCGTTTGCCAAGCCGGGAAGGCCCCGCCAAGGCCTCCCTGGTATGATGGGCCAACAGAACGTAGCTGAGCTGTTGACTTGCTTACGAGTCCAGCGCTAGTTACGCCCCGCAACCTGTTCTTGTCACCTCGTGTGTCATCTAGGGGTGCCTCGCATGAGGTGTTGTGTAGCAAGCCATTAACTTGATGAATGGAAGGCTTCGTTATGCAAAGGTAGATGTAACGAGTTACTTCGAGAGAAAATTCTTCACGGCATAGTTTCTGATCTCAAAAGGGCTGAAGGGTGGGACAAAACCACCCTTGTGTCAGGACAGGAATGCCAAACTGTGTGTTCTGTCATACCGCAGCATTTGTTCCGGCGAGTGTTTCCTACTCCGTGCCACGCCAGGGAGCCACACTCTGCCACAGAACAGCACAGGTTGAAGTACACTTCATCACATTTGTGTAATCAGCCAACCCATTGAGTCAACTCATCTTCGATCAAAGTTTTTGGTTTTTTTCAAATTCGTTCAAAGGTGTCTCTAAAGAAATGTTCTCAAATGTTCTGCTTTGATGGACGAGTTTTGGGCCATTGTCCAGCAGATACTCATTCAGAAAACGTTGATCCATTTCTGGGCTTTGGATGATTTATGTAGAAAGAGTTGGAGATTCCTTTCTCAGACTTGATCAATCTGCCCATTCTTTATGACAAATATGTCGATGTCTCCTAGTTCAACATCCTTCATCTGGATAACTGAAATGCTGTACTGGACTTCGAGATGGACATCATTTGTGCAGATAAAAAATTTAAGAACTTTCATACTTTTCATACTTTCCGTATCTTCTAACTAGTCTACAAAAAGGTTTTTAATCCACTCCTTGATACCTTCAAGGGCTAGGCTTAATCTAAGGTAGTGAAAGAGGGGGTCGTTCAGCGACAGTAGCAGGATCATTGGTGGAAGGATGGGCCTACATACAAAATTAAGATGGTTAAGATGTAGTAACTCTGTGACTGCCTTCTGGAGATGAGCATTTAATCACCATCCCTAAGACATGGGCCAAATCCTTTTTGAGCTGTACACAGCATAATGTCACTGTTGGAGCCACCCTTTGAAGGACAGTCTTTGAATGTAATCAGTATTCACACGATAGCAAAGAGATGGCAGCAGTGGTTGCTGAAGATGCTACTTCGCTTTGCAAAGGCATAAAAATAGAACATCTTAATCTGTACTAAGGGCCTCACCATTGCAGTAAACCAGGTCTTAGGTGTTTTGATTTCCTGGATGATTCAAAAGAAATACTGTTCATCAGTACTTCTCCATTTTTAGTATTTCACAGAAAGAGCCAAAGCTCAGAGTTAACACTAGTTTTTAGTGTTCTGACCACGCTCCACAATTCATCTTCAGTGGAAGAATTTCTTCTTTTGCACATATTCGTTGCTTGCATTGCCATTAATTCTTTTTTGCCTTACATTTTGACCTTTTGTCCTTGTTGCATTATAAGACTTCAGGAGAATCAATCACACTATTCAAAAATACCATGTGATAGTGCTATTGTTCAAGCATCTGAGAGGTACCAGGTTTTTGTGACCGGTTTTTGCAGTTGTATTTTGCTACATAAGATTCCGTGCTAGCTTGCTCTCATCTTGCTTTCTCTAGAAAAAAAATCAAGCTGTCCAAAGGTTGCATGGTGAATTGTCTAAATCATTGTTTCTTTCTTATTTCTTGAGGTGTTTCATACGTTCCTCGCTGGAGGTAGGACACATCAAATTTCAACAATATTTTGTTTGTTGAAACCAACCTTACTGCCAGCTTCCTAAATGGCTTTCCTAACATTGCATATAAATATTTGAAAGGTCAACTCCATTTTGATCTTGTGTGCCACTGTGATGTCTATAAAGATCTTCATAGGTGGTGGAACAGCTGAATTTGAAATAGTTATGGTGGTAGGTCGCAGCTAGCTGAAAGTTTACAGGATTGAAAATATTACAGAGATCTGTATTGTATGGGAATGGGTCTACATCTCTAGGATTTGCTCTAACTGAGGGATCACAGACGTATTTGATATGCAGACATTTATCCACAGGATCGTAACTCTTGATAATAAAGTGACTATCAGTATCTGCCATTTGGTTATATTAAGGTGATAATCTGCCTTTTAGTATTTGGGAGTAAGGCTTGGAAAGGAAGCATTTAGTCATTGCGATACAGCCAATGATCAGCTAAAGGATTTCAAAAGGCAGGATTGATATGGCTAAATGGGATGGTCTGTGCTGTAGGCATTAACATCTGATCCAATCATCCTATGCTACTTTTTTACAGTCAAAGGAAAGATAGTTAGCAGCATTGGTGGAATTCCCAGCATGCTACAATCTCATCCTAAAGCAGATGCCTATGTCTGGTCAGATGGAACAAAGTCTAAATTTGATTTATTTTGTTGACTTTTTTTTTACTGATTGGAATTATGTCACCTGTTCTGCAACTGCTTAGGGAAAGTTGAGATTAATCCTGCTCATGTTTCTATAACTCAGGCTTTCTTGATCTAAGACAACTGGATGGTTTAAAACTCCATAGTGGCCAAATTATATTGACAATTTAGGTCTGAAATACATAATATCCCTTTGCACCTAATATCTTTTCTCTCCTATTTTGATCCTATGCTCGTTTGCCCTCAACCTCTGGGATGTGGCTCATCCTTGTAATCTGTTATTCTCTGTAACTTCTGTCCCTCTTAGCTTCCTCGCCTCTTCCTCATCTCCATCTCAGTCTGTTGTCTTCTAAGTGGTCTGAGATGTTTAAGTTAAAATGGAGAAAGAGTAATGCTAGAAAAAAGTATTTCTTGCAATCTGTACTTCCAACACTGAGCTGAGAGTTATGTTTCCCATTTTGTAGTGGGTGCAGTTTCAAGAGAGATTATTTCAGGCAGATAAAAGGGGCTAGGTTCTTCAACACATGGAGGAAAGTGGAATCACTTGAAGGAAAAACTGTTGAACAAAATTCTTTACATGAAAGTCTAGGAGAGAGGACCTCCTATTTCTCTAAACTACTGAGACATTCCTTCCATTGATCTGAAAAACATTGATTCTAGATTAGGTTAAGACAGCAACACAATCAAGTTTAAATAGCTAGAGAAAGGAATGTCAATGTTTAGAGTAATAGATTCTTGGTAATTTTTTGGGCTGACATTATGATGTTTAGTTCTTTATTGATAAGGACAGTTTCTTTCCCCAAATTTTTGCTTTCAAAGAATGTGATCGATACACCACTGTTTCCTTGTGGACTTCAATCTCAGACTCAACGTAGCCATTTTTTTTAAGAACTAATAATTTTTCTTTGCAATATTCCCATTAAATAAGGAGGGTTTTGTTATCCATTCTCTACCCATGTAGAATTAAGACATGAAGTTACAGCAGATATTGTCAGAGTCGTCCACTGATTTCTGTCGTTTAATTAAAGAGGCCTAGATTTAAAAACCTAAGAGAATATAATACCTTTTATTTTTGAATTAGCATTTTTATTGATATTTGTTAAAGGTGTAAATACTAGATACTTTTGTACCTCTAGCTGGATACCTAATATCTTGAATTGGGTTTCCAAAGTTATATTTAGAATCCACGCTTCACTATGTTTTAATGGCTTGCTTAGTATCACATAGAAGTTTTACAACAGAATTAGGACTAAATTACATGGGACAGAATGCACGTTTTATCTACAGAACCTGCTTTTCTCTTTGTGCATTCTCCTGACACTTTCACTACCCACCTTTCTAGATCTGCAACACTTGAGACTGGAATCTTACATGCAACAACTTCTATCTGTAGCAGACATAGATAGCCCTGACTATGAGTGCCATGAAGCCAGTGCTAACAGAGATGAGATCAACATCTTTACGTCCCTGGTTAGTCTACATATGTTCTACACATTTCTGATTTATTCCTAGTAGTGAATTTGTGCCTTGTATGAAGCAAAAGCTCCACGGAAAAGGCAATTTGAACTTCTGATTGGAGAACACACATAGAAAGTGAAGATGTACAAACATTACCTAGCTTAAAATAAGTTTAAGTTTAAAAGCCTCAAACTGGAAATCTAAAATAAAGATAATCTTGTGCCATCACATTGCTCACCCTTTCAGCTCACCCTGTTGGTCACCAGCAGAGTTTAGATGTTTACATCCACATCAGAGAAAAAAAGTTTTAGCCACCTCCTTGAACTCCTTGGCTGTATTCAAAGTAGTACTGTGTTACCACTGGAATGTAGCTTCCCTTGCCTGAGTGAGGATGAGAACAGGTTTATAAAACAGCTAAGGGAACAAAATCCTTGCTTAATAGTTGGGTTGGGATGGGAGCATGGAGTGGAGACGGAGGATAATTTTATCCTTATAGATAAAGACTTTAAATGTCTGATCAGCCATAACAATTTGCTCGTTCTCATAGTCAATGTAATGATCATTATGAAGAGTGCATTACCTGAACATTAAATTAGGGAATGTCCTCTTCAGTTTTTGAAAAGAGGTGTCATAATCTAAGAAAGGAGTAGGTTGAGGAGTGATGCAAATGTAGGTACCATATCTGAAAGACAGACATTCTTTGCATTTCTCTTTGAATTTGTAATTTGCGTTCTCATGACTAAGTACACTTTTAGAATGAGTAAGTATGTGGAGAATAGGGACATCTGAAATTCTGTGTTTTTACAGAGAATGCAGAAAGCCTTACAGATTTTTAATGAAGTACATATTTTACTGGAGCTCATGCAGGATATTTTTTCATAGAGAACTTTGGGTTTTTTTCTGGTTATGAGTATGGTATTTAGAGGTTGGCTTTTCAAGAGTGTAAATATCTCAAGCAATTTTTTTTTTCCTCAACATGGTCCATCAAGTCTTTTCCAAATCCTGTAACTGGTGTTGTCCAGTGAAGAGAATGTTAGTCTGAATGGTAAACTATTAGCTGTTTTCCTTTAGGAAAATGAGGACATGTGTAAACGTTGAGAGAAAGAACAGGGTGTTTCTTCTGATAATTGAAAAAAGACTAAAAACCATCCTTTTTTTCCATTCAGATGAGAAAAATGAAAAAGCTTAACTATCTTTTCTTCTTAAATAACTGAAAAAGGGAAAACTGAACAATGTAGAGGAAGTTATCTTCTAAAGTAACAGAAATGCCTTTTTATGAATAAACAGTACGAACTTAAGATCTATGGGTTTTTTCCAGTTGGTGGATTCAACACCAATTTACTGGAAACAGCCATGAGATAGGAAAATGAACAATATAATCAAAAATACTAATGACAGGGAGTACAAAAACTGAACGATTCACACGGAAACCTCCTGACAGTAGACAATACCCAACTGCTCCCTCCGCCACGCCATGCCGACTCGGAACGGAGCCCTTCCCCATCCCTGGAAAATGATGTGAGGTGGTACAGAATAACCTCTGGGTCCTAGCCATGCTCCTCCTGGCTACTGCAAAAATTACCCCTGTCCTGGCTGGAACCAGGACAATTTAGTCTTCTGGTCATCATCATAATGTAGATTTTTTCAGTACACTGCAGTGCAGCCTAGTTCTACCAGTACTTCTAAACAGAAGCTTGACTCATATGAGAATATTATGCTAATGTTAGGCTTAGTGCTTGAAAAACTTTTCACCAAACTGTGCAAGCTGCCTTTCAGCATAGAGAAGAGAAAGTAAAATATCTCCTTGATTCATCATTAGCCTGCAGATTTCACTGTGGATTCAATATAGCCTGAACAAAAATAACGTTACATTCTCTAAAGGAAGAGGTGCAAAAGGTAGGGAATCTTTAGTGGCTCATCTTGGAGATGATTCACAAACAGTTCTTTTTTGGAGAAGCATGTTCGTGTCGGTATATAGCTTAGTAAAATTGTGACAAAGTGGAAGAGGAAGTGGTCTGAATGCCTTTCATTTTGTTTCCTTTCTGTGAAGTTGTCTAAGGGACTTAGATGGTCCATAGATGGATTAATGACCTTTTGCAATAATTGTGGCAATATGAAAGATCAAAACTATGCTACAGCTTCTTGAGACTTATTTAGCACCAGCACTGGAAATCAATTTATTTCCTAGGGGTAGACTATGACAGTATGACCCTTTAACATAGAAGCTTAAGTCAACAGTCTACTCCTCCTGGGTCAGTTTACAGATGGAGGTTTTGCAGCTGAGAATTGGTGGATCTGAAATTGCAGATTCATGCAATTTTAATCTTTTCAGGTAGCCCCCAGTAACAAAGGCTGGCACATGCAGTCAATAGCCTTGTTGTTTAGACTGGCGGCACTGGAACAAAAGGCCTTGTTCCAGAAGTTTGCCTGTATTAGGATAGGCTGAATTCTACTGGATTTGCTCTGTTATATTTTAGCAGCTGCTCACTAGCGATCATTTGGTATCGTAATACAAGTTTTGCTCTCAATAGACAAGGGTAAATTCACTAGTAAACACTTTACTAGGTTTTGCCATGAAGCCTCTATGTCATCTTGGATTGTGTTCATTGTCCTCACACAAGGAGATCATGTTTTAGAAGGGCATGGATCTGTCCCTATCAGTCCGTCTACAGGAACGTAATGGGGAATGAGTTTTCCTCTAGAAAGTCAAACATTACCAAAGTCACAATTGCTATCTTTTAATTTGGTATTAATTATTTTGTGTTTCAGCACATTCATTATTCTTAAAAGCAACAAAATAAAGTTAATAAATAAAAATTATCTCAACTCATGCCTATTCAAACAGAGAAATTAACTAAATGCCAGTCATGTAACTGTATTTATGTCATCTTGGCTCACTGAAGTGAGCGTAGTTTGAACATAGTTTGTAAGGAACTCCTGCCATTAAAAGTTCCTTACATCTATCTTATGTAATCTTGCCCTAAGATCACTAGGCAGCAGTGAGGAAAAGAAGTGAGCGAAGGAGATATGAGGACACTCCAGCAAATACTTTCTCAAGGAGTCAATCCACTGTCAAGTTGTATTGTTGTAACACATCCCAGTAATGAAAACTACAAAAGCTATTCAGTGAACAACATTTTTTTCTGAACATTGTTGTGGGAAAAAAGAAACAAAACAAAGCCCTCAAACCCAATCACAGACTGAATCATTTCAGGTGAAATATTCTTTCAAAGAATTCATCAAGGGTCATATATTGAAAAGTTGCAATCCAATTGATTTAAACTCAGCAAAGATAGCAATGTAAAATGTCTTATACTAGAAAGCATCAAGCAGGATTAACTGTAGGCATTATACATATTGGCTATAATAAAACAGTGTAACAGTCCCCAAAGATACAATCTTAGATCATCACAGGCATGCATAAGCACTACATATTATAAAATTATTGAAAATAAATATGGGATGATGCCATTACTCACAAATAGCATAGTTATGAATTAGTCATGCAGGTCAGCCCAAATGAGTGCAGAAGATAGTATCTTTATATATAACATCATAGTGTTTCATTTTTTTCCATGTAATACATATAACAGAGAGGAACTATTTGAAAAGTATTTGAAAATTTGTAAAAACAGTATTGCAATTGTTGTCTGAATCTTTTGAACCTGTAAAGGCTGCTCTGATTAACTTGACTGCAATAGTTCAAGGTTCAGACAAGATGAAGGCTTGAAAGGAATATCTGCAAAAGACCTCAGAACTACTTGAAATTGTTTGTGTATCTGGAAGTGATTCTAAAGTGCAAAAAAGGATTTTCTACACCTACAAAGTCTGGAACACTGGGATTTCCCAAAGGAATAGACTTTTTGCTAAAAGCTCTGCAGAATGGCAAGGGAAAAAACCCTGTCAACCATTAAAAATGTATTACAAATCATTTATATTTCTTTAAAAACTATCTAAGTTCAGAGCAGAGAACAGTAGCTGTTCATCTTCCTGGCTCTATTCAGAGACTCTGTCATGTGGAACATATCAAGGAAACTGGAGATGGCATCACAGTAGAAATTTCCCTGCTTCTGCAGGAAACAGGAGAAGCCAGGGGCTCTGAGCCTATTTCAAATTCTGTTCTTTACATTGGTTGTTCTTGAGCATACTTGAAACATGCCGAAGAAAATCATCAGCAAGTGGCATATAGTAAGACCAAACAGATTTTTATGCTTTATGGACATACTCCATTATTCAGGTGATAATACTCTCATCGACTTCAAAGGTCAAAGTTTTATAAAGCAACTTCTAGAGTCAGCAAATATAATTTTGCTGAAGATAAGCATTCATGGGTAGAGAATGTATATGTATTCAAGGGTAATAAACTCAAAATTGTTGTGTTGGTGTTTGGGGTTTTTTTGCAGAGAGTTGTAACTGTAGGAGTAGACAATGGAGTTGGTAGCACCCTTTTCCAGAATCCTAACATGTCATTTCCAATGTTACAGGAGTGACTTCACCTCTGGCTCCTCTCTGACTTGTCTGATGCTGGGTTTGTGTTTGTGTGCAGTCTTGCTTTTATTTTCAGTCAGGAGGCAAGCGCTATCCTGTATATACTAGTGTCTATCATGCTGCAGATCTGACTGGTTTCAGGCACCTGGTTTTTCTTTTGATATTGACAAACAGCTCCTTAAAAGAAGACATCTTTATTTAGCAGTTGGAATAAAGCATGAGAGAAAAGGAGATTTTAGAAACACCAAAGAGCCTAAGCACATATTTAGTTCAGGTTTGGTTAAGGTCCAGCTGGAACCAATCCACTGCATAGGGATATGCAGAAATAACATAGTCATGCTGATAGTCATCAAATGGCTTCTCACAGTTCCTCCACCACCAAGGACAGGCAACCTCTAACAACTGACACAGTCAGCTCTGTAAAGGTATCTTGGCTCAAATAACCTGATTTACAGGAGTGAGTTTAAAAACCAGTGGGGTATTAATGATAGTACTGCTCCATTGCAGGAATACTCTCATCCACAGAAGGTTAACCCAGGTGTTCCCATGTCTGTGTCTGTCACCTGGCTGGAAGTGAAAATTCACATCAAGATCTGAAAGTCATGTGCCCGTTGTCTTATGTATAGTACAGAAAATTCATGTAAAAGACAGATCCAAATTCAGCATGAAAAATTATTCAAAGACACATCTGCACTTGTCACTGTCACATTCCTATTACATTGTGTAAGAAGAAAACAATATCTGACAAAAATAAAATAAACACAGACACATGAATGAAAGAACTCACTACAGTACTTTTGCATTTATCTGATATTCTAAGGTCAGTTAAAACATGTTCAGTGTTACCATGGAAATGTCACATAAGGAAATATAATACTAGTTTTCTTAATGAAAGCTGAAGAGAAGGACAGCTGTAGGTATGTTCTCAACAGAGATGAAACAACACACTAGTTATTGAAGATAAATACATACATTTTCAAAGTCCACATTCCACCTTCTTCTTTATTCTGGCCACAGAAGTCCTCGCCATCTTTCAACATGGGTACCTTCTCAGTAACATGAAACACAATGACATTGCTGCTGATGAAAATGTAGCAGTGAACAAGGTAAGTAGGTTAATTTTCTGTCCAACTGGTTAAGGAGAATTTTCACCCCCGTCAGCTAATTTGGAATCTCAGGGTGTGGGGGGAATTTATGAAACCGAAGATTAATAACCATACTCTATGCAATTCTTCACATGCTGAAAAATATTTAAAACAGTGTTTGCATGGCTGTTAGGATCTTTGGGTTTTGAAGAGCAGCCCAAGGTAAAAATTTGTTTTGCATTCTAGGATATAAAGAGAAGAATTTTTGTTTTCAGCAGAATATAAACCTTAAAGCAAGACACCTATGCACATACACAGATTTTCCCCTTCACTATAAATAGTCTTCAGCATGTACACTAATGTCCTGCTGATTCAAGCTTGAAGAAATGCAATTTCTATTTAAATCTTGTTAGGGAATTATAAATATTTTTTGGGAAGTAATTGGCAAAAATTAAAAGTATATCCACATGGATGTTACTTCAGAAAACAATCATATGCCTGGAAAGAGGGAAAACAATTCTATTCCTTTGTGGAATTTCAAGTTCTGGCTGTTAAGAATCCACTAAGGTAAAAGTTGATTAGAAATTTAAATTTTTGGATTATTGACAAATGGTAATCAAGCATCAACATAATTTATTTCTGAGTCTTCAACTAATACACAAATCTGAAAGATCAGATTGTAATTTCTTGGGGTGTTCTGGGGTTTTTTTATCACCTTGTCTTCTGTGATCATAATCGTGAAACAAATCCTGTGATGTAGACCCATGTCAGCTTTGCCTAAATTTGTTCTCATCTCTTCTCTCCTGCATGCAACAAAATCAAGTGAATGAATCCTGCAGTTTTTCTATTAGTGACACTAGTGATTAGATATATGGAACCATAGAATCACAGAGTATCCTGAGTTGAAAGGGACCCAGAAGGATCATGGAGTCCGACTCCTGACCCTGCACAGGACCATCCCAAGAATCACACCATGTTCCTGAGAGCATTGTCCAAACACTTCTTGAACTCTGTCAGGCTTGGTGCTGTGACCACTTCCCTGAGGAGCCTGTTCCAGTGCCCAGCCACCCTCTGGGTGAAGAACCTTTCTGTGATACAGAACCTAAACCTCCCCTGACAACTTCAGGCCATTCCCTTGAGTCCTGTCACTGTCACCACAGAGAAAAGATCAGTGTCTGCCCCTCCTCTTCCCTTCACGAGGAAGTTGTAACTGCAGTGAGGTCTCCCCTCAGTCTCCTCTCCTCCAGGCTGAACAGACCAAGTGATCTCAGTCACTCCTTGTAAGGCTTCCCCTCAAGGCCCTTCACCATCTTTGTTACCCTCCTTTGGGTGCTCTCTAATAGTTTAATGTCTTTCTTATACTGCAGCACCCAAACCTGCCCCCAGCACTCGAGGTGAGGCCGCCCCAGTGCAGAGCAGAGCGGGACAATCCCCTCCCTTGCCCGGCTGGCGATGCTGTGCCTGATGCCCCCCAGGACACGCTTGGCCCTCCTGGCTGCCAGGGCACTGCTGGCTCATGTGCAACTTGCCATCGACCAGGCCCCCAGGTCCCTTTCTGTGGCACTGCTTTCCAGCCTCTCATTCCCTGGTCTGTACATCTAGGGTTGTCCCGTCCCAGGTGCAGAATCTGGCACTTTCCCTTGTTGGACTTCATACAGTTGGGGGTTGCCCAGCCCTCTAATTTATCAAGTTCTCTCTGAAGGGCCTCTCTGCCTTTGAGGGATTCAACAGCTCCTCCCCATTTAGTGTCATCAGCAAATGTACTTAGTGTTTCTTCGAGTCCTGTGCTCAAGTACTTTATGAAGATACTGATGAGCACTAGGCCTAAAATGGAGTCCTAAGAGGAGCCTTGGTCTAAAACACTAAGATTGGTCAGCTTTGACTTTCATTCAGAGGTGAACATTCTCAGTCAGATTTCACTGTGAATCGAGTTTTCAGGCACTTCTAAGTTTTGAGAACCTCATTGACTCTTTAAGACTCCATTTTTGTTTCCTGGCTTTTGCAAGAGGCTGTTACTCTTTAAATGGCATGAAAGTAATTCTTTTCAAGATCTTTTCAAAATCCTTTCAATCTGAAGAGAAAAAATATTATCATTTATAATAGTGATTATCATTATTATTATACACTGAAAAAAAGTTAATTTTTTTCAAAATGTGATTTGGGGAATGAAGTTCCATATACTTTTTTCCTATTCTGTTTGGACTGTGGCATCTTAAATAGTAGGTGATAGATCTTCTAATCTCAGGAACTTAGTCCGTTAAATTCTAGCAGTACAGTTGCACTTCAGTATTCACTAGCAAAATTGTGGGAGCCCACACTGCCATCACTTTAAGTGATTTTGCTCAGAAAGCATATTTTAATTTAGTTTAATTTATATATGCACTTGAGTTAGAGTACATAAGTTTTGTTCTTTTTGCAACCCTAACCAAATAATTAATTGTAAAAAAACCCCTTTTCAAATTAAATCTGATATAAATAATTTTTTACTAAGACTCTTTTTACGCTGGCTTTTTATACTTTTGCTATGTATGGAGTGAATCGAGAAATATGTAATAGAGATTTCCATCACTGTCCATACTACCAAGCTGCTATACACTTGTGGCAAATAGCTTTGACATTTCTGGTTTTCAAAGTGTGAATAATGTGAAATTTGCTCTTTAGAGATTTTCTGTTGATCTTTTCAGACATAATCTCCAAGTGCAGGTGGGCATGACATACCTGGTGACACATTCAAACTATTCTACCAGATAATGCAATGCACTCATAGAAAATAATGACACTTGGCAAAAAAGCCTGTACAGTTTGTTCTGACACTTTCCCTGAAGCCTTTTCTAACTCATTCTGTGACACAGTAGTATCCACCAAATGTGCTTTCAAGTTACAGCTCAACAAGCCTTTCAAATATGTCAGTCTTGAGTTTTTTATTTCTAATTAAGTGGGCATTTACTGACTTAGAGCAACTACTGTAGTGGTGGAACCATTTTCTAAAACTGACTAATATTCACAGGTATTTCAGAGAGCCTGCAGTATTACTGACAACCCATGGAAATTGGTGTAAATATTTTCCTCCTCATCTACAGGTGAGTCTACCTTTTGCTCAACCAATTTACAACTTCCACAAAGTCATTTTGGTTGTGTTTTTGTTGTAAGTTTCTGTAATAATGATTTAGAGAGGGTTCTTTTGATCAATACACATTCAGTTGCAGTTATCCTCCAATGTGTCGTCTGCTGCAAGATAAGCATATTAAGTGGTATCACATAAATCATATATATAATGTATAACAGTTTCAAAACACAGAAAAATGAATATGTTCCACAATTAAATCACTAGCACAAGTCTCTGATGAAAAGAGCTGCTAACTCAGTCTTGCTAGGTCCTACAATAAGTCTCTTCTGCTACATGCCAGAGCTAGCAACAAAGGCTGAAGTGAATTAATCCTATTGCTCTGTCTTAAAAACAAAATAACTAAAGCCTAGAGCCTTCCACTTCCATTTCACGCAGTTAATTTTTGACTCTGAAAATGGAAACTAAACCTTGTTAGTTATCACTATAAATTGCTCTTTTCCATCTATGATATCCTTTGAGAACATGAATACAACTGTCCTTTATTTGGAGAAAAGTGGGACTAATAAATTGTACAAACAGCCCAAAAACTTTCCGTCATGCATATGCTCAACCTCCCAAGTGCAAATAGAAGTCCTCCTACACATCGGTCTGCTTGGCTTCGGTGATATCAAGAGTAGCAAAGGGAGAGCCTCTTGTTTTCTGGTCCAGTCTAAAGAAAATCACTTCTGTAGAGACCAACTAATTTGAGCAACTGGCTAGTTCAGTATTCTGCTCTGAGCCAGGCTGTGGCCAACATGACAGCCTGGCCATCATCTATCATCCCCTTGGTGACAAGGCTGATAGTTCTCTGAAGTTCACTCTGCAAATGCAGCTCCAGCCTGCTCCAGTCAAACTCACTTTATGCAGGTACACAATCTCCAAGTAGATACGCCCGTACAAAGGAAACGTTTCCTCCATGAGTTTGTTGATAATGAATTTAGTTACCAAACCAAAGTCCACTTCCTATAAATGCAGAGTGATTCTATTGACTTAGGGCCATCTTTTGCAAACTTCACATGTTTTCCCTTACCAATGCTTAAAACTTTATTAAAATTTATACAATTCAATCAAATTCTGAGCGCAACAAAATGAATTCCGTAAATGGAATTTCAAGTAATTAATATAATAGTTATTTTAAAAAGCTGACTGGTACAGACTATTCTCCTTCTCCCTCAGAGTGAAAAAGCAAGTACTTTTGCATTACTTGTAGTGGTACAGAGACATTATAATTAATACAATACAAAGAGTTCTTTTTGCTTTGCAGGTGTCAGTAAGCAACCTCAAGGGAATATTCAAGAATCCTTGGTGTGTTTAGAGTTTTATTGCAGGAAAGCTGTGTGATGTAAGTGCCTTTCATTTCACTCTCTTTCAGCTATGGTGCCTTTCGTTGCTTGCTTATACCTATAAAACGCACATGCCTCTTTCTCCTTTTTTCTCAGCCTTTCTAAAATACTTAATCAGAGATTCAAACGAGCTTATATTCTACTACACGTGCACAGAAAACCTTAAAAGAACATTATGAAAGTTGCAAAATCAAAAACTCTGTAGCTGCTTTGAGTGAGTTCTATTTTATAGCTGTTATGATACTGACTTTAGTTATACAATTACATTTTGGTTTTCCACAAGGCAACTTTAATTCCTTATCTCAGAATCCTTATTTTACAAGTTTCATAACCTGTTAGCTCAGATTTTCTTTTAATTTTAGTTTTTTTCTAGACAACTAAAGAAGCAAACAAAACTCAAGATCTTGTGTGGCACCATGCAGATTGCAGCATTACAGTTAATTAGCAGGGTTAAAATTTTTAGTTATAGAAAGGAGGTTCCTACAATTCAATTAGTGAGTAACAGTATCAGTAAGTGATCCCCTCCATAAAGTCCATCAATGGCAGGGAAAGAGGGTGCCATTTCAGGGTTGGTATAAGTGAATGTAGGGCCAGGGAGTCCAAAAAAATTGAGAGTGGAGATATTCCCTGCATTCACATCTGTCTCTGCTGCAGCTTCTGCTATTTTCACTTTTGTCAACATGAGCACTTGAGTGGCAACACAGTAAACCAGATGAGCTTGCTGATCTTACTGAAAGCTATCTCTGCAAAACAGTATCCCACGTCTGATTAGTTCTGGGAGCTGCACCGCCTCTTCCTGTCGGTCCATACTCGTTAATACTGAAGCAAGGAAGAGGCAGCCAGAGACAAGAGAGAATGCATGTTCATTCGTTTCTGTGGGAGTGTGATCTCAAATCCACTGAAGACCAAATACTGACTTACTCAAACCTTAGTGACTTTCACAAGTGTTTGCTGACAGCAGAAGAATGTGAACAGTCAAGAAACCTGGGTTCGTGTCTGAGTGCTGCCGGGGTGTGATCTAGTAGGCATGGGACTTTGTCCACCACAGGTAGATTTTTACTGTCCCCATCCAAGCAGATCTGTCTTGCTGGTCCTTTTTTCTTTTTTTTCTTTAGAATCTGAGTGTGGTCTCTCTGTCATTCTGTCACTCGCTTACTGCCGAAGTGGTATGACTGCAGTTGCAGGATTCTTCTTGCAGCTCCAGACCCCCAACCCCCATTCTGTGTTTTTGGCTGTGGCTCACCACCAGTTTCCTGCTCTGGTCAGAGTGCTTAGCCATTTGTAGAATTAGGAGCCCTGGCTCCCTGCTCCCTCTTCTGTATAATTCACATCAAACACACACACACACGCACGCACACACACACACACACGTGATCACAGCCTCTTAATGTAGTCCTGCTACAAATTTCCACGAGCATTGTCCTTGCCACTTCCCACCTCTCTGTCTTTCATTCCTTCAACTCTTGCTCCAGTTTCTTTATTTAGTCTCAGGATTCCCTTCAATTTCCCATTCTGTTTCAGCCTTCTCATCTGCTAGCTGTCTTGGTCCCAAACTCTCTTTCCTGAAGCTGATACCCTTTTCTTAATTTACCAATAACAGCAATCAGTTGTCTTGTCCCCAAAGTCCATCCAAACTCCTCCAGTCCAAGCTTTGGCTACATTTTGGCATTTCAGACAGATTGACTTTCCTTTTTTTTTTTAATGTACTTCATTCGGGTTCTTTCTCTGGTACTGACTCGTCAGTACAAGAATATCAAGACCACAGAGAAGAGTCTTCCTGTTTCCAGCTCTGATGGCGGCTTCGGCAGTGCTCTACAGCAACCTGGAGCAGCAGCGACAGGGATTGTCCAGCTCAGCACCTCAGCCCAGAAAGACTCTTAAGAGACTGTAGCTGTCAAATTGTGGTGAGGCACTGCTGGGCATGAGCAGAGAGTGGTTCTCATAAAAGGCTTATCATTGTGGCAGTTCATCAGGGAGATTACAAAAGGCTCATCCCTGACAGAAGCTATTTTGCTGCCAAATTTTGAGTCCCTCACCCACATAAGAAATACATATGAGCATCTCATATGAATAATTTTAGTATTTTAAGCAGGTCACAACAATTTAAAATAAATGCATTGAAAAGAAGACATCACTTATCAACTGGTAATCTATTTATTCCTCAGAGGAAAGTTAAGAAAAGAATACATAATATATTATTTTCCAGTGAGGTTTAGAAAAAAGCTGCTTAGTAATCATCTGACATTTTTCACTATAATGGTAAGAGGGAGACATTCCATTAGTCACTAATGAATAGTTATTTTACAGTGGAAATATAGTATAAGTTTTTGTCACAACAGTTTTATTTCTATTTTAAAAGAGTTACATGCTAACTTATTTGCATTTACATGGCAGAGAATGCGCAGACCATCAGCTACTGCATTTTATCTGGCAGCTGGTTTCTTAAGAAGCACCTTGGCTTTGTCCAGGTCTTTTCCACTGGAGTCTTGCTACCTGATTGAATCCTAACTGTCTACAGGGAAGAAAATTGCTCTTTATATTAATTATATCACTGTGTGTTAAAGGGCACTCTCTTATAAGGAAATTCCTCATTTTGGAAATGAAAGAGTTTTTATATTTGGTTGCTTGATAAATTACAGCTTATGTGATGTATTTTATTAGAGTCTCTCTAATGACCTATAAATCTGTTAAATAATTTCAAATGAAATTAACAGAAGGCTAAAGATCTCAGAGTTCCCTAGAATGTAGTGAAAATCAGCAGCAAGGTAGCTAATCCCATCATGTTGCCTCTGGGAGAAAGACTGTGGTGTGGATGTTTAGGGACAAAGGACTAAAGCCAATAGAAAAGCAAACTTCCTGAGTACTCCCCCTGCTCGCTATAGAATTTATTTCTACATAGCTTAACCCCCATCTCAAGGTATGCAAATTAAGAAGCCATTTTTTGTTGCAGACAGCCTCAGTAGTTGCTCGACATGTTCAATTATGTGTTTATTTTCACTTTCCAGTTATTTTTTAAAAAACTTAAAAGCCATCTGGACTCAAATTTGGACTTACCCTTTTCCAGAAGGTTTGTTTCAGTTTGACATTCTGGAGGAAATTTCTTCTGAGAGAAAATAAAAAACCTTTGTGGATTTTTCTCCCTCTGTGTTAGAATAAAACTACCTAACTAGATGTCACATTCCAGTAATTTTGGACAAAGAATTGAATTTGGCAAGGTTATGACTCTTTCTTGAAAAATTCGCTCAGTAATTATTAGGCTTTCTTTGGAAAAGCCTAGAGAGAATTGCTAGCTAAGTACGATAACACTCTTCTGTTTCACATACTTCTGTTTTGTACCACTTCCTCTCCAAAGCATCTCGGCACATTCCTGCTCCAAGTTTTAGGAAAATCTAAATACTAAATGAAGCTCCTGTTCCTTGCTCTGTGTGTATTATGTATGTCTACACATAGAAACGCTGATAGCAGGAAAACAATCACTCCATTTCTGTCAGTGTTTCCCTAGCATTACTTCCATCCTGTATTTTTTGGTCCCTTCAAATTTAAGGTCTTCATTAGTATTATAGATTTTCAGTGATTTTAAGTGTGAGTGCAGCTCACATTTGGGAATAATGTAAAAAGCCACTGTTTACGCTGAACTTTAGTAGGTAAGTTTTATGGCAATCAGTTTCCCTGCTTTTTAGTAAAGTGTTGCCAATGAGGACGCACACCTGGGACTTACACGTGGGATGCCACATGAAAGCTTCATGACAGACAGTGGATGGTTAGTTGAGTAAACTGACTGAGTGAACTTTTTGTATGTGATAACTTTTCCATCTGGGCAATTCCTGGAAAGTTGGCCTGATGACATTGCTCCAGTGAAATCTGGATGTCACAACTGCTGTTATTTATCCTGTTATTTATGCTGTTATACTGCTGTTATTGACATGCAGCTTTCCTACAGTTTAAAATGTATACCTATTTTATCCAATTTCAAAACAAAACTGTAGTAAGCACGGGGAAGAGGAGTGAAGAAGAAGCCTACAGGCATGCATCTCATTGAGGAAAGGTGAAATGCATCACTCTCGAGGTTCACAAGATGTGTGTGCCAGCACAACATTACTTCAGAATATAAACTCAGGTTCTGCTACTCAGATCTCCCATCATAAATCAGTTCATCTTATTGCCAGAAGCTTGGATTAGGGTGAAAAACCATATTAATTTTTAACCTCAGATTATGTTGCTGGTCCATGTTATAACACAGCCTCACAGTCTTATTAGCGCAACGAAACTGGGCAGTGACCTGCGATGAAAAATGCAGAAACGAATGGCTGAGGGTGGGGTAGGATGAAAGCTCTTCCAGCTGGTTTTGCCACATGAGAAAGGTTTGTGTGCTGAAGTCTAAGATGGACTACAGCAAAGACTGTAAATAGTAAACTCACAGACCATGAGGCAAACATCTCCTGATCATTACAGTAAGAATAATGACTGTATGAGGGAGACCTAGATCCTTTACTTGATTTTGAATGGATAATATTTAAGAGAGGGACCTTAGCCCCTCTGGAGTAAATATGAAATAGCTCATGCATACCAGTAGGAGATGTATTAAGAGGAGTCAATAGAAATGAACAGAGACTTTCACATGAGTTCTTGGGGGTTAAGACAACCTGTCTACCTAATGTGTTCACCTACCTTTGTTCAAAGTCTGGCAGTTTTCCAAACAACTGCACTGTCAACATGGAATTTAAAGCACTCTTGATAGTAAAATCAGCTATTTCCTGAGGAGAGCTACATCTGAGGAATGCTTGGACTAAATGTCTCAAGACTTCTGCTCTTCCCGTGGAAGAAAATGATTCATTGTCTGGACACATCAGCATTCAGTTATTTATGTAGACTTCAGAACATATTTAAAATCGAAAGGTGTTGTACTGTGGGAATTGCATGTTGGAAGTGCCGTAGTCAAACGATCTTAAATTTCTACCTGTAGCTCTGTTTCAGCCGCTACTATTGCAATTTTCAAGACAATGCACTTGCATAGGTAAATCAAGCATCTTTTTAATGAAAATTAGTCCCTTTGAGCATAAAGGCAACTGAAGCAAATTACCTTAAACTTGCAGTTTTAATTTTTCCCTAGGTACGTAAATTTTCAGAATAATCTGGATATGCACATTGATTAGAAAGCATTTTGAAATACCGGCCCTTAAACCTGAATTATTGTTTTCGGTACAAGTGTTCCTGAAGGAGCTCCTTCAGAATGCAAAGTGCACATATACAAATTCTTAACAATGACAAGACTTGAATTCATACTATCCAAGTGCTGTTTGGGTTTGATGACTTCAGCATGTTACCATAAGTCACCTATTTATTCTGTACTAGCTTGTCTTGCAAACAGGCTTGTCGCTTGACTCCTACTCCTGTTGTACAGATTGTTTTATTTGCGTCATTACCTAGACTTGACTCCCTTCTTATCTCTTCTCAGGATCTTTTAACATGATGCTTTCCCTGTGGAATTTGACAAGATTTGAAACATAATTATTCTAAGAAGGATCAGCATTACAATCTGGCCCAAAATGTCTGAGAATATTAAAATATCTATGCAGTTTGATGTTACATGAGTGTTTTAGAGGAACTGAGTTTTTAGGGAGTCTTGTTCAGTTTCAGGTTTTTATCTTAAACTTTAGCTGGGTCCTTTGTAGGTTAGAACTGTAGTACTGCAACACAGAACACAACAGATATGTGATCACCAGCATCCGGCTTTGTTATGTTCATTGGATCCAACCACATTAGGTAGTGATGTAATTTGTGATGTTACATTATATATGTAGCATAAAACTTGGTCTGACATGAGAATAAGGGTAGGGAGAACCTTATTAACTGTTGTCTGATAGGACAGTTTCCACTGACATGCCTTTTCACTCTCTTCCTGCAGAATAATGTAATGATCTACACTGTTCGTAGTACCATAATGGGGTGCGTGCTCAGGTCTGTCAGTGCAGTGCCATTTTATTCCAGTATTCCTTTAATACTAAATATCTTTCAGTTAAGAAGGAAATTATCTAACTTTGGATGTATTCTGGGTCTTGGCAGCCTTTAGCAGAGTCACCTTCCTTCAGTTTCTCAGCCTGTTCCATGATGCTGTCTTATGTCTGGAGAATATCCCCAAATATCAGCAGCACTTTCAGTGTATCACCCCTCCCTGCAATGGGCTTCCATTGCAGAAGTAGCGAAATGCTTCTGTCTCTAAATATACAGATAGCAGGTTCTGCAGATCTTTGTCCCTTGGATCAATTGTGGATAAGATAGATCAAGAGCCAATGGGAAAAAAAAAGTACTTTAGAGGCTTGAGTTGCCCAGCAGACTATGAAGAAGCGTGCATCTGGAAAGGGAACATGCATGAGAGCACACAAGCTGGCTAGACCCTGCATATGACTCTTGAAGTGTGAGTTATATCTGAGTGGGAGGGATGGCTGGTTTTGCCTTTTTATGTCTCTGACCAGATGAGCACAAACACCAGTGCTAATGATTAGCCTTTTGCCCTCGTCTAGCAATTTTCTCAGAGTAGCATCATAACACATGCAGCCTCCAGACCAGCCACATGATTTGTTTGAGATGATTAGATTTACATTCTCTCCGGAATAATATGTGACTAAAGCCAAGCGCAAAGATAGCTACATTCTCTACACCACACACAATTCTGGCAAAGCAGCTATCTGTTTCTGAACAACATCATGTTTCTCTCCTGGTGTTTCTCCAGTGCCACAACTTTCAACCCATGTTTACTTCTTCATCTCTATCACCCAAAACTTTAAGGTACTTTAGAAGAGCCTGACATGGAATGATCTGTGTTTGCAGTAAAACAGGATTATTTTTAAATAATATATGATCCATTTTAGTAAGCAGAGCGCTGCAAATTTCACAATGATGACACATCTGGGAGGACAAAGCAGAAGTTAAGGCATAAACCTGGGATAGTCGCCAGCATATGCATGAGTATCAGGTACGTATCATAGATGGTTTCCCTATTCACTGAGTCAGTTTCTATACCCTTTGATGTAGATTCCTACATCTCTTAGGTGAGTCATCCCCACATTCCAGGGCTATGGGTAACACACAACTTAACGGGAAACTTCCTTATTCTTATACTAAAAACATTGAAGATTGGAACATTGATAAAATTAATTGCCTGTCACAGAGAGGCCTTGGAAACAAATAGATAACATAACAAGCTGAAGTGTACTGTCAGTTCTAAGCGCAGTCATAACTCTAGAGGCACCGAGAAAGTATGGGTTCTTTACGTCATGGTCAGGATGTCATCATGAAAAAAAATAAGGCAAAACGAAGAAGAAGAAAAGGATTGAAGTCAAGCCAGGACTGACGGCCTTGAGCCCTGTGGTCAAATTTGTTCTGAGACACTTAAAAATCTGCTACAGAACTACACGTGTAACTTTTGGGTTATATTCTCTGACTACCTTTTCTTCCTGTCTCCTCCTATTTTGTGATCTCTTCTATCTTTCTCACCCTTTGAATCACAAACTGAATCTGTTTGTTTTCTTCCTTCCCAGTGTCTTCACTTCCTTGCTACCAGTAAATATCCTCCAGCCCAGCCTATCCTAACTACTTTAATTCCTCTGTCCCACTTGTTTGCTATCCACACTTTTCTAATACTCTAATCTTAGAAGGATAATTGTTTAATTAGCACATTCACTTTTCCTTGGCAAGTTAACATAATGACTAACTTGTATATCTATATGTTTTTTCCTACCTGTGAGTTACTTTAAAGGCTTAGTGGAGTTTCTGGTCACAGAAAATACTTTTTTCTAAAAATGAATGCAAAAATGGCAATAAACACCTTTTGACTGCAGTAGCAATTTCCTGATTTTATTTAGCAATAGAGTATGAAATTTAAAATGGGGGTAGAAGTCCTCTGACTTGTCAATATTAGTGACCCAATTATGTAGCTCCTTTGGCACCTGGTTCACCTAAGCAAAAAACATATTTTTCCTTCATGCCCTTCTTCAGGGAAAAAAAAATCAGAAGTGGAGAGGGAGGATAAAGAGCTGCGCAAAAGTGAAATGCTAACTCTGGGGGAGATCCTACCTGCTTCATTAGTCCACAGGGCTCTTAGATAGAGCTTAGGCAGTTCCTAACCTGTACAGTAGGGACTGAGTAGAAGTTAATTAGAAGGATATTCTTGGTAGTGGTCAATATTCTATTCACTGCAGGGGGAAAAGGAAAGAAGCAGGGTGAGAACTTGGCAGTAAGTAGACTTCATTGATTAAACAGAGCTTGTTTCTTATGATCTACTTCTTCGGCAGTCTGCTCGAGGTCATAGAGCTTTAGAAATGACTGCTTGAAAGCTCTAATTTTGCAAGCTCTTCTGGTGGGTCAATTCTTGACAACACATGAAGCCCCATTAACATCAATGGGATTTTGTGCGGGTGTAACAGTCATCCCTAGAGAATCTGCCCAGTATTCATTGTTGAAACAAATTATTTTTTAGCAACCAAGTATGTAATTTTCCTACACATAATAACATTTTCGGCATCCTTTGGAGAATTCCAATCCATCCACTGGAACATGTTGATTCCTAATGCCAGTTATAAAAGCTAAACCGCTGACATCACAAACAATTATAGAGATGAACTGAAATACAGTTGTAAAAAAAGCTGATGGGTCATGGGTGTGCCATTTCAGTAGTGCTGGGACATAAAATGTATTTGTACTATTTCAATCTTTAATTAGGAGGAATATGACTTTCCTGAGAGCCAGATTCATTGTGAGGATTGAATTCTATTCTCAGTCTTTCCACTTTCCAGATGGAGACTGTGCTTTTGAAAGTGGATAGGAGCCTCCTCCCCTCCCCCTGGCTTAATCATTTTCTCTGACTTTGCAGAATTGTGACTTATGCAATGTCACAGAGAGCCAATGTCAGAGCTGCAAATAGTTCTTCCATCCCCCTGTCCTGACTATTAGATCACTGTTCTAACAGTGCACTGGATCAAAGGTAGGTGTGTTTTGAGGACCCTCCCTTATCACACCTTTAATTTCATGTTGCAACTAAATTGGCATGCTGCTAGGGTAAGACTCCTTTGAGAAAGCTCTAAACAAGCCAAGGGAAAGTTGCTTATTAAAAATGCGCTAAATGGTTCACAAGTGTTTCTGTTATAATTCCCTAACATTTTAGATATCTCTGACTAAAGATAGCAGGATATATTTCAAAAAGTTTTTCCTTCTGAAAACAGGATTTAAGATTCATGCATTATGATCATACTCTATTTTCTTCCTCAAACAAATGAACTCAATATACTCTATGGGTTGCTCAGTGAAATTTTTTGAACACTGTCTACGACAAGCATGGTGAAATGACAAGTCTGTGGAGATTTCCCTAATATCCAGATGGCTGTTGTAATTTGACTTTTTTCAATACTACTAGATACTACCAAAATGTTTTCATCCTATTTATTTTTGGCCAAAGCCTGGTAGCCATTACAAGTTAACAGTTACTACATGAGTAAGATAACATTTGATCCGGCTTAATTTCTTGTCACTCGAGTCATCTAAAAGTTATTTGTTTACTCTGAGCTAGTCAGATAGATTTTCTGTAATCAATGAATAGGGTTAGGAATTTCAAAAAGGACTCAGCTAATGCCCTTTAGACATTTATTCTACATTTTGTTTAATCATAGTTGGGAAGTGCCAGTCTCTTTCTGTGTTGACTATAGAGGGAGCCTTGACAACTCACATAGCTAGGAAGAGTCTAGATTCTGTATGATTAATATTAGTGGGCTGAATCCCACCCTTAGTGAGATCAGAAAAACAGCAGTCTGATGCTTTTTAATGCTTTCTCTTCTAATCCTTTGATGAAAGTCACATGAGCGTATTAGAACCATAGAATCATAGAATGTTAAGGGTTGGAAGGGACCTGAAGGATTATTTAGTTCCAACCTCCCTGCCATGGTCAGGGTCACCTTCCACTAGACCAGGATGCCCAAGGCTTTGAACACTGCCAGGGTTGGGGCATCCACAGCCTCCCTGGGAAACCTGCTGCAGTATCTCATCACCCTCACAGCAAAGAAATTCTTCCTAACATCCAACCTAAATCTCCCCTCTCTCTGTACCTGTTACTCCTTGTCCTATCACTACACTTCCTCATGAAGAGTCCCTCTCCAGCTTTCCAGTAGGTCCTCTTCAGATCCTGGAAGGCTGCTGTGAGGTCTCCAGGCAACATCCTCTTTTCCAAGCTGAACAGCCCCAACATTCTTGGCCTGTCTTTGTAGGNTGCCCAAGGCTTTGAACACTGCCAGGGTTGGGGCATCCACAGCCTCCCTGGGAAACCTGCTGCAGTATCTCATCACCCTCACAGCAAAGAAATTCTTCCTAACATCCAACCTAAATCTCCCCTCTCTCTGTACCTGTTACTCCTTGTCCTATCACTACACTTCCTCATGAAGAGTCCCTCTCCAGCTTTCCAGTAGGTCCTCTTCAGATCCTGGAAGGCTGCTGTGAGGTCTCCAGGCAACATCCTCTTTTCCAAGCTGAACAGCCCCAACATTCTTGGCCTGTCTTTGTAGGGGAATTGCATCAGTCCTCTTATCAATTTTGTGGCCCTCCTCGGGACTTGCTCCAACAGTTCCATGTCCTTATGCATTCCAAGCATGTAACTTTAAAAATAAAAATAGCATGAAGATATATATAACCAGAAACCTTGCTGCTTTAACAGATGTGTTTTGTCAGACAAATAATCAAAATTCTTAGCCTATTTGGTTTAGTCCTCAGTATTTTCAATCATCTCCAGTTTATTCAGAAGCTCATCAGAAGAGCTTTGTAAGGATATCAAATGACAGAGATGATTCCAGTTTTGCCTTAAAGAGTTGTGTTGGAAGAATAATTAACTGTACATATGAACAATACATAGAACAGACCACTTCAAATCTCTCTGGATGTTTACTGAAGTATCTATTTTTCTTAACAATTCTGTACGTCTGAAAACTATCAAACACAGCTGATCATCTCCAAAAATGGTGACACAGAGATGCCTAAACTTTGCTTTATGAAGATGTGAAAACTCTGGTTTATGAATCCTATGAAGAGAGGCATTATTATTCAATATATTTATATACATAAAACATTGTAGAATAAGAATATATAAAAGGTCTACCACACCAATAAATTGTGCTTGGATCTAATGTGTTAAGAGTGAAACATTTGACTTTTATCACTGATGTCTCTGTAAAAGTATAAATGGAAGAAGAGGTAGGATTTGTCTGACCAGAAGTAGATGTCAACAGTGTCTATCTTTGAACTTTTTGTCTAGACTTCTTTTTTAATCAATGAGAGAGAAAATGACACTCCTAGACATTATTTGCTTAGGCATAAGGTAGATATCTAAAATAGGTCAAATGAATCATTCCCTACAAATTCTCCTTCTTTTTTGACTTGAGTGAGCCCAATATGAGTAGCTCAGATAGAAAAGCGTATAAGGTAGAATTAGGTGAGATTGATCATAAGCCTTGCTGAAGCATTACAGTTTCATTATTAAAGGTGGGATTTTGAGAGAAGCTGATCTGTGTTAAAGCAATGGGAGAAACATTAAGTCTTGTTAGTCGCTGACAAGCGAAATCAATCACTCAGCACTGAAGTAGCAGCTCTCTGGAGCAGACAACTAATGTCAGAAGCTTTTGATGAGGTGCTGACATGTAGAAAGGAAAGATTTCCGAATGGTAAAACACCTACCAAATAGTTTGGTCTATTCAGCTTCTGAGTGGACATTTGTATTTTATATGACTTTTGTATTATCTGAAGACCTCTCCATACACCTCAAAAGAACTGTTGGTTACAGACAAAGGAGGGGCCTGCCACAGACTGGATGACACTAGGGAGTTATGAAACGGGGAATAGCGTGGGAGTGAACAGATTTTGTTCTGTTTACACACAGACATGGAGGCATTGGTCAGTAGAAACAAATTCAACATTATTTTGCTCTGTGTCATTTTATCCTAAACTTAACGTGCGAAAGAATTTGCAAAGAGGACGAATTTGGTCCATTTTGTCTAGTTGAAGAGGAGAAGTGATAGAGCAGCTTGGTGGGCACTTGGCATCTGGCCAAGGTTAATCCACGACAAGAAGTTAATGAAGAATATGGCTTTGCCTTCTTTTCTCATTTGCCTTCTTAACTGAGAAACCCTGATAGTCTAAATGTTCATTTAAAATTGTGTGGCAGTACCACTGTTTTAGAGCTGATGAACACTTCATATGAATTACCTGAGGTTATATCTTATGTTTGATATGGACTGAGCAGTTCCACTGCTGTAAAATCAGATGCCTGGAGCAGGAATATTAGGGAATCATCTGTAACACTGTGCATTTAGAAAAGTTTGTTGGCTTCAAGTCACCTCCTTTTTACTTTCAGATGTTAACAGGCAAATGTTGTAAGAAAAGAAATGAGCATTTCAATGACCTAATGTTTGATTTTGCATAATGCAAAGCAAAAAACCTCATCTTGTAAATTCTTCACCAAGACCTTAATATTTCTTTGAGACTTATAGAGAAAGACATCTAACTTTAACTTAGGTCACAAGTGACAAAGATCAAACAAATCCTTCTAACTTGTTAATTTCCAATCAGATAAAAATAAAAAAGTACATACCCTCTCCCACCTGAATTTATCTTGTATTGACTTCAAACTCTAGGTTTCTATTTACTCATTCAGCCTACAGTTTCATTTGTAAAAATAGAAGTTTGAACACATTTTTGCTGTTTACAGATACCTGATTTGTGTACGGGCATGCAAAAGAGGAATCTATGCTCTTGGAGGGGCACTGTAAAAGGGCAAGATACTATGAAAATGATTAGACACTGGAGCAGATGTCCAGAGAGGACAAGGTGGTCCATCCTCCCGCCTTGCAGGGATTTAAGACCCATCCGGACACAGTCCTGGGATTCCTGCTCCACCTGAGTTTGCTTTGAGCATGGGGCTTGACTAGAGATTATTGTTGGTCTGTTCCAGCCCATGTGACGTGCTGATTCATTGACACTTACATATCTGATCTTGATTTAGCGGGTCAAAAATTCATATTGTACACGTTAATCATTACTATTTCCATTGCGGGAGCGCCAGGGGCTCCTATACTTAGCACATCCACTGGGGCAGGAGGGCTGGTCATTTGCAGGGCTATCCTTTCAAACCTATGGAACAGTAAAGGAAAACTCAAGAAAACTCAAGAAAACGAAAATAGGCAATCAGTTGCAGACAAAAACTGACATACTGAGAATAACAAGACAGCTTGAAAAGTGGAAATATGCCTGGAAGGCATTCTTTAAAAAAACCCAACAAAACCCACCTAGTTCTTTATGTGATAGCAAAAAAAAGGAGCTAGAGGAGAGAGTCAAAAAGGGAAGCCTAGAAAAATGGTCTTTGCGGCAATAGTGTGAATATTGTTTCTGTCAAGAGCAGTAGAAAAAGGTTGTAGGGTTTGAAGGCAAAGATTATAAAAATGTGGTAAAAACTTAGAACTTTTTAGCTCCAGAAACAAGATGCAAAATTGAAACTTGGCCTGATTTTTGGACCTAAAAACTTGCTTGCATCACCTGCTCGTCTGACGAGCCTGGGGATCCCATCATTCACAGCAGTTGTAAGTGAGGGAAGTTGTAAGGACTGACTAGGGAAGAGAGGAGTGTGTGACATGCGTTAGTCATAGTGCATTTGAGCTGATAGCTATCAGATGTTGAAGCTGAGAGACAAGCCAAGGTATCATGGATGAAGCAGAGGTACAAATTTGTGTCTGTCTGTGGAAATGGCAGTTGTGTTAGTGGATGAGACTACTGAGACACAGGCAGACACAAAGGAGGGAAAGGAGCCAAAATCAGAACTCCATACAATCATGTGCGAACACACAGGGCCCTTGAAAGTACAGACTAACAGAGTGATTGGCAAGAGGAACCTGAAAGGACAAAGCTGCTGAGGTCACTGAAGCTAGGGAAGAAAATAATTCAGAAGAGGACTTTGGCTATTGTGATAAGGGCAAGAGGCGAGTAAGGATGGTGAGAAGAGGGGACAGATTTTGAGCCTCAAGCAGATGTGGATCAATATAGTAATACTGACTGTAGGTTCAATTGAATGAAAAGGTGAACAGAAGGGTTCTGAAATCTCAGATGAACTGAAAAGAGGGTGGAATTAGGGCATGAGACACCTGACTGCAATTGCAGTGTGATCTTTGAGAGTGGAAAGACGGGAGAAAGACTGGATCTATTTTTTTATGGGAGAAAATAAAACAATCTTTACTGTGAAAGAAAGGACAAAGAAGAAGCAAAAGTGATGAGAAAAGCAGTGAGATAATATAAATGGATAAAAATGCATCTTGTTTTGCAAGGAGTCACTAATAGGGTCAGAGGAGGTCATCAGATGAGAAATCTGCTTATGAAGAAGATATAACCAAAGCAGAGGAAGAACAGACTAGCCAAAATGAAGGAAAGAGCACCCCTTCATTTGTAAATTTACTCTTGGATTAAACCAGTGACTTCCATCTCAGAGAAACAAGGAAAAACATATGAAGAAAGGCTTACAAAGCAAGCTATTGGTAAAAAGACATCAAGAATATGGGAGTGGAAGTCTGTTGAACTGGACAAGTAGAGTTGTTCCAGTTGAAGACAGCATAACTGAATGGGAGAAAATACATTTTTACTGCAGGAAGTTGAACTGTTCACAGACCTTCCCACTGAAGATACCATACAGCATGAACAGAGGAAACAGAGAGAGTCTGGCCAAGAAGCTGGCATGCTGTGGCAGTTCATGTCTTCTGTGACACTTCCAGAAAGATTTCATATTTTCTTCAGGTCTTTATGAAAAATAGTGGCTATTAAGGGACTCAGTGTATCTCCTTGATGAATATACAAGTTATTCCCACAATAGAGTGACAGCTCGCCATTTACTCTCACCGCAGCTTGTAAGGGACCTTAAAAATCATCCATGTTTTTAATCTTACTATTGTAAGATTCTTTGATTTTTTTGTTTTGAGCACAAATTTCTTCAATGAGAGTGTTATGCATGGCTAAGTTAAATTCCCTGCAGAAATCTCAATGTATGATAATATCGCTGCACCATTGTCAGCAAAGCCTGTAATCCCTAAAAAAGTTACTTTTTTAAACAAGATGTGCATTCTACAAGTCTTGTTCACTTTGTATTAATAAATGTAGTGACTTCTAAAAATTATTAAAACAGATTCTTCTGACAGTCTTGTTTCTACTGACTTTGGATTTTGAAGTACTTTCTGAAGACTGATAGGTCAAACACTTGATCTCCTTTGGAGTGTGGGTGTGAAACTGCAGATACCTGTCTGTGATACTCCCTCTGGCTTTGTTGGAATGTGAAGAGGCTGGGTTTCTAATATGGGGGGGTTTTCTGCCTTTTTGTTAATCCACTGTTACCTCCTACATTAGGAACAGAAAAGCACAGCAGGAGGAAACATTACGTGGAATGTGCCTGCCATTCTGCTGGGAAACTGGGCACTACCTAGCCAGTCTGAAGACAAAACCAACAGTTTACATTTTTATTAAAATAAGTAATCAGATCTAATTAATAATCAGATCCAATTAATTTTTTTTCAGGACGGTAGGTAGACTGTGTCTTAATTACAGGTGCAGTTACAGGGCAGGCAGATAACAATTTTCTCCTGTTAGCTTGCTTTTCCATTTTTATGTACATAAGCAGCCAATCATGTTTACAACACTCCTTCAACTATAAGTGCTCACTGTTGGCCAATAGCAAGTCAAGGAAGGACGTCTAACATGTTAATTGACAACCATGAACTTTTTTTTTTATACCTGGAGAAACCACAGTGGCAGATTCTGCTCATTCAAATTCCTATTTTAAGATTTGCCTCTTCCATGGAAACCGTAGGAATTGAGTCAATATATTTTCTAAAATCCCACAGCTGTTAATTGAGTTATCAAGTTCTCTAAATGCATGAACAGAGTAACCACTGGCATTATTGTTATAAATCTTGAACTGCATCCTCTTTGTTCCACTTTTTACATTTCATTGATGTAGCTGGAATTTAGCATATACAAGCACAGCAGACTACTGCTTGCAAATGGCCGTAAGACTGGCATAAGGTCTGGTCATGACAAAATGTAAGCAAAGGTAGTTTCACGTGATGCTATTTATGTTACCTTCTTATCACAGTACTACAAACTGTGTCATCAGCCAGATTTTGAAACCTTCCTGCAAAATTAGAAATCACTAAAGGTTCACAAAATGGCCATCAAGTGTTCCTTGTTGATCTTTGTATATACTCAGTGTCGTCAAGTCCCATAAATTTTCCATCACTGAGAAATATTTGCAGGACTTTTTCATTTAGACCCTTGTGTGTGTTCCTCCATCCTCTCAGTGACAAGTTTATGGCATATGCTTTGGCTTCATTCTTAACCTGTACTCCAAATATTTCTGTTTTACTTTCTGGATAACTTTGGAAAGATGGGTCTGCCAAACTTTCTGCTGTACATGGGCATGTAATACCTTGCACTCTATTCAGGCATTTGATTTTGAAGAGGCCTAGATGTTTGTTTTTACCCCTTTTGGCTTTCTAGCCTTCACGTACACATATTGTGGTGGAATAAATTTTCAACTGGAGACTGTTAGGTAGCCCCTTAAGCTTTAGGTCCTTGATAACCAAATCTTGTTTAAGCTTGTAAATATAGATGATAATATTTCAAAACATCCTTTTGGATGTTCTCTTGTCTTGCATGGATATATGACCTCAATGCTTAATGAGAGTAAAGAAAGTAAATTGAATATTATGAATTGTTAGGGAAACACCAGAGAATACAATAGAAGACATTGTATGCCTCCATGATTCACTGGTTTCTAGGGTACTGCATGAAGATCTGCTGAGCCCTTTGGCTAAGACCCCGCCCCCCAAAAAATGGAGAGTGAAATTGGAAAAAGGTTTAGAGAAAGGCTGAAAGAACTTGAGAATAGCTTTTACAGAAGCAGGAAATAGGTAGATTAGTGCTCTTCAACCTGGAAAAGATGTTTGAGGAGGAAATGTCAGTCTGATAAAATTCTGAGTGGTATAGACAAGACAGGGAATTATTAATTATTTGGTATCTCTCCAGATATGAGAATTAGGAGGCAGCAAAAGCAGGTGGCAGATTCAGTCTCAGGCAGAAGTGATTCTTCACTAAGCATGTCGTTAATCTGCAGAGTTGTGAAACAGTGAGAATTACTGTTCACATTGAAACTGCCTCAGGCTCAGGGTGTCTCTGAGCTGCAAACTGGAAATACAGAAATATCACACAGGCTGGGTGCGACCCCTTCTAGCCCAGCACCCTGCAGGCCCAGATAGAGGAGGTTGTCCAGGACTGTGTCCAGATGGGTCTCAAATGTCTCCAAGGTGGAGATTCCACAGCTGCTCCGGGCACCTGCTTCAGTGTCTGACCGCCTTCATAGTAACCTGTACCGAGTGAGAATTTCCCAGGTTTCATGCTGCATCTTCCACTGTGCACCTCCAAGAAGAAAGTCCATGCCTGAGCTATCTTGAAGGTGAGCTCATCTCCAGCTGTTAATCAGTTGGCTCCCTTTAATGCTGCATGGGGTTATTCCATTCTTGGTGCAGGACTTTGCCTTTTTTGAACTTCATGAGGTTCCTCTCAGCCCCTTTTTCTAGCTTGTATACCTATAAAATTACACAGAAGCCAGGCATCTTATTCACTATCCCCAGTTTTCTAGCATCTGCAAAATTGCTGAGAGTACACTCTAGACCATCATCCAGCTTATGAACAAAGGTGTTGAAGGTTCTTGCTACTGGTATTTGCCTCTGAGTGATAATCACTTCTAACTGACAGCCTGTTGAGATTTCTTACTTCTGATCACTGTGCTTCAAGCCCCATGGTCCAGCTAAATTTTTACCCACCTTATCCAGTCCATATTTGACTCATTTGTCTGAATGTTGCTATGGAACGCCATGTCAAAGATCTGCTAAAGTCAAGGTGTAGGATGTTTCCTGCTGTGCCATTATGCACACAGCCTGCCATCTCACTATAACAAATGAATTCCCCTTGGTAAATCCATCCTGGCTGGTCCTGTAACCACATTCTTCTTCTTGTGGCTGGAAATAGTTCTCAAGATGATTTGCTCCTTTACCTTCCCAGGGACTGAGGCAAAGCTCACTAGTCTGTACTTTTCTGTATCTCCTGCCCTCCTTAAAGATAAGTATGATGTTTGGCTTTTCTCAATACACTTCCATGTGGCTGATCTGATCCCATAGACTTGTATGTGCCCAATTAGCTTAAGAGCTCCCTAATTGTACCTTCCTCTACACTCCCACTCCCTCAGTTATTAGGCAGTGGGAACTGGGCTGTCGGGAGGGAAGACCTAACCAGTGAAAACTAGAGCAAAAGAACATTGAATATCTCAGCCTGTTCCATATCCTTTTTCACTAAATATCCTCACTCATTAAGCACCAGTCCTTAATTTTCTTTGGCCTTGCTTTTTCTGCCAGCATGGTTGTGGAAGTACTTATTCATTGCCTTTCATATCCCTTGCTGTTTTCAACTCCAGTTGAGCTTTGGTTTTCCTAATTCTTTTCTTTCTACTCCAGAAATGTCTGTTCTCTTCCTGGGTAGCCTTCCTTCTTCGTCCTGTCTTGTTCACATTAGAGCTCAGTCGGGAGTTCTCCAATCACCCAAGCTACCTTCCATCATACTTGTTCAGCTTTCTGCTCATTGGGGCTGACCTTTCCTGCATTTGAGAAGGTTCTGCTAAAAGATGAACAGTTGACATGGGTCCCTTTGCCCTCTAAGGTAGTCTCCTATGGGATTCTACTGAGCCTGTCCCTGACTTGAAACTTGCTCTTCTGAAGTCCAGGGTTGTGATCCTTCTATTTATGTCTCCTCTCAGGATTTTTAGCTCCATGATCTAATAGTCATGGCAGCTTAGTCAGCTCATCTTTACATGAGTGACTTGCCCGTGAGTATGAGGTCCAGGAGAACAGCTTCTCTAAGCAGCTCCATTATAACCCGTGTCAAAAAATTTTCGCTGATGTGTTCCAGAAACCTCCTGGGTTGCTTGCCACAGCCTTATTGTCCTTCCATCAGGCATTAGGGTGGCTGAGTACCTAGATGTGCAATCATGAGGTTTCTGGATGTCTAAAGAAAGCTTAATTTATTTCCTGTTCTTGATCAGGCAGTCTCTAGCGTGTTTACCACAGCATCACCTGTGTTGGTCTGTCTTCTTGTTCTTAGTCATACGGCCTCAGCTGGTTCTTCACCTGGTCCAAGGCAAAGCTCCATGCACTTTAGCCACCTCTTTGCATAGCGTATAACCCCTCCTCCCTGCCGTCTCAGCCTGTCTTTCCTGAAAAGCCTGTATCCATTCACTGCAGCATTCCCGACCCATGAGCTATGCCACCATGTCTCTGTAATCCCAGTGAGGTCACAGGTCTACAACTTCGTGAACTGCTAACTCCTCGTTTGCTCCCAGGCTGTGTGCATTTATGTACAGGCGCTGAGACAGACCCCTAGTCGTGCTGCTTTCCCAGAGGGAGCGTGATAGCCTCCCCACTTGTGTTGTCTCCCAGATGATTCCTCAAATTGCTGGCTGCTGGGAGAGTATTTGGAAAAGTGTCATCATATGCTTGTTCCATTTTCGTACTCTTCACCAGCCATCTGCTTTTGATCACTGACCTTGGTGTGTACCTATAGAACTGCCACCAGTAGGAGGGATTACGTCTGTTAAATTCTTATGTCAAGAGCAGGATGTGAACCCAAGTCTCCCCAAGAAAGTCAGAAAATATGCTGCAGAAAATCTATCTTTGAGCCTCAGACCTCCACCTGCTCTTGGCAACCATCCAAAAGTGGATACTGGGCTATACGGATCCAGTACTACCATGCACGTGCTCTTGGGTTGGTGCCCAGAGCAGATATGAAAACTGAATTACTTCTTTTGTTCCTTTGCCTTTTAAGATAATACTTGATTTGGAACTGTTAAAATTATTGCTAGGTGTTTTTCATAATCATTTTATAACTCAATCTTTTTGATGCTGAGTAGTCCTCCTATCTTTGCTTGCATGCTAATTGAGCTGTCCTCCAGAAAAACTATGTTGCCAGCAAAATCCAAGTCTCCTAATGCACTGTTGTTGAGCTAGGCAATGTATGTGTTGCAGCAAATCCTGTCTTCTTTTTCTTCGCAATGAATAGATGAAAAAAACAACAGAAAATGTGAAACGACAGTTTCCCATTTGACGGAGTCAATTTTAAACCTATTAACACGTGCTCACCTGGATTCTACCTTAGGCTGAACCTATAATGATTTTTTTTTTTTGCTCACAGAGAATTTTTTTTAACCTCCATGCTCAATTTCATGACTGCTTTTAGGCTGAAAAAATTTGGTTAACGCATGGCTTTCTGAATCAAGCCTTGATTGATCATCCTTTTGCTTTGTTCCTTCCGTGTCAGGATGATATTGTTGGAGATTTGTTATATACATAATACGTGTCAAATGCTGCAAAGGCATAGGTAATTTTTTTGGTATTATTTTGATTGTGATGTTGTTTTCTTATTGTTCTGTGAACAAAATAAGATTGATGAGGCAAACCAAAAGCAAGTGTCAGAACCTCTCCAAGCAAGTGTTGATTAAGAAATTACATGGTGTAAGTGCTAGCAATATGTCATAAAGCACAGACTTGTAAATGTTTACTAGGGCTAATAAAAAATAACAGACAATATCAAATGTATTTTAAAATACATTTGCAGTTTAAGATTTATGGCCTCTGGTTGTCAAAGTATTGACTTTTGGAGACAGTCCAAATGTCTGCATTATTAATAGAAGATGTCTTCAGGTCCGTCTCACTAGATCTTACTCTTTCTTGTATTATTTTGAGCATGCAAACTGGACTTCCAACCCATCCAGTTCATCACTTTTTGATCCTCCCAAAACTTCTGCTCAGAATTTCAAAACAAATGGTCTTTTTTTCCCCTAAATTTCATACTGTTGAACTTACTCTAAGCCCTCTATGGAAAGGGTGGTGGAAGAACCTCATCTGATAATGAAGAAGCTGCCCTCAGCACCTCTTGTACAGCGTGCCTGGGCAGGTCTTTCTCACAGTTGTACTTCATAAACAATGAGTGGAATGAAGAAGAGTGCAGAAATGGGTATAGAAATACCAGAGCTGTGCTTGCCCTGTTTACACCATGATCTGTAAGCCCTGAAACCCGTACAATGTGGTTACTGGCTTTTCAGCTCCAGCTCTTCCACTCTACATGTCCACACTGCTTGCTCATGTAGACATAGCATCAGTAGCCCCCCTTTTACAGGTACATTTCTCATCTCCCACCTCTTTAAACTGGCAGCTCCATCAAATCTTCTGTACTCTGTGCACAGAAAACATACACTGAACTTGAACAAATATTCTCTCATCTTCACTTGATCTGACGCTGACTTAAAACTCAAGCTCTGTATTTAGAATCACTTAAAGACAGTTAAAAACATCTGAGTCTTACATGAATAAGATACATTTAGGCAAGGGAGAAAAAAGCTAGGGCATTAAAAGATAGAATAATATGAAACCAAAATAGTTTTAATTCATAGAGACAATTCAAGGTACCATTGTGAAAATTCAGATATCACTTGTTTGTGGAAGATGCATAAATCAACACAAATGACCTAAATAAAATGGTCATAGAGCCAGCGGGTAATTTGTGCACAAAGTAGATGAGTTGGCTTAATTTTGCATCTCAATAGCAGACTGAGCCCCCTCTGGTGTGTCTTCCTCTGTTGCAGACTGTTTGTGCAACAGGAACAATGTCTGAGAGGAGGTACTTCAGTTTCAGTTCTTTTTCCACAGTTTCCAGGCTCCTGACAAACATAAATTGCATATGTTTTCTGTGACAGGGGGAATATTGTATAAGGTATCACAACCTGATTATTTATCTACTATTTATTGAACTTTTAATGTTTTCAACTCTGAGAATCATTGGTATTCCTCAGAGCTTAGGAAATGGATTTTTAATTAGATACCCAGAAAATTTTTGTGGATAATGGATGTGAAGGTGAGTTTAGTATTCTGTGTGACTCCTGGCCAATGATTTTTGCACTGTATTTTAAGCCAGTGTTTAAATTCAGGTACAGTAAGTCCTCTGGACAGTCACTGCTCTATCTAATCTGGTTTTGGTCACAGGGGAGAAGACAAGGAAGATTGAGGTGAGTGGGGACAATAATTTCCATGGGAGCTTGCTTGGGAAGTTCTATTTCTTCTTTCTGAGAGGCCAGCAGGACTGAGAAAACAACTAGGTGTTTCCACTCAACTAGTGTTGAGAAATTTCTTCCGCAACAGAGAGAGATGGAGGACTCTAGAGTTACAAGAAGTTTTCCTTTATTCAGTTCCTATTACTAGGATGACACTGAGAAGAAGCATGGTGGTAGGGAGGATTCTATTTGGGTCTCAAGAGTTGTTTCTCTCCACCTTGCCTGGGGAGGCAGGGCCCTGGAACCAGCAGACAATTTTGCCTCTCAGCTGGTAGCAGGAGCTGGTATGGGGGCAAGAGACGTTCCATTGGTTGCAATGACCTTTTACTTCCATTCATTCCCAAAAGACACATACCTACCACATAAAAGCCTGAACCCTACCTTGTCTCAAAGGACTGAGCTTTACAGGTTGGCAGGTTTGGGGAGTGATCTAGCGGACAGTCAAGCTTAGATTCAATAATGTGAATGTAAATTGAGTTACATTTGGGTTAGAGAACTGAATCAAATGTAAAATGTAATGAAAATATTAAAAAATGAATTAATACCAAAGCTAAATGAAGAGGTTCCTGTTAATCCTGTTCAGATAAGTCTGTGCAAGTGTTGCTTATAGCCTGAGTCAACCAGCTATAGAGGTTGCATGTTGAGTAGCTGTGGTTACTGCAGTTCTGTGCTTGATGTAAAATGCTCTGCTGAACAGCAGGATACAGCAAAGTGGGCTTAGCACCAGGCTTAAAATGCTACACAGTATCTCCAGCATAAAGGATAGGCATATGAGGCATGTGCATCTGGAAAATACTGTATGGGTACACCATCAGGTGAACATCCTTAAGGAGGTCAAAAGCAGCAACACGCAGGAGTTCAAACAGATTAGAACTTGAGTAACACAAGCCCCAGAAAGCCAAGACAGATGAAATCTGTATTTACGAAAATAAAGCCAAGGACTATTGCCTCTCTTAGCTCATGTGACATCTACAGTGCTGTTTTGAAGAAAAAATGTATAGTGCTAAAGTGCAAATGATGATGTGAAAGATGATCTAAATATAGGAAAGGGCAAATACATATTAAAAATTAGCCATGAGGGAAGGAGTAAGGAAGAGAAAAGGAATCAGAAATATTTATTCCTTCATGTGGTTATATGAGATGACACTTTAGTGAAGAAGGGACAGTAAATTAGTGAAGAGGTTGCAAAATACAGTCCTGTGAGAAAGTTACAGGTGAGAAGAAACAATGATACAAACTTAAAGTGTTTCTGTTACTGTGTGTTCACTGCCAGGGTGCACACTTGCATTATTTAGTAAGTGTGAGGTAGTCTATGCTTCAGTGAAAGAGGTAAATTAAATTGCTTTATGCTATACAATGGAGAAATGCAATAATGATATACGAATCTGCCCTTTTCACTGTCATGAAGTAAGTTATCACCCTGCTTACCTTGTGGTAACTAATTACTGTAACAAAACTCTGAAAAACATTGAAGTAAACCATTAGAATTTGGGTTATAGTTGATTGAGATGCTACTAAATTGGGATATTAGTGTTTTTCCTCTAAAATTTTGTGAGGTTCTAGTCTTGTTGCCCGTTACCCCCAAAGCACTTCATTCTGGGCTTTTCCTCGTCAGAAAGGTGAAGACAAACTGAATCCTTAACTGTTGCTTAGTATTTTAATGATTATATGAGGATTTTTTCCGTTACTTTTTTAATCCTATCACCTGGAAAGACATGGACCTTGTTACCATATCCACCTGCCAGACTGTACAGAGGTGAAAAAGAAATAAACATTTTCATGACTGGGCAATTTATATATATATATATATATATATACACAGGCAGACTGATCCTACTCATTTCAGTGGTATTGTTTCTGTATTGCACCAGCAAAAGCGAGATGAAATTTTATGACAGCCCATCTCTGTACCACTAAAAATGACCTAAACCCCCTTTCTGGATAAAACCTGTACATTAAAGTCTTAAAGGGATACCTGTCTTTACAGCTGACATTAGAGTGTCATTTCTTTTCAGTCTGAGTTGTCTATTCCTCCACAAGCTAGCTGGAAATATTTCTTTTCCAGAGAAGCATATGGTCTGGCTTTGAGATTGATAAACCTCATGGGGTAGCTCCTTTCTGGTTAAAAGGTTTTTAGAATATTAATCCTGAGAATCTGCATGTAAGGGAGACATATGGGAACTATAAACTGAACTCTAATTCACTTTTTGAAGTTTCTATGTTCTGCTGGCTTGAGGGAGCCACGTTTTCAAAAAGCAGGAGGCGTTGGCCATTTGAAAATTGGAACTGTTTTAAGGCATCACAAACGTGATAATAAAGTTTACTGGTCATTAAAATGATCCAAACCAACTGTAGCCAGGTATGCCTAAAAATATTTCTGAACCTCAGGTACATTTCAACTAACATGTTGTCCTTATTTTTAAAAACTGAATGTAATGCTGCACGTTTTACTCCGGTACTATTGAACTACAAACAAACAGTTTTTGAACAGTAATATATTATGTCAGTTTATCTCTTTTTAAAGGTAGGAAGGACAGAAGAGATGATAAAAAATTTTGTGAAACTTGACCTACTTATTGTATCTTTCTATATAAGGATTATGAATGTTTGTTCTAAGAGATGGTAGCTTATTCTACCAACACAAAGTTACAGTTTTCCTCTGAATTGTGTGTCACATCCTGCATTCAAAATACCTTAAAAAATACATTATACTGCCACAAAACTATGGTAAAATATCTGTTCTCTGTACTCTGGCGAGAGAAAATAATTGGGGGCAGAACACCGTGGGTTTGGATTTTTTAGCTTGCAGTTTTGTACATCGCCCACTTTGATCTGAAGTGCCCTTCATGACTAACAGTGCTACAGTGAGCACAGTTGCATTTAGGGCTTACTCCAGTTTAAATTAAATCAATGCTAAAACTCAGAAAATTCTCTAAACATAGGATAAAACTTTTAGACAGGCATGGTTTGAATTTGAGACTTATCTAAAACAAAGGAATGTAAAATAACTGACATTGGTTTAAGTAACTTGAGTGTTTAAAAATACACTGAAAATCATCTGTGAATCATCCGTCCTTTTAAAGGACAATATAGTGTTGACTAGAACACATACACAGACATATCTATATCTTTGAATTTACATAAGAAATTCAGGCACAGTCCTATATCTTATGACTGGGAAATTAAAAAGTATTTGAATGCTGGCAAAGAAAAACAGACCTCAGATATGACTGACTATTGTGCTGCTTACTTTGGTTTCTATCTCAAACATTTATCCACTTGTTTTGTTAGTCTTCATTCAAAGCTTTATCCCCAGGTCCTTGCTTAGTTTTTTCCCCATAACCCCAAATGCCAAAATGAACACCTCCTGTTGCAGGGCTGCATCTTCTGCTCTGTGCCACCTAAGGGATACAGGGACATAATCTCCTCCTTTCTGCAAGAGCAACTATATTAGCAGGGTCTTATCTTGCTATTGAAGGCCAATATCCACCTGAAAAAGTGTCTTGGGATTTTCAATAGTAATAATAACAACAACAACAACAACATTAATAACAGCAATAATACAAAATTAGGAACTCTTTCTTACTTAGCATCACTTGCAGATCAATGCTATGGCTATCAAAGCAATCCATAGGGTCAGTGCTGCCATAATAGAAACATTGCCACTGAAAAAAAGCAGAAGCATCATTTCTTGTTACGCTTAAGTTCTTGTTACTCTTAAGTTCTGGTTACTCTTAAGTTCTGTACTCTTAAGTAAACTCTGGTTCACTTTGCTGAGCTCTGCTCACTCTGTAAGATCTGATGAGATCTCATACCTAACTGGTGTGGCCATGGGCAAATGAAAGAAAACACAAATATAAATCTGGGAGATTTCTCTTTGCAACGGTAATGCTTTAAGCAGAAGCACTAAGCTGCACTTATCCCATTTGAATTTTTCTTTTCCAGTCTCTCCTAATAAGGATCACTCATATGAGCTAAGTATTGCCCTCAGTAACCATCCTTGCATTATTAATAAGCGACTCAATTCTGCTTGCTAGAACAAGAGCCCTCCTTTAATATGGAAGGCTAGGTTCAAGTAACAGTCCTTCATGAATGCATATATTATCAGTCTTTTCCACTAATTGGTCTCAAAGTGTGTCGTCAATCTCACCACCAAATCAACAGGATTTGGAGGTCGTTCTCCTACTCACATGCTAAAATTTAGCTAAAGGCCTGGACAGACAAGCAGGAGAAAAAGCTGAGACAACAGAATTTTGTATTAGCCATGGTACATATCCCAAACAGCAAGAACAAGGAGACACAAAGCTGTGTAATTCTCTTAGAAGAATAAACACCACAGAGGATCACAGAATTGTTAAAGTTGGAACAGACCTCTAAGATCACTGAGTCACACTGTTAACCCAGCACCACTGTATTCACCTGCATGTAAAAGAACATCAGAAGCTGAAATCAGTGATGGAGGCCCATAACTCAGGACATAATCCTTCAGCTCGTAACCCATTTTGGTGCAAACAGTGTATCACCAGAGCTGATCTCTGACGGATGTGTGTTTACCTTAAATTTTTCTGCTAATTTTTAGATTATCAAAAATTAGACACATGGGGTACAGAAATAGGTATTTCTGGTTATAAGAGGGTCATTTTGGTAGCCAGCACTATAGTAAGTTTACTTTTTCTTCATTTAATATACCTAGATAAATAGTCACTGTCTCTAAAGAGAAACTCTGTGTAGTCAATGACAGAAAGAACGGGTTGCAGAAAGTCTGTGCTTACTTCAGACTGATTTGTTTATGTCAGCTCTGAATCCTTCTCAGATTTATTATCTTTGTGGAAGATGTGACTGACTTAAAATATATTTTTTCTGCACAACAACTGGTTTTTTTATGATATCAAAGCTGATCTCAGTTCTGATGAACAGTGTAACTGGAGCCATGTGTCTGCCAAACTATGGTCACCCACTTGTGCCAGAGAAATTTCCTTCTCATGAAATTAATTTCCCTCACTGCACAAAGCTATTTTTTCCTATGTTGTGGAGAGATGGTGTATTGACACACCCTTGGGACAGCGTTTTCTTTCAATAGCACAAACGTTCTGTCAGAGGCTTTGGCAGATGCAATGGGTATATATTTTCTACAGGTAACACACTTATTGGCTACCACCATCGACAAGAGAAAGGTCTTGTAGGGCTTTAACACAAGAAAAGCAATATTTAACACCTATATCCGCTCCTTGGACACCACTGGCACTTTGGATATCCTCTGGCATGCCCAGAGTGAGAGGCAACAGTTAGATCTCTTCCTGCAGAGCTGAATCAGGCTACTGACTTGTGAGCTGTGCACCTCCAGATCCTTCAAGACCCAGATCCCAACTTCTTTGGCAGAGAGCTGGAGCCTACAGGACAGATCCAGGTGCCCCATTCCTTGGACGTGTTGGGCCTTACGGGCAGTGGAACAGGACATAACACACTTGCAGCTGAAGCACGCAAAGCTGAAAGCCTTGGGTCAGACCGATCCTTCACCTCCCAGCCATGGGGAGGACAATCTGCTTGCCCAGGCACTTTGTGACCCCAGCCCGCCCCGGCAGGGGAGGCACAGAGAGGGCCTGCAGGGTGCATAAGAGTGGGACAGTGGGGCGCTGCCCTGGAGGGGGTGGCCGAGGACCACTTCCCTCCCGAAGCCTCTGGCAGCTGGGAGTGCAGGTGCTTGGGCTGCACAAGCAGAAACATGTGAGGGCGCAGCCTGGAGAGCTTCATTTTCAGCTGACTAACCTCTTTCCTTGGCAAGAAACAACGTTTCCTTGTATTTTTTTTTTTTAAGAGAGTGAGAGAGAGAGTGCATGAGAGAGGAAACTATTTTCCTCCTCAGCATCTATTCTGAAGCCTGTAGAAGGCTCTAAAACCTGCCTGCATGTGTAATAGCCTGTTAGGATGAGAGGGTTTTTTTTTTGTGGTAGAAACAAAGAGCTTGAGGCTTTTGATCAGGCATTTAAGCAGTGGGGTTTCACCTTTTCTGGAGGAAATGCATAGCAAGAATGCCCAGTCTACTTCTTCCTCCCTGCTCCTCCCAGCTCATCTTTGGTCTCTGGGAAACACTTGAATCAGCAGTGCCAGCAACTCCCCTGCTGTCTCTGCCTATCTAGGATGATCAGTGACAGCTTTTGTTTAAAATTTCAGGATTTAAGATACTTTTCTTTTCTTCAGCAAATGAGAGGTATTTTGTGATTTGTATCCTAACAAATCCTGAATCCTCCAAGTCTTTTCTCCTAGTGTGAGAAGGATTTTCCTGGTTTTCCGCTCTCTCTTAACCAAATGCCTAGAACAAATTTAACACTGCTTCTCAGAGAGTTAAACTGGATTTGTTCAGATGGACACTATTACAGGCCTCCTTTACAGGTGGGATTAATTTTATTAAAATATAATCCTCCCATGCTCACATTATCCCCTTCAGACATTCTCTTTTAATCTTTTGCAAAGTAGCATTAAAACAGTTTCTGGGATTCATTAAGAATTATATTAAAATACAGACACACCTTTTTAGGCTACAACTGCTGAGAAGAAGCAAAACTGGGATATCCTTTACTTGGAAATTCTCTCTGAGCCAATTAGATGGGAATGGGCAAGATGCATTTGCCCCAGTTCCATCAACATGAAAATTAGTGGAGCACATAGCAGTCCTATGACCACTCAACTGCTTTCCTTCTGAGACAGGGGTGCCGTTTGTTTTCTTCTTCTCAGTCCTGGAAATCAACATGTGTTGCTCCACTGCCTTGCTTTGAAGGAAGGTCTACAGATGCTTCTGTGATTTTCCATTTCACCCCCATGCAGCACAAGGCCTATGCACCACTTAAATCCTCATCAAAATAGGGCTTAGGTAATACCCTTGGCAGAAGGGCAAGTTCCACCCACATTCCTCTGTGCTCATCTGGGCTGGAGAATCAGAACTGGAAAGCTTCATGTGTGTGGTTTTTTTACCACTTGGAACTAAATACTTACTGTACACCTATTTCAGCTTTGCTTCTGGCTCTGGTCTTTCTGCAAAGCCAAAAACTACAACAGTGAAATCTGTTTATGTTATAAATTTAGAATTCCAAGTTTGATTTGAAAGAACAAAAAAGAGAAATCCTTGCCATTCATTAATCTTTACTGAAAGTAAGCAGAGAGACTTCTCAATTACGTTATTCACCCCAAAAGAGACCCTCAAGTTTCCTAAACCCTGTCAGTCTGTTATAAAACATACATAGGCTGCAAAAAGGTAGAGTAAATCTCTTTTGACTGGCTTCCTGATTTTTGGTAAAGCCCTACAATATATGTACTTTACTATTAATGGTAGCATATCGAAGTCCACCTGTAAGCGAGAAATAAAGGAGAACAAAACGTATATAGTAAAGTAAAAGGCAAAGACCTGCTAAAAAATCAAAATAGAGAAGAATGTAAGTGCAAAGAGAAAAGCAGTATGTTTGGAATTACATCATCTTTTACTAAAACATAAAATCTTGGCAATAATATTACACATTTCAACACGTATTAAGCCCTGAAGAAAATAAGATACTTGATCTGGTCTTGCAAAAGTCGTATTGCCTAATGTTGTAGTACCTCTGATACTGATACACCTCACATGATCTGTGGAAAACATAACATTTTCAGTACAAAAAGCAAGGTAGGCACAGGTATCTAGGAGATCTGAGGAAAATCTGAACAAACAGACACTAGAAAGAGGAAATGTTAAATAAGAGAGGGTGTAGCAGCCATGGCTGAACACAGAGACAGAAGAGTTCATGGCATGGGTCCCCTGTTCTCTTTTTTATCTTCTGCCACTGATAAAGGCAGATTTTCCAAATGCTTGTAATGTTGCATTATCAACGCAATTAAATCATAGTAAGTTCTCACTTAGTAAAATTACTTTATAGTGGTTGCTTAAGAGATCAGTTCTAAAACTGGAAAGCTCTTCAGTTACTTTCTTCAATCTGTCATTTTGATGGGAGTGAATTCATAAAGGTCTCTGAAATTATCCTATCTACCAGTATTTGCTTACCTAAGTTTTCAGCTATCCCATGTGAGCTTGGACTCAGGCCTTAACATGCTATATGCAGTGTTTTAGCAATTCTGGTCTTGGATGGGTCCTTGCTAGTGCTGGAAATTAAAATCTGCTCCATCTTCCTCCCATAATAAATATCACATTTATTAAAAAAGACTAGGAATCTCTATTGCAATCTTCTTGACTGAAACAAAAACCTACTCGTCTTGTCTAGTATCAGCTGTGGATCTGAAGAAATCTGTCCAGCCCCCTGTCCATCACCCTTCATCGAGGAGACCATCCAGACTGAAACTACTGCTGCAATGGGTCAGCCCATCCCGCTCTGCCTTGCATTGTGTAACACAGCTGCAGTCATGGAGCTATGCAGCCTCCTTCAGACAAGGACCACAGCAATCTGGTAGGTGCCTTACACGACGTTATCTTGGCAGGATGGAGCTGAAATTCCCTAGTATGCCCGGCTGCTGGCATCTCTATCTGAGAGTATCTTGGGTTGCTACAGCTACGCTCTTACCAGAATCTCAGCTAACTAATTTAAAATCAGTCGAAGAGATTCTCGGCTCTTTTGCTTCACCCCTTCACATTCTAGAAATAAGTGCATATGTGTAATACAGAATACAAGATATTTTAGCTGCCTTCAGAATGTTCTCTCTGCTGGTTGGGTTATATTTACATTGTTACCCTGAATTCCCTGTCCACTGTTATCATGTGACTGCACCTGGACATCTTTCCATGGCCCTGGAGACATAGTCACAACTCCACACCACTGGTCTGGCTACTGAAGGGTGAGTATTTCCAGGTCAGATAGTATGGCAAAGTTCTTGAAGGTAGGCTTTGTCAAATCTTCCATCAGAGTTTGAAAAATTACGGTTTTTATTTATCTACTCCCATCTTTCTCTTTAAGGTTACTACACCTGTGCAAGCAGAAACAGAATGGGACGGGGCAGACCAACTGCATTTCAGAATTCTGGCACAAATTTAACTTCATGTTCCTTTGTATACCTATGTTCTGCCTTGTTGTTGATGGATGAAGAATGCTAAACAAATCTCTTATAATGCATGCTAGTCCATATCATCAAAGGCTGCCAAAGAGGCTGCCTTTTTCTTCCAGCAGCTGCTACTGCTAAAAAACTGTTTTATCCTGAGATCAAAAAGTCTACCTTAACTTATTGTCTATTGCGAAGATTTACCAGCTGGCTTTGTCACCTGCTTGCACTAGGAAATTACTGCCATTATTTGGAAAATGCATTTCCATTGTGATGCATATGTATTATACATACCCTTTTTCTCCCAATTGTGAGATATATGTATATATGTAAGTATATATGTCTATATTAATATCTTTACTACAAAACATGTATCTGAATAATCCAATAACCTACCAGAAAATTCTCCTGTATCTTTCTCTACACTCTCACTGCAAAACAACTACGTCCCACAACAGGCAGCGATAACAGCAACATCCCTTTGTCTTGCACACTCCCTACAGACAACACTTCAAGGAGAACCAACCCATCAGCTTGGCAAGGGGACGAACACACTGTGGTGAGCTCTAAGCTGTGCACACACAGACTGTCAAAAATGATTGACTTTAGACAAGTTCTAAAGTTACTGGAGGGAGAAAGGGAGGAAGAAAGTAAGGACTGATAGATGGTGTAATTGCATACAGTTAGAAAATCTTAGAAAACAAGGCTAAATACAAGGCATGGGGAATGAAATATAAGCCATTCCATGAAAGCTCTAGGAGAGAGCTGAGAGAAGCTCCAACAGGTAGAGACATCAAGGTAAACGATAAGATGTTAAACATCATCATAAATGGAGAACTTGCACTGCCGGTTAATCTGCTGGTGTTTAACTCTCAGCTATTAAGAGGATAAGGGATGAACAGATAAGGCTTTAGAAATGAAAATTGTATTTTCACATCTCTGCTGGCGAGGACATCAGTGATATTTCTGGGCTGCTGTCATGCTTTTAAAGGTAATCAAGTCATGGTATTAAAGGTAGTGATTTCTAGCAATCCTATTCATCAGCATAACTAAAATAAGCTGGAAAAGAACTCCCCAAAAGCATTGCTATTCGCATTGCAATTGAAAAGAAGTTAGAGAAAAAAGCATATTAAATAATTAGATTTAAATACTAAATGCTATAAAACACTGTTAAACAAAAATGAACTGTAATGCTATGAACTGTAAAATTAGCATTTCAAAGAATATATTTTTCTTACTTTTAATGATTCCCTCAACCAGCTTTAAATATTGTTATTACTGGCACTAAGCAAGAGATGCACTGCATCTGCAGGAACAGAATGGTCCTAAACTGAAGATGATTCTTTGCATCTGAATCTGTGCTTCCTGGTGCAGGATGATGATGATGCTAGGCCAGCCCTATGAGCTTGAAAAGCACTCTGGAGGCATACCCCAAGAACACGCCATTGACCTTCGTCTCCTCTCCTCTCCTCTCCTCTCCTCTCCTCTCCTCTCCTCTCCTCTCCTCTCCTCTCCTCTCCTCTCCTCTCCTCTCCTCTCCTCTCCTCTCCTCTCCTCTCCTCTCCTCTCCTCTCCTCTCCTCTCCTCTCTTCTCCTTTCCTCATTCCCTCTCACCATGTGAAGTGTGTAGCATTTTCTCGAGGTCAATGAGAGGCAGCCAAATGCTGTGGTTTATTGCTGGTGAATGGGTGGCTGTTTCACTCCATACTTCCCAGTCCCTTGATACGATGGTAACATGGATTCACCACGGTGACAGAGCCAGCCTCCAGGAACAGAGATGTGTTTCCTGTCAGAGAAGAGACTGACTGGCTAGAGGCAGCTAAAGGGACTGGCTTTTAATATCTGTGAGACAAAAATACATCTTTCTCAGAGCTTCCCTATTGAGTTGGAGGATCAGGCAGCAATCCTGATGGGACACATCAGGAAATACAAGCCTTCTCAGTGGGCTCAACTAAGAGTGTAGAAAACTGTCCAAGAGTAGGGGAATTATAGGATGTTTTGCTGGAAGCTTAGGTGTAGGATTTGAAGAAAGTGTTTGCATGGGGGCGTCTGTTTTACTAGAGGCTGAGGTGCAAACAATATTTAAGAACAGGGAGTGGGTAGCATAGTGAAATCTTTCAAGATTTGACTGCAATGAAAGACAGTCCTGATCTGAAAAGACTGAGATCTTCTGTTTTGAAGAACCATTTTCTTGGTGGTTTTAAGTATTTTGGTTTTACTTACTTTGGGGAGGTGGCAACTGAACTACCATAAAGCAGTATCATCTCATTTTGTTAATGAAGAAACAGGTTCAGGGGAAGACAAAAGTGGTTTGGTTGATTCATCCTTGACATCAGAATGTGACTGCAGACAAGAAAAGAAGAGTTTCTGAGGTAAGGTACCAGCCTACAATGAGAATTATTTGGATTCAATTCCTCAACCTTCATTCACCAGTTTCAGCCATTCACCCTGTTCTCTCACAGCCTGTGGGTGACTTAAAGTGTTCATTTTCTCAATGTCTTCATTACTGATGGAACATAACAATGAGATTCAACATAATTTCTCTAGATCTTCATTCCTAATGCAACATAACAAGGCTGTTATGAAAATAACTGCTTCGTCCATGTTGTGAAGCAATGAGAGGAACCAATAAAACATGCAATGCAAATTCCAAGGGAAAAGATGACTGATTAACATGAAACTACATAATCCTCTAAGCACTTCATTTATAACTGTCCTAGTGCTGAATATACAGTAGCTCACAAAAGTAAATTTATAAAAAATAATGCAATAATTTTACCAGAATGTCTAAATTCAGTTACTACAAATTGTGTTACAACTTGGAAGCCCTCTGTCAGATAATGTATTGAGTGATTATTTCACTGCCATCAGATAAAGACATACTTGAAGTGTCTCTCAAGTTAAAATATTTTGCTTGTATTCCTGCTGAAATATAAAGAACTGGGCTCCTGTCTTGACATTGCGGGATTCTTTCCCCTAACCCTGGAGCCTTCTCTTCTCCAGGCTGAACAACCTAAATTCTCTCAGTCCATCTTCACAGGAGAGGTGCTCCAGCCTCCTGACCATCTTGATGGCACTGCTTTGGACTTTCTCCAACAGACCCACAGGTCTTTCCTGTGCTGGGGCCCCAGAGCTGGATGCAGCACTCCAGGTGGGGTGTCACCAGAGAAGAGGGGAAGAATCACCTCTCTTGCCCTGCTGGCCATGCTACTTTGGATGCCGTCTAGGATAGGACTGGCTTTCTGGGCTGCAAGTGCACATTGCTGAGTCATGTAGAGCTTTTCATCAACCAACACCCCCAAAAATAATCTCCAACAGCCAGAGAGTACTTGTACAATAACAAAATAATGCTAATAAGGAAAATCAGAGGTATCGCTACTAAAATAATGTCTCTCCAGGGATACAACTATTTGTTTCATTAGCATCAGAGCTCTTCTATACCCCATCTCTTGTTCAAAAGCTAGAAAATAACTTTTTTTGCAGTTCATTAGCTTTCCCGTTTCAAGTAGGGCAAATTTAGACAAGGTACTTTGTCCTTCTAGTTTAAATGCTAGAAAATACTCAGTATCTGTGCACATTAATAGGCTTCACTGCTTAGATCAAGTCAGTTTAAAACCAATTTAATTGAGTGCAAACTACTACAGGGACACTTTATTTCAGTCAGGTATATGCCAGTTCCAAGTGGTTTAAAATAAGATGAAACAACAGGAGATTAAGCTAGCATTTACACAAATGTTGCATTACCTTGGAGTCACTTTCTTGGCAGGTTCTCCCTAAAACATTGCTTTTTTTTCTCAGGGTAAGCCTGACTATATTAAGTAATAGAACTATGTAATGTAATGAACTGCCACCTTTCAATTGGAGGTTACTACCTGTTTAGTTGAAATGTGATAATTGGAGTGAAACCCCTACCACAGCCACGGCATAGGGAACGTTAAATGAAAACACATCATTGATGGGGATGTGGCCTCTACCTGAAGGCTTCCGTCTAGTCCTACTATATAAGAGTGAAGGAAAGAGCAAGGGAAAGAAGAAGGAATTTATTTTCTGTTTGAAGCTATTGATAGTTCACGGGCAATTACTGATAATAAGCTATTCCATAAGCAGAGGAACTAACAAAGCTGTCTTTCTTACGCAATTGTGTCCTATGTGCCCTTTAATAATTAAGGACAGAAATCCCAGCTGCCTTGCTGAGTTCTTACTCTCCTAAGTTCTCCCCCTACATCCCACAGTATTCCCAGCTTTCTCCTGTATGAGAAGACACAGCACATGCAATGGCTGAGATGCAGCTCCATATGTGTAGGTAGGTCAGACACGCTGTACACAACAGCTGCAGGATCAGGAGGACAAGCAGAACTTGCAACTGTTGGGATCACACTGTACCATTTCCCTGAAGGGGCGGTGAGGAGAGAGTGGGAGTGCCCATTTGGCCCTCTTTCTGCTTATTCGACAATTTTCAGGAAATTCTGGTATCTTAACAACTACAAGTGTTCTTAGTCTCCTTCTAATTTAGTTTAAAGTTGCTGATTGACTAAAAAATAATTGTGAAATGAAAGACATCTCAGCCATAGGCAAAGGAATACTTTGCACAAGTTTCACATGTATGTTTAGGTGTTCCAGTCGTTTTCATACATATGTGGTTATCATGGTGTTTTGCAGGTGGGCACATCAAGGAATGGACACATTATGTTTCTTGCCAAATACAGCTTAGCTAAGACAGGTCTGTGAGGATAAAATGTAGTTTCACTTCCAGTCTTGCACCCTAACCACTGGATAATGTCAGTCTTTGGCATTCACTCCCACAGAGAGATCAATGAACTTACTTGCACCAGGGAGATGGAAAGACTGGCCATAGTAGCTTGCTTGTATTTTTATTTTAGAAAGCAACTTAACATGACAAACGGGTTTCCAATTTCCAGTTGTCTTAGCTGCAGCGGCAATGGAAGCACTGACCCAAGGATAAAATGTCAACAAAATTCCCAGTTACAGAACAAGGCCCTTCTGGTAGACCAAACTTTACATCAATATTTGAATTTATCAGAAGCTGAGAACCCATTTTTATCAAAAATATCAAAACATTACTGTTCTTGATTTAGAAATATTTGAAATGGAGTTATTTTGCAGTTTTCTAAGCATTTTTAATTAAAAATAATGGAAAGACTTATTCAAAGTTTTCAAGTTTTGTGAACTCGAATGCATTAATATGTTTCCAAAATGGTTTGGGAACTAAATTTAAAAATGTCTTTGTGCGGAAATTACTTGTTTACCAGTACTGATAAGTGACGTTTGCAAAGGCAAAATTTTTGACAAAACTTTCCATTATTCCATTAAAGGCTCTAATGAGCACTTGATGTAATGGAAACCACACAGGGAATTTCCTACTGTTGGCATTAATTCCATCAGAATTGTCAATGAGCAATACCCAAGATCTTTGCTGCTTTCAATGCCATTGATTAGGGAGGAGGTTGTGCAGACCTGGTGGTCATCTGTAAAACCTCACCGGGATGAAGGGTTATATTTGAGATGGTTTTGATCATTCCTGGCAGAACGGCAGCTACTCCTTTGACTCATGACCTTTCACCATTCCCATTCAAGAGCACTTCAGCAAAACTTCTGGGAAAGAATGCGCAATGCCCTGAGCTACAATGCCAGCAATACACTGACAGCACCCAGCTCTGCGCCTCAAGGCTGGCTCGCTCCCAGCTGTTCTACTGTCAGTAGGAAATTAGAAGCCTGCTGAATAAAAGGCAGATGGTGTGATGGACAACCTCTGATCCCTATCGGCAAGTTACACAATGTAGACTGGTAGATCTTTTCAGTACATGATAAAACGAATTGTGCTTTTGCTGTCACCGAATTAATTCTTGGTCTTAGTGCTCACAGACCTTCAGAACTGAAGATGATTTGCTAGACCTACCTAAAAAAATGGAAAGTAGTCATGCTGTCAGACTGATTCAACACCCTCTTGCTTCATTTTTGCATGAAAAAATTGTAAGCTAAAGGAAAAAAGGCTCTGATAAGTATGGTGAAAAATATGCAGGCACTTATTTTCATAGTCTAACATTACGGTAAAGATATATATACAAAAATAACAAAGGAAAATGGAAAGTAACTTTGAAAATAAAGCCAAAATAACTTTCCTGAAAGTAAGAACACAGGAGTTTATTAATCATTAAACTAAATAAAAATAAATAGTTTCTGAAATAAAAGAAACCCAGGACCACTGTCCATGAAATGAGTAGAATTGTAGGCTAAGACACTAGTTATTCTTAGCAGTGCAATTGAAAACTATTCCTATATACATGGAGTAGTTTATCTTGTCTTTATAATACTAGTCTTGTTGAAGTGAGGAACACTTCGCATCAAATCCACTGACTTCTATTCATTGTCTGGAAAAGTACAGTTGCAGCTTTAACCTGTACTTTAGTATAGTCTCCAGATGAGCCCAAGACTTTGCTTTTATTATCTGGAAAAAAACGGTCTTTCCCTTATATTTCCTCTGTGAGAATTTCTAGAAGCTCCATCCTTGCAGTTTGCACATTTTGAGAATAAATAAAGTGCTGGATGCTTAGACCTCATACTTGACGATACACTTGAGTAAACTTAGGTATTTTTCATAGGGAGTTGGGAGGCAACAAATTTCTTCTCTTCCACCAAAACTGCCTAATGGAATGCCCCTTGCCTCACGTTCAATCACCAGTGTCAGAGTTTCATACAACCTCAATGCTTGACCCACCACAAATGGTGTGCGTTTGTACAGACACGTGCTTGTAGTGAGCCAAGGTGGCAGCTGCCAGGCTTGGCCGGTGCTGAACAGGGGGACCACGGAGACAGGCTGTGTTTCTCGTCAGCAGGGACAGCTTACGTCATTTTTCAGAGCTGCAGGGGACGCGATGGCTGTTGTTTACCTCACTGTTTCCTGTGTCAGATAGGGCGTGGCAGGTGAGAACCAGGACACAGGTGGGAAGAATCTCTTTCAAACTTTTACTCAGGGTCTAGTGCTGGGAGTCTCTGGTTTCCGCATGAAGTGTGTCTTCAGCTGCTGTTTCTCTTGTTGTCAGGAGTGTCAGAGAAGACAAATGAAGTGGAAGAGCATTCCAAGCCCTCGTTCAGGCTATGGTTGCTAGGTGGCTTCGGTTCCCAAACTGGCTATCTTCCTCGTTTCTGTGGCTCCCAGAAGGGACAGTGAAGATGAATGACATGGCAAAGTGCTTTATAGCTTTCATTCAGGCTTTAATGTTGTCCCCATTGTGGTGCAAGATTCCTCAACACCTGAGGAAAAGGAGGAAAGTGCATAGTGTGTCAAACTGTGTATTAAAGAAGACATGAGGGTAAGATTTCTTATAAATGTTGGGGGTTTTCCATATGCAGAGACAGGTTTGAATGTCATCAGCCTTCAAGACTTGGTCCCAAAATGCTGTTATTTAGATTAATGGTTTAAGGATCTATCATCACTTCCTTTCCCAGACTAAAGAAGAAGGGAATTAGCTTAGAAAGGAGTGCTTTAGAGGTGAAGAACATTCAGCTCTGCTACAGCCAGCTGAGGAGGGGATCAGGGGAGGCAGGCTGGGGTATGAGGAAGAAATTCTACTGAGAGGTGTCAGTGGGAGCAGCATGTTCTTTTTTCTCATTCCTAGTATAAGATATCCAAGGTCACTGGAAACTGTAGAACTGGCTGTGAAGCTTCCCGGTATTTCAAGACCTTCAAAGCAATCAGTAGAGAACAGCTCATAGCTAAGAATCAGACTACTGCCTGTTCTAAGGAGAGAAGTATTTCTTCTTTCTTTGTTTTTGTGTATGTCTGCAAGTAGATTTACACACGCACACACTGGGGTGTTACATCTGGATTGCTTCATCACAGCTTTATTCTTTATTTGTCTTCTACTTGTCAAAAATTGTCACCTTTGATTGCCAGCTTTAAATGAAGACATGGTGGTTGAGGTCTGGGGACTAGATATTCTGCTTTAATTATCAGATAGATAGTTTTTGGAGATAGGCCTTGACTTTCCTTCAGCCACAGCAATAGCCTAAGCATCCTCCACTTCTGCCTGCTACCTTGCACTGCACACTCACTTGTGTTAATACTACTTTTGATAGAGTAACATGATGCAACTTGGCCAAAACAAACAAACAAAAGCATTGGAGAAGTAAGAATGCTGTTTTAAATCGGAATAAACTTCAAGTCTACCTTGCAAATCACCTTGTAGCTGTAGGAACAGTTATCGTGGCACAGCTAAGAAGCCAACAAAGACTGCTCAGGATGGCTCCAACGGCCCAAAGAAACATGTTGCTGTGCTGAAGTAGATAAGTACACTCAAATTGTTTGACTTTGGCATCTCAGCCCAAAAGAAGTCGAATGAATAGCCAGGAAGGAAGATTCCCCATTTTGGCAGTGGCAGTCACAGTACTAGTTCAAGATGTACTGTGAAACTCACCCTTCAGTGTTAAACAGTCAGTAAAAGCAATTTTTCTGCCGGAACAGGGATTATCTTTTTAATGCGTTTGTAAAATACCTGACACAGGAAGGGTGGGGTCTTCCTCTGATAGAAATGGCAAGAAGAATAGAGCACTTCAGGAAATCTTGCGCTCAGCAAGAGGAGCTTAATCTCATTAAAGGGACATGAGGATGATACATTGTGTAAGCTGATTAACATTTACGCAGAGAACACTACTACTGGTATGAGATTTTGAAAAAGGATGCCTATTTATAGTGTGAGGAAACTGAAAAAAGTAGCTTCTATTTAAAAAAACCCAACAAACCAAACCCAAACCAGACAATAAAAGGTGTAAGGAAAACTGTGTTTACACTATTGCAGAAGAGTTCTACAGTAATGCAAAATAGACCTCCCTCTTTGCTTTCACACACTGAATTTTTCTTTCTGGGTACTTCTCACAGATTGAGTGGTTTAATAGAATAGAAAACAAAAAGATAAACAGTCAAATTACTTCAGACATACTTAATTGAAACTTAATTTAATGCTTCTGAAAGGCACTGGATTTGCAACATCAGAAATTGAATTATTCATCCACAGAACAAGAACTTTCTGTGCAGTACTGATGACATCTTTTCATCTAATCCTAAGAACAGGCCTCCACAAGGAACAGCAGAAAATGTTTAGATGAGAAATAGAGTTTTTTACTTCTCTGATATAACAGCAGCTGGCACTTTTTACTTGGGGCTGGTAATAGTTGCTTACTAGGATCTGAACTGAAATGACTAGCTTATTTTTTATTTGGTTCTAGAACATTCTTAGAACAACTGAAGTTCCTAAGGGCGCCTCTTACTGCGTTGTGGTGGGTTTCAGCTGGTGACCCACAGTACAAAGGACCTAGTTCTCATTACTGACTCCCTTAGCAGCTTGCAAACTACTGTTTTGCCAAATTAGCATTTGCTTCTGATATGGAAAATCATCCACAGTTGGGATATCCCTGTAATTTTAGAGATGAGATCAGATATAATCTCACACAAATGTGTAATCGTATAATCAACCTGGCTTAGTTTTGAACAGCATCTTCAAAGACTTTTTAATGGGCAGCACTCCTTCTTAAGGTTAGCTGTGCACTTCAAAAAGGGGCAGTTAGGGCATGGTCAGACAAGCTCTGGCAAATCTTACTTTTGCTTTTGCAGTTTGAGAAATTACTGCCCCCAGCTCTCTGTTCAGGCTCTCTTCCTAAAGTTGTCATCCCTACACCAGGTTTTGTAGGAAATTGCCTGAGACATGAAAATCTATTTCCTCTTGCTGACTTAGTAATGTGCGTAATAACCTCCTGGAGAGACCTGGTGCAGCTTCAGCCAAATCTGCCATTGTGGAAACAGAGAAATGTGAGGCTTACATGCCTCAGCTTGGCCACTGTGTACAGTGGGGCATCTGGAGAAAGCCAAATCAATTATGACACAGCAAAAGCCAGGGAGACTCTTGCCAGCATGAGTGGAGGTCATGTCTCTACTGGCTTCTGTACGACCACCCTTTTTGCCATAAAGATCTATGCTATAATTCTGATATAATTTTTTTTTTCCTGTGTGATTCTCTGGTATAAAATAGCCTGTATTTCCTATCCTTTGGCTATTTCCACCAAGTGGAGGAGGTCCCTGTTGCTGTCACCCACATCCTTTGTAATTCTGCTTGGTAAATGCAATTAATCTCTGACAGTATCCTACTTCGACTCAACCAAATGGCCAGAGTTGATGCCACCTTTATGATGGTGCTTCAAGGTCCCCGTCCTTGAGGGAAACATCCAAGCAAGAAGGATCCTAATTTATGGACAGGGATAATTTGCACATAAATGACTGGGCTTTCATTTACAACAAATTTTAAGCATAGCACAAGATTTAGGCAAGGTGGACAGGTAAAATAGCCTGTTAGGAGTGAGAATTGTCACTTAGCCTATTGAAGCACACAAACAGTTTAGATAGGTAATTAAATTGTTTACCTTAATCAGGAAAAGCCTTGTGAGGCTTTGAGAATGTCTTACTTTGCAGTCAAGACATAAAATGTTTTCTAATGGGAGTGAAGTTTATGAGGGGAAAAATATTTCCTCTGTGAAAGGATATTTGTGAGAGGAATTTCAATTGAGAGCAATACATTAACAGCAAGTTCTCTAAGCATCCCTTTTTGTAGTGGTTTACCACAGGTGAAGGTAGTTCTGAAAAAAAATCTGAAAAATTAATAGGAATATATGATCAATTCATTGAAATATGTAAGTGAAACCTGAAACATGCTTAGTGCTCATGCTTCAAGCTTGCCTGCTTTCAAATGTTCCATAGGGTCAAATTAACTACTGTGGTTTGCTGTCAATGGCTGGCAGCAGTCATATTGCTCAGTAGATCCAAATATGACATTTCAAATTGTTATTTAATCCATACAGAAAGGAGTGATTGTCACATCTTGATATATTTAGTAGGGGAAGATTGATAAAAGTTCACTCTACTGCTTTCAGAAATAATAGAATGTTATTGAATCATGTGAGGCTCATGCAGGGTGTGCTATTGCTGCTGTAAATTAGAATTACAACCCATATGGTGACAGGTCCATGGTGGAATTGTCCCTCTAATCTCACGTTGTCTTTACTAAGCTGCCTTCCAGAGAAGGTAAGCATATTGTGAAATATTTCTGTTGCTTCCACTTAATGTGTGAGTAAAGTGTGTTCTAGTGCTCTCCGGGAGCCTCTAGAATCCATAAAGATGTAAAATATATGTTGGATTGTAGTTTTATTAGACTGCCCAACACATGCTGAATAACAATTTATAAAATGGTAATAATTTTTCTTTTCAAGGTTGACATTTTAGTCTTTTTTTAAATTTCAAATTTTTAAAAAAAAAGGAAAAGGAAAATTAATGCAATGACACTTTTCCTCCCCTTTTTTTTGTAAGAATATATGCTCTATGATATTGCACTTTCTATCTCAGTCTGTACAAGTGCTTCTTGTCCTAGAATAATTTAGACCCTGTTGACCAATTTCACTCGAGTTGGTTTTTTTTTGCAAGAGGTGGGCATTTCACAGATATTAAGAAGCTACAAAGTTTATAAAAAGATTTAACCAAGTAGAATAGACAGATCGTTGTGACAGAGAACTTATAAATCCCTCCATGGCAGGAAAGGTGCAATGTGAGCTCAAACCTTGGCAGACTAGACAGGATTCACATGCAAGATCAATCTTAAGATTCAAATGCAAAATCAATCTCTTTTGTATCTACTGTTCACTGAGCTACCTGTTGGTTGATCAGCCTTTGCTCTCCCTCTTCCCATTGAATGTCTCCCTTTCTGTGGTGCCTCAAATCAAATAGTCCAATAATACCTCTGGGCAAATCTAATGATTCACTGTTATGGAAAGGGGGAGTGCTACTCCTTCCTTGTCCCTCCCTTGCCACACCCGTGCTCCTGCCGTCCTGTCGTGTTCCCTCCCGTGTGCTGCAGGTTCAGCTCACCGATCCTAGGAAAAATTATTTGCTTCTCTGGAGTTTTTTTCTGGGTTACTGAGTGGAATTAGTTTAGTACATGTCTTGTGAGTGCCAGGGCTCTCACAAGGGAGTGGTGAGTGTGTTTTAACAGCAGCAGGGTAGCAGCAGTGAGCTGCTAGATTGACTCCATTTGATTGTTGAATTTTATTTGAAGGCTACTTTGCTTCTTGCAGAGATTATCCACACACGAGGTTTTGAATTTCCCCTAATTGATATTGTATCTTAAGTTAATTTAACTGGTTTTCCTAGAAGTGTCTGTTTCAACATGAGACCTTGCAGCTGATAAAAAAGCTGGCCACAGATAAGGTGTGGAAAACACAGACTTCGGCTAGATAAGAGAGGATGCTGGAAATTCATGAGGTGAAAAATCATGCCGCAACCATTTGCTACATGCTTTGATGGCGAGGGCGATCTGGTGCATGTAGCTACACCAGAGAGGCAGCCCACGTCCCAAATATCCACATCAATTTCCTGCTGGAAATCCTTGCACCCAAAGATGTCAGAGGGGGAAGGTGGCACAGCTGCCATTTGTTACTCATGGTCATGACTCTGGCAGGCATTTAGCCCTGGGCCTGTTCTGAGAGAGTGTTATTACCCTGGAGATGTGTCTATTTAGATTCTTGAAATGATCCTATTGTGGACAAAAAGCTGGGAATACTATTACTGGAAAGATGTTTCTTAGAAATTGAAAGAAAAGAAAAGAATGAGGATGGAAAACTTCCCACAATTAAATGTGAAGCAATCACAATTGTAAAGGCGTAATTCAAAAGCCACATAGTTCTAGCTAATATTTAAACTGATTACAACAGCTGAAAATGATAGTGATTCTTTTACAGGAAAACTAAATATTTCCAGTATTGGTAAAAATATTTCTGTGTGAAACACATCAGGCATCGACATATTAGACACTCTGGGATTATGCTGTATATTTAGTTAATGCTTGGCTTTGACGTGTATAAAATAACGATGGCAATCCTTTGCAGTCTTTAGCAAACTGGACTTTCAGGAGTGGAGAGTTCACGACTGTTTTCAGCCTTTCTTAACGAGAGAGGTTCCCAGACCCCACATGTGTGTATGTATATGTGTCCATCCATCTCTTGCTCTCATTTATGTTGATTGATTTCAACCAAAGACATCAGAAGGGTGATTGCACAGAAATTAAGACCTTTTCCTGAAAACAGGCAAATATAAATAGCACTTGCTAAGTGCAAGTATAGAAAATTAGTTCAGCTGTTACTACATCCCTATCCAGAATTCACATATCCAAGAGAAACAGGCATACTTCGTCCTTAGGTAATTAGAGGTCACACCTTTTTAGACACCAGAAAGTCCAACCATGATGCACAAATCTGTAGGAAACAAGGCTTCTGCTTTTCAACACAAAACTTGGTATTTTCATTCAGCACCTTCTGCAATATTTGCATATTTCTGTGAGTTGGGAGTTAACCCTTATACGCAGCTAAGCCAGAGCCAGTGCACTCTACCGAGAATATTTCGTTTTCAATTTGGTAATGAAAATTCTTGTCATAGCCATTTTTATAGCTGAAGACTATGACTAAGTGAAGCAGCATCCAAGTCAGCCACACCACACAGTAGAGGAACATATGAATGTGACTGCCCCATAAAAACATAATTTATACAGAACAAAGGAACCTTTACAGGCTACAAAGCATGATATGAAAATTGGAGCCGCATCAGCTGCCTTTGGATTCCAGCAAATTGTCTAAACTGCACTTTGTAATTAAGCACCATTATCAAGCCACTGTTGAAGAAGATACGTTGAAGGTCAGAAGCAAACACAGCAGCATGAAGCTCCTGAAAGCTAAATTTCCCTGCTAAAGAGCAGTGTGAATTGACCTGCATTGCTATGACCAAAATTATTACCATATTCAAACTTGATAATTTAACTCTATTTTGGGTATCTCTGTGCTACACCATCATTCGTCACATAAACACTCTTGACTGAGTCCTGGTAAATAAATATAATAGGGTGATACAGCCTATTTCAGATATCAATTTAGTATCTTAACCTTCCTGGATATACTGTGGATTAGAAAGGCTGAAACAGAAAACCAGTAGAGACTTCTGATCTCCAGCAAGTCAAGAGCTGTCAACATGTTGTGGTGCTCTGCACAAAAGAGATGATTACATTCTTTTTAATCTTTAAGAATCCTCTTTTCATTGAGGTGAATTTTCCTGCAGGAAGCTTATCAAAATTTCACATTGTGTAGAACCACTGATTTCTTTTTTACATTTAGAAAAAGTAAAATCAGATAAGAAAGGTCTTCTTTTTATTTATTGTTCACAACTAGTTTCAGTTTTATGCATTTAAAACTTACAAACTGCAAACTTACCAACACACATATTTTGAAGTCTACTATAAAGAGCATGTATTCAATTTAATATTACCTCAATTAAGTATTTGCATTTCCTCCATAACTTTTCATTTATAGTGCATTTATTGATGAAAGTATTTCACTGTGGCTAATCAAAGAAATTTAAAGCATTTCGTTGTGGTGAAAACAACACAAAATGTATTCTAGCAGCAGTCAGGATTAACTGAACAGGACAGTACAACAGAGCCAGGTTTATAAATATAACAAGTTTCATGTTGTGGAAGCATTTCCTAGTACCCAAGGCTTGCGTGAAGCCCCAGCCCCTTCTGACATCTGACAGAGGGTTCACATCTCATTTCTGCCCCATAAGAAAAAGTGGCAAGTCCTCCTAGTCACGTCTCTAGTCTAGCTCCCAATCTGCATCAATTTAGCTAATTCTAACAAATCTTTATTGACACAGAAGAAAGAATATCCCAGTGGTAGCAACAGGCTACTTCTGTGATCATGAGTAGTCACTTAGAGGCAGAATTGTTAAAAAATGTAGTAAGCAGTCAGTAGGATTTCCAGGGCTTGTTTGCCAGAGAGAACAATAGAAATTAGGCACCTGGTGCTTTCAAAAATCCTGTCTGCGTGTCTTTGGCCAAGTTTAAACTGCAGAGCAGTTGCACTCCAGGGTTCTATGTCTCATGTGCACAGATTTTCTTCCCATAAAAACCGAGGCATAGGGTGGGGAGAGGGGGGTGCTCCACTCAGAGATTGCACTTGGATACAGCTGACACACTGGGAAGCACTGCAGCACTTGATGCAACTTCAAATATCTGCCCAGTTTTAAGCTTCCGAACAAAGTGTTAAAGTATGTTAAAAATCAAGCTCCTTGTTGCTCTGGGACTTGTTTCCCCATCAGTAAGACAGAGAGAATAATTCTTTTCTCATATGACCATTATAAAGAAAAACACATAAACAAATTTGCAGAACTCAGAAGCCATACAAACACCAACAAAGAAACATGTGATTCAGTCTCTGCAGGGACTGTATTACCAGCAGGCGAAGAGAAGGTTCTATTAGTCCTCCTAATAATGCAGCTTTGTGCAGCATGTAAGTCCCCATTCACAGGGCAGTAGTATTCCTCCCTGGGATCTGAGCAATAGGTAGAATCTTCCTATTCTGGTGTCACTTACAGGCTGCCCCTGACATCTTTTCCATCCCCAATGGCTATATAAATTCTCACCAACAACTGCACACAAACATTGGATCTTGGATTTTCATTTTTCCAAAATAACGTCCAACTTACGCCCAGTAAGTACTATGGCTAAACTCCACTTTTTCACTGAACTGTGGGAGATATTTATAGTGATAAATGAGAAGGATTTTTGAGAATACAGTCTCTATAGAAACGGGTGGTGGACTAGACCAAAGAGGTTTCTTAGAGGAAATTCCCTGCTCTTCTGTCTTCATAGCTGGTGCCAGAAAGAGCTTGAGCTCCTTGTTGGCTGGGAGGGCAGGATGCATTTGGCAGATTTGGTATTATTTACTTCTCTTCCATGAGTCAAAATGTAAACATTCGCATTTGACAGTATTTACTTACATAAAAAATTTTTTTCAATTGTATTTCAGTTGGTTCCATGTGTTCGCATTACTTACATTCCAAAAACACAAGGGAAGTTCCAGCACACACACACAAAATTGCACTAAGTTGGTGTTAAGGTTGCTGAGTCTCATGCCTAAATAACACAAAAACTAAAAGTACAGGAAATCCTGAGTTAAGGCTCTTTTACAAACTTTAGACATAATTTCCTTTTTCGTACATAATACTTCCTTCAGTGCTGGTGGAATCAATTTGTGGCTGGCTGTTCTGGCATTGGGACAATGATGTGGCAGTGGAATACAGAAAATCTGTGCAGACCCATTTAATTTCCACTTATATGTGTGGTATTACCATAAGACCAAAGCTTTTAAAAGCAAGTAGGGATTTTGAGTACTTAAAGCTGAGATGTCTGAAGTGCTTTCATTTTTGGAGATTGCTGCCAGAAGGAAAACTGAAAATAATTTTTAAAAATTGGAAAATCCTACATGGAGTAGGAATCCTGATAAGAAATGCACTCTCAGGTATTGCCAGTCATGGTCAAATTGCTTGCTGTGTAGAGATTTTAACAACTTTCCAATCCCTCATAATTCACTTTTCTCAAGGCACCTCATGAAATCCAAATCTTATAATAAATATCGGTCTTTCCCTGAAGGGAACTCCTGCTGTGAAAGATAATAGTAAATTGCATTAGCACGTTTCCTGTAGCCAAAAGGGTCTGCACGATGGGTGCAATCACCAAAAGCACCTCACCTACCAAGGTGCTATCAGTCAGGTTCCATACTTTTAGACATGCCAGTGAATTGGGCTTGCTGCTGGGAAAGGAAGCAATAAATGTTTAGATGCTGATAGCAACATGCCTCACTATTTCAGAACAGGAAGTTAATGAGCAACTTGTAGCTAGAACAGCAAGGAGTGTCCCAGCAGTCATTCTGGATTTGGTTACTGCTTGGAACTCACCCAGCACAGCAAGGACGGTGCTGCAACACATGAGAGCCACCATCTTGTGTTTTTTCACTCTCGCTTGCCAAAGCCTCCCCCCAAACCCAGCCTCCTTTGGCACTGCTCCAGCACCAAATAACGTGATAGCAGAGCTATAAAAGACACCCATTACTTTGGCATCTTGAGATGTTTTAAAACATATCTAACTGTATCTTCTAGTCTCAAATAGCACAAAGTTTCCAAGGCTTTCCTTAACAATAAAACCTCATTTATAGAATGGCAAAACCAAACCTGATTAACTATATAGCAATAAAATTTATATATACATTGAAAGTGTTCTATTCACACAGAGTAATAACTTTCTTGATGAATGGTCTACAGTGAAGTGATTTTCATTCCATGTGGCAGCTAAGATGATGCAGCACTGCAGCTGAAGGGGTGGAACAAGTCGTGTACCCCGGTCAGTCAGTGGCGTGTACTCACTCTGGTTCTTGCATATCATACCTAACAAAAACACAGCTGCAAGGTCAGTCAGTTCAGCTGGCTGATCCAGTGGAAGACTAACCCTGAAAGAAAAGGAATAGCTCTTTGCTGGGTCAGAACGCTGCATCAGGTCCCTCTGAGGCTGCATGGCTTAGATCTGGTAACAATGGCTGGGGGATAAAAGGGCAAAGCAGGGCCATGTTTTCCACCGGCTGCCATCAGTAGAATCCCCTAGCTATAGCATGAAAACTCACCCTCAGACTAACTGGAGAGGATGGTGCAGTTTGGTGTAGGGGCAGCCGGCGTCCTCCTCTCTGTGCACAAGTGAAAGCAGCGGACCACAAGGCAAACGGAACAGAGTGCCACCATGCCCTTACCTGTCACACTGAAAGCAGGCTGTGACAGACTGCAGCAGACTGCTGAGAAGAGCTGGTCTCAGGCTGGCAGGCCTTAATTAAGTCAGCAGCAGGAAACGGCTACAACGAGGCCTAAACACCTGAGGAATTTAAAAATAGGCATTGTCACTTCACATTGTCACAAGAAGCATATTTCAAATTAGGATGGAATTTAGAAAAGCAGCGTTGGGAGCCATCCTGTCCCATCCTGTTCAGGAGCTGTGCAACTACATCTTGCAGAAGTGCTGAAATGCCTGTCACATGTGGTTCCATTCATCATAGACCTTTTCAGCACTTTGGCTTATACGTGAAAAAGAAACCTGTACCGATGTCCACCTGTGACAAAAAAATGAGGAAGCCATTTCACCTATGTCATCACAGGCTGGCTACTTGTCCTAGACAGTCATTACAGGCCACACCAAGAAATACCTCATGTCATTCTTTTTCCTTACTTTGCACATCTACATTAGATTAAATGGATTGTGCTCTACAAGACACTTACTTCTTCCTTTTGACAGTAAAGGGAACTTAGGGTGATTAGCTCAGGTGCAGGTGTCAGTTTCTGACAGCAGAAGTTAAGTGAGATGCATCTCATCTGAGCAGCTGTCACCTTCTGTCCAGCTGTAGATGATGACATAACATGGTACTATGATCCAAATATTCAGGAGTAAATGTAGTGTGACTCAGAATTACTTGGTTATGTTACTTCCATCACCCTATTCCCTTAGAGGCTTTCCCTACATAGTTAACCTCATATCAATCTCAATGTGTCAAGACAAACCTACAGAAAATTCTTATCTGCCTTAACTCACAACCGTAAAGGAAGAGATGGACTACATTTTCTGGATTTCAGTAACAAAATTTTAATAATAAAGGATCAGAGGAATTAATTTCAGTAACTTTTCTGCAGCTGCCTTGTATGTTGCATTGTTCAATTTAGTTCTAGAAGTCTGAAGAAGCTGAATATGTGCTGTTTTCCTAGGCATCTTGGTGAATCTCATCATCAGGGAAATATTACCCTAACATTTACGTGGAATGGCCTCTCATTTAGTTTAAATCTGCACATTCCTGTTATAGCTTCCTTCACAGCAGTAAAAAATCTTCCCCTCTCTTGGTACTTAGATACTCCAAAGATTTTATGCCATTAAAAATGCTTGGTATTTGGTGATTTAGGTGTATCTGCGCGGATCTCTTTGCAAGACAAGCCAACGTGCCACAAAAATACTACTTTGAAAAATCTCCCCTAAAAAACATTAACTTATATTAATCCAGTTTAAAAAATAAATCTGTTTTTAATTTGCAGTCATAGATGCTTTGACCCATGTGGAATTTATCAATAACTCCTGGAGCTTTTACAGTTACTCTGGGTTTAGAATCCTGTCTTCATACCAGCTACTAGTAAAGGAGAACAGCTCAGGTGCTGCTTCAGATTTGCCCTCTGCTGAGCCTTCAACACTCTTCCTCAATTTTCAAGTGTATACAATATGCACTCTATATGTGTTAAATTTTTTTTAAAGCAGTATGGAAAAGTACAGAAGTCAAACCCAACTGATAAAGTCAATGGAATCAAAAAAAGGGCTCAAATACACAAGAGACTTGCTTCATCTTGACAAGCAGAAGCTGTGCATCAGCTGAGCACTCAGTATCCAGAGCCTTGGACCATAATAAATGTAATGGAAAAGGCAGTGGCATGGGGCTCTGAGTCTGAGGTCTTGACAATTGACAGTATATTTGGTATTTGTCTTAAAATTTCTGCTGCTGGTTTAAATTCGGAATATAGTTTAGATAACATGTAAGTGAAGTCAACTGACTTTTTAGTTACAGAAAACGGCTCGAATATATTGCAAAGTATCTCCAAAACTCAGAAAATGGCACCACTTACTCCCAACTGTCTTTCAATCTCACAAATTTTGCACCACTTTCTTGATTTTGTGAGACCCTATTTGAGATCTCTGAATGGCTGGAGTTATCCATGTGGCAATAAGTGAGGCTATTTTGTCATAAATAAAATAATGTCCTTTTAAATGAAAACAACACTTTCTAAGTAGCTTCATTGCACCCTCTTACAACAGCTCTGGTATGAAACTTGAAACTGCAATGACAGCAAACCCATGAGTTTTTCTCTGACGACTATCAAAACAATTTTTTCTCCAAATTTTTATGGACATTATAATATAGACAGGCCTGGATGCACACATGTCTAGTGAGGTTGCCCAACATTTCCCATTATGAGACTCTGTTTCCAGTTATTTGTAACTTTGCCAAAGTTTAATAATTTGCACTGAAATTTTCCCCATGGAGCATCTGTACAAGGCTGAAATTGGTTCTTTTTGGAGACAAACAACTCAGTCATTTCTGAAATAAAGGCTACGGGAAGATATAGTTTTGGGGTTTGTTTTTTTGTTTGTTTGTTTTTAAAAACCCCACAACAACATTCTGGTGAACCTTTTTGGGGCTACTACCACTTGTAGAGTGGCTTAAAATTGGGTGAAGGTTTGCCTTTGTGTCAAGGACGTACTTCTCTCCATCTCTGAAGAGAATTTGCTAAATTCGGCTAAGTCCTAATCCTTCAGGGAAAAAGGAAAAAAAAAAAGCAGTTCACACATGCTCAGTACATAAGTCTCAGGTGTCAGCAGTTGCATTTCTCAAAGATTCTGTAATTATAGAACATGTTCCAGACTGAGGCTGAGCAGGATTTTCCTTGCAACTACAGCTCTACGTCATACTGGGCTGCAGTCCAAATCGGAGGGCAGAAGCTCTATTTCTTCCACCTACTCCAAACAGGAAGTGAGAAGGAGGAAGCTGCACTATTTAAAAGCAGAGCTTGCAAAAAGCTGATCTGCCTAGAGATGAGGAGCAGACAGGAACCAGGATACCAGAACACAGAGACAGAGTGAAAGAGGAGGGAACTGAGGCATTTGTGGTGATAGAGACAGTAAACTGCACATGGAAATGGAGATGAGATTCAGAGCCAGCAAGAATGAAAAATATTAGGAAGAGAAAAAGAAGTTGTGAAAACATTGGCAGCTGTGAGAACGACTGAAGGATCCACTGGGTGAAGGATTGGTGCTGGACAATCTACAGAGAAATTTATGGTTGAGAAGGAAAGAGGTCAGGCGAGACAGAATAGATTTAAAGTTAGAAAGGAAAGGAGCTAGTGGAAGGAACCAAATGTGCTGAGAAATAGAAATGGAACTGGAATGAGGACTGAGGTTAACTAGAAAATAAGACTGAGGCAGTGACTGGTAAAGGCAGAAGTGGTTATGCTTTGAAGGAATAAATTCAAGCATCTATGTCCTGTGGATGAGTATTCAGTCTGGACCTTGTAGTGGAGCCCAAGAATCTTGACTTCAACAATTCAGTCATTGTTCAAAATTAGGTTAGAAACTGTCCATTAAAACGTCCTCTCTTTTTTTGGCACCCAGATAGGACAGAAAATATCCCTAGTTATTCTGTTTAAATGTCAGGAGACTATGCAAGACATCTATATTTTCCTAACCCATTGATAAAATCTGCACATTTAGGCATGACAGCTGGAAAATGTGGGAGATTTTTTTTCTAGCATGAAATAAAAAAAAAAAAAAGGAAACTTCTCTGCACATGGAAAAGCAACAACCTTTTTAAGACTCCAAACCAAGGGTTTACAATTCAGGAAATGGAAAAATTAAAGCTGTACAGTCATGGAGACTCTATGTTTTCTCTTTTATGTTTAGGTGGACACAATTGCACAATCACATATCTGTTTAATTTATTTTACCATGGCAATATACACCTTTTTCCTAAAAATCCCTGTGTAGTTCTTAGCAAGCCATCTCTTAGCAAAGCTTTTCAGAGCTGGTGTCTCTTTTTCTGGGTGTCTCGCTCACCTGGGTTGCAGTGATCTGGCTTACAGAAGTGTTGCACACTTGAGGAGTCAACAGGAATTACAACTTGAATAAATAAATTGCTATGTTACGGCTCAAGATCACACACCTTGAAGAGAACATCCTAAACTACAGAACAGTTCTAACCTCACCTCTGCAGAAATCAGGAGGAGCAATATCATTTTAACTCCTAAAAGTGCACCATAAAATTACACATACTCATATTTGTGAGGCACTCAGACAGTACAGTGATGAGAACTGCTGGAAATATCAGGAGGAGATTAATCATTTTATTGTTATATGAGACTTAAATGCTGTGAAATAAACAAGGCAAAGAGTCTCATACTAAACAAGGACAAGAAAACAAAATAACCCCAGATATAATTTTAAAAGTACCTGCCACCCCTGAGTGCTGACTGATGCTTGGATCTTGAAGACAAAGGCCCTATATGAATACGTAACTAAAGGGAGATGAGTAAAGTTTGCATACAACCTGACTTCTGGCATTTCCTACATTTTGTTTACTTGACTTTGCAGCTTTAATATAATTCTGAAAGTCTGTAATTCAATAAGTCTTATACAAACATATGTATCCTTAGGAATCCTGCATATTATAATCACCAGTATCACCAAAACCCCAAGATGGCATTATAGTTTTGCTTTACAAAGCTGTTTGAAAACAAACATACTTTTTTCTGTAATGCTGTATGTAGTTAAAATGCTTCAAAACCTTTCTCTTCCCTCCTTTCTGTTTCCACCTCTCTCCTTCATTTTTTGCAAATGCCTTCTTCAAAAACTGCAGGACTAGCTCTGGCTCAAACAGCTGCAGAAACAGCTTGGCTTCAGACATTTACCACAGCAGATTTGCTTAATCAAACAACCATCAGAGCAGCTTTGTTCCAAGCAGTTGCCAAAAGCCTGTCATGCTACAACTTCAAAAAGCTGCTCCAGCAGCTTTGCTGCTCACCAGAGATGCTCATCATGCATGGAGGTGACATCATACATTTCTAAGTAGGAAATCCAGTGATATTAATGTTCAGTATATTGGTACAGTTTTATCCATCTAATTAAGGTATTTGTAGTAATGAATGCATTGCTTTAGAGTCCATGGCCACCTTATCTGGTTTATATATTTTACAAAAAAGGTCCTAGATGCTTTCCATGGTTGGCGTCTGTCCAAACATAAGTTATTTTGGAGTTTGAAGAAAACTCTTCCAGCAACTTTAAACACAAACCCATCTGAATCAAAGGCTAGGAAGCCTGCTGTATGGTCATTAGATCCCAGTCATCACCAACAACTGCCACAATTTTGCGGTTTCAATAGGTTTTTTTTTGTTTCACCTGTAATAAAGCCTTAAGTGAAAGCAACTCTATGATTTCCTGAGGAAAATCTACTCCAGAGGGTCAATACCCCTACCTTCAGCAAGTTTGTCTTGTCTGCATGGTCTGGTAGAACAATGAACACATCTCTCTAAAACACTTCTCTCTAGAAGTCTTCTCTTCTTTGGGCGACACAACAACAGTTTTTTTCAATCTAGGCTCACTGAATGTGTTGGGTTTTGCCTTGCAATTATTGTCGCTGCTGTTCTCTGCATTGCCTTGAGTGGTCCACTCCTTTCTTGAAGAGCAATGTCCAGAGCTGGACACTGTAGTCCATCTGAGACCTTGACAGCTGTGAGAAGACTGGAAGGATTACCCTCTGTGATTTGTAGGCTGTGGTCTTGTTAAAAGGACTCTGCACATAGTTAGAACCAGAGAGGATAAGTACTGTATCCTAAATGTCACAGGGACCTAGATCTCACTTGGGAATACTCAGTAAGTATGCAGAAATGTATTAAGTCAGATAATAAGACTGAGCGTACAAAAAGTTCTGGTAAGTACAAATATTTGTAGCTTTAAAAAAATGTACACATCAATTTCTCTTAGTGGCGTAACTATCTGAGAAATGAAGCCTTGATCTGTTCTTGTGAACCTATATTTTGGAATTTTAGAAATAACAGCTAAACCAATAGCAGCTAAATCTTCAGGTTTAATTCGAAGAGGTCTGTGTTAACTTCGTTAAAACTCTCTTTATTTCTCAGTGTTCTGTCATGCTTTTTCCAAATTAGACACATTAGATGCCTTGTCTTTCATGGCAGGTATCATGTTCGGGCATATCTGTCATGCTGGGCATCTTCTGTCATGCTTTTTTCCTCTAGACAGTCTTTATCGGGTATTAGCTGTTTCTACTCATGCTTCGAGGATAGGATAGGATACAGTATTACTGTTTAGCTATTATATCCATTGGGGGATGCAATTTCATGTTTATAAGATTGGTAAACTATCCCTTGAAAGCTGTGGAACCTTTTCTAATGGCCATTCAACCAGAGCAAGTCACGAAATCTCTTTTGATTGTACCACTTCTTGAGTGCAAATTACCATCCAGAAATGGATAGCACTTCTGTCCATTTCAGACTTTCATTCTGCTTGCTGCTTCCTTTCATTATTCCTCCTTCCCTTCATTATTTAAAATACAGTCTTGGCAGAAAAATCTCTTCAAGCCTCTATTTTTCACTTAACATATGGATGACAGCATTTCTATGTGTTTCGTGTTTCACTTGGGAACTTTAATCACTTTGGAATGAGAGATGATAGAGCTATAGAATCATCAAGGTTGGAAGAGACTCTCAAGGTCATCCAGTCCCCCCGTCCACCCAGCACTGCCACTGTAACCCCTAAACCAGTAAACCACCTCACCCAGCGCCACATCCAGACACCTCTTAAACACCTCCAGGGATGGTGACTCCACCACCCACCTGGGCAACATAGGTGGACTACCCTAACAGTGAAAAGTTGTTTTCTAAAATCTAATCTGAATCTCCCCTGTTTCAGCTTAAGGCTGTTTCCTCTGGTCCTCTAGCTGCAGGCATGGCAGAAGAGATCAGTCCCCACTTCATTAGAATCTCCTTTCAGGCTGTTGTAGAGAGCAATGAGGTCCTCCCTGAGCCTCCTCTTCTCCAGGCTAAACACCCCCAGCACCCTCAGCTGCTCCTCACATGACATTTTTTCTAGACCCTTCATGGCCCTTGCTGCTCTTCTCTGGACGATGTAAGGTGTCAGTACGGTATTATTATAGTTAAGTGCTGCATATTAGAACTGAAATGCAAGTCTATTCCTCACTTGTTGCAGAGTATTTGTAGCATTATAAAATTGTAGCATGAGATTTTTGCTGGTCTCTAATTACTGTGCTCTTTATACAAGTGGTATAAGAATAAACTGTAAGATTTAAGTAAGATCTTACAGTGAATCGTGTTGATGGTGGAAAATATTAAAACTACATCTTATTATTATAATTTACGTACTGCAGGATCCCGTTGTGTGAGAATTGTGCAAACACACAGTAAAAGGCCGACCTTATTCTGAAGAATAACAGCATAGCTGGATACACTCTTTTTTCTTCTTTCTATCATTATTTCCATTTTAACAGAGGAGGAAGTCACAGCATGAAAGCAAGTTACTTGCAGATCAGAGAAATGTGCAAGAGACAGATTTTGAATCCTGAACCACTGAATCAAGTCCAGTTCTTTAACTGCAATTCACCTGCACAATGTACAGCATCAGCAAAACAAGATTTAAAAACCTAAGACCTTCCATTTTAATAATTCTATAACTGCCCTATCAAAGACCATCCCTAAACTAACGTGAAGAGTAAAAAGGAAAGACAGAGTAAGAGTACAATAGAATATATTCCCATTATACTGAAGTCCTACCAGTCCATCCTGGCCTGGGAAAAGTCTTATCTCAGAACAATGGGTTATAAACCAGGCTTAGGCTGATGGATAAATTAATCTTTCTATGGGATTACATCTGCAGGAATCACCATGACTGTGTGCATCTGGTAACCTTCGTATCAGCTGTGCTGATTAATTTGAACAGAAATAAATCAAATGGAGTTTAACTGAGAAATAATTATGGAAATTGGATTGTATGGCAACAGACTAGGATCTGAAACTTGATAAAGCATATTGAAGTACAACTACTACAGAACGGTTAGTGGCTAGGATTCTGCCCAGTCTGCAGTTCATTGTTCATGGGCTCTAGCCCATGTTGTTAGCCAAAGTCAGTGTTTTGATCTTCAGCAGTCTTTCCACACCAACTGATTCCCAGAAGATGTATTTCTTGCCAAAATAGCACATCTGTGGAGTTCAGCCAGTTATGAAAGGACTGTGTCAAGTTGACATCTGAGAATACTGAAAAATTGTGGTTATCCTCCAGGTAAAGTGCCTTCTTTTGACAGGCTGCCTTTTTGCTATCTTCTGGTCCTTGAGAATTTGAAAATTACCGTTTACACTCAGGTAAATGTGTTTTCAGGTTTGTTCCTGAGAAAAACTCAACTCTGATGCCTTTTCCCACTGCGTGGTTCTTCCCTTTAAGGAGATAGTGTCTGATTTCAAAATCCCAGCAATCAGTCTCTCCCAAAGGAACAGGTAATCCAAAGATCTATCTTTTTCTTTGAGTCCACTCACGTTGCTCCAGCCCTCTGAGCCAGCCACCACCTGTTGTGGTTGGAAAGGACCAGCGGCAGGGTCTCTGATTGGCATGCTAATTGCACAACAGAGCCGCGCTAGCTCAGAGCAGTTCAGGATGTCTGTGAGCTGGATGCTGATCTCAAAGGGCTGTCAGCTGGGGACTACAGGACACCAGTAAGCACTGGACAGAGGGAAAGACAGTGGGAGTGTGTCTGCCTTACAAGCAAACACCTCTCACGGCAAAATTACTGTCTCACTGAGAGGATCCTGTGGATTTTCAGGCACTAAGGGACAGAAGCAAGAAATTTAGCCTAAGTAAATGGCCCAAAGGTTCTGTTTCCTCTCAGTTTTATTTTTCCCATTTACCACTGCCTACTCCAAACGCATATGACCCTATTATATCTTCTATGGGGTTTTTTTGAGAAGTGTGGATACTGTGAGCTAGATCCCTGACGAATAGGCAGCCTCACATTGCACGTTTTAGAATCTGATTCTCAAGTGCCATATACCAGCCCTGAGTTAGACGCCTACAATACTCAAGGACCCAGAGCACTCTGAGCAGAAAGCCAACAAAGTCAACAAAAAATGGTAAGAGTATGGAGACCAATGTCTCTGAAGGATTTAAATACTTAATCTCAGGCTACAGCAAGAAACTTCCTTCTCTTAGTATTTACTAACTACCTTGAATCACAGTTGGGCTCACACTTTTCAAAGAGGGGCCTAGCCAGGATCTCAGTTTTATCCAATAGCTCAGTGGTTAGTTTGAGGACAGATACAGAGCCATAATTCCTTTTGTTGAAGCTGCTTTACTTCACTGAGAATAATTAAATATTCATTAGGCAAAAGAGAGAGCAATACTTTATTGCCTAACATTTGAGGCACTCAGCTACAAGAAAAGAGGCCTCAGTGCCTGTGTCAATGAAATTTTAAGTATCCCATATTAAGTAATCATGAGGGCAGGGACAGGGATTCAGTCCTCTCTTTACTTAGGTGAGAGAGCTAACCACTGAGCAGTATTATAACACTAGTTTTCATATTCCTTTGGTTTCTTCCTTGCACTTTCTCCATTCTAGCAAATATTTTGCTACACTGTGCACATTGGAAAAGTATAGAAAGAATGGATGTTGAATGCCTTTGCTCTGGAAAGCAGACTATGCCTAAAGTTAAAAATTATCTTGAAAGGTGGGAAATACCTATTAAAAAGGCAGAGGCGTGAACAAAAGAGATAGTGTCTTCCATGTGTCAGTTCAACTCTTTAGCTGGTAACTAAAAAGACAGGAAGAGTGATGAGAAATCCCTGGCCATGTTTCCTTTTTGGCCCATGCAATATGTCTGTACTCAGAGTGTTTCCTGGATTGGATTTTGGATGCAAGCTAAGGGATGGGGAATCTTCCTTGAGAAATACAATGCTCAGACATCAACCCTCCCAGTTTCATTAATCTAGCCACTTAGCAAATATCATCTATTAAAACCCATGGACTTAGAGATTTTATATGCCTCCAGGCAAAGAAGCATCCAAGTGAGGACTCTGAGTGCCTATATTTGGGATTCAAACATCTAAATATTCCTGGGGATCCACAATATATACAATATTTGATCGCAAATGTCTAGTAGGTACAGTTTTGCTTGCCTGACTTCAGTATATTTGCTTTGGTTGACTTCAATATACTTTATCTTTTAAAGCTATCTATTTTTGTCAGATCATTTCTGGGAGCCAAAGACCAAATAGCTGTTTTTAATTCAGTGACTAGGTAAAAAAATAGCTTGAGTAAAATGATAGGCTGTCCTGCTTAGTACTTGGAGCACTGACTTAGTAATATGATTTCACTTGTTATTATTTTGACTTTCCTTGCTAAGCTTCAGTAGCCTGTGTATATCACCTTCCGTAATTGTGTCCCAGCCTAAAAATTTTGAGTTGCTTGATACTGTATTACATAAAAGAAGAGACATTTTCAACTTGAACAGGGTGATTGCGCAAGGTTGGAAGCACTGTAGAAAATCAGTGTACTTCTAATTTCATCAAAGCTATTTTCATTAGGCTTTGAAAAAATGGATGCTTTATTTTAAGGATGAGCTAGCGAGTCCATACCCTAACTCAGTTTTGATTAGAAATAGATTTGGACAGTGCATTGGACTATCATTCAACTGTCCTTGGGTCTGCACCAATCAGCTCAGCTCTTGTACAAAGAACCCATCATCTAAGTGAGAAAATAGGGCATCAGGGAAATTCACAGATACAAAATAAGCTGAAATAACCAGTTCTATGTGAATATAAGGATCTGCCTACATGGTTAAGTGGAACCAAAATAACAAAATGGCTCACATATCATACTCACAGTTAACGGTAGTTCAGATCTTCACGAGTGCTATAATTTTAGAACAACAGTGCTCAATTGTGAAATAACTTAGATTTTAAAAGTGCATTTTTTAGAAAAAGGGCAATTTTTTCTAACTAAAAGCATTCACAGACAGTCAAAGTCCTGCATTTAAACAAGGCCAAATTAGTTTCTCATATATTTGGCATTAGCTGTTTATAGGAAGTTAAACAGACAGTTTGAGTACAGTAATCAAAAAATGTTGCTCCTGAAAGCTCTCCAGCAGTCTGCCTTTGGACTGACAGTGTCTATACTCTAAAGTCTAAAGTGTTCCTCTAACTGGAATGTTTGAAAAGTGAAATGGACCAAAGAAGAAAGTTCAGATAACACTAAAGTATCACTGATAGTGAAGTGGGAAGATGCAAGCAGGTCTTTAATAGCAGGATATGATATGTTGATGGGTAAGCCAAAAACCCCAAAATATTTGAACTATTTTTCATTTTGTGATGAAATAGAAGCTTTGAAAATATCTGTATTTTAAAACCACTGTATTTCTGCTTGCTGTGTACTTAGAGATTTCAAATAAATCTTTTTTGGTTTTGAAAGATTTCTTGGGTGGCTGAGATTAAATGGGTGTGGACTTTAGCCATTAATCATAGGGTTCAATTTTTCACAAGAGCATCTTTTCATACAAATATTTGAGCTGAATAAGCATGTGAAGCAAAAGGAATTTGAAGCTGACTAAAATTATTTCCTCTTTCAATTAAGTACATTTCTCTTGCCCAGTTGCTCATACTACAAATGAATCACCATTTTTCTTTAGGGTAACTGAGGCCAGACTTTCTCCTTTAAATATACAAAAAATTAATGTCCCAAATATTCTCAATATACAAAAAATTAGTGTCCCAAATATTCTCCTGTAAAATGTCTCTTTTGGTGGGGGGGCGGAGGGGGGAGAAGGGGAAAGAAACCCTTGTCCTATACATGCCACAAAGCAGCAACAGAGAGATACAACCTAGGTTCACTAACCTCAGCAAACACTGCCTTGCCTGAGCTTGCACCTGCAGCCGTATCAAGTTACTCTCAGGAAAATACCTTCTTAACTTTAAGAATGTGCATATTTTTCACTGTCTGCTTCAGAACTTGAGTATATGTTAATAAGCTTCTTTGCACAGGGATGATTTCCTGAAATGAGACCAAAGTCTGTTATCAGGTGTTACAAGTTCCACGAGTTTCAGGTCCATGCAACCTTGAAAATGTTGCAAGAGGCACTTGTGACAATCCCCAGGCTGCACCTTCTTTAATTAATCAAATAGACCCTATCGCTCAGAAAAGTGAGGAAACTCTACAGTTGGAGGAACTACCTTCCGGGGGCGGGGGAGGGAAGAGGCTGAATGCTTCAGATAATTCAAGGTATGACAGCAATTGTTGTAAAAATGGTGTGCATGGTTAACCCAATACTATTTGTCAAATTCCAGCGTAGTCACGTACAAGCATTACTGCATAGTCAAGGCTCAACCAGTAATTTGCAACCTGTCCTTGAGCTTAGATGCATTTGTGTCATCTTCTATAATAAGTGGGGACAGTCCTACTTGGAGCGATGAATGTTTTTAATGATTGAGAACCAAGTGCTTTTGTAGCAAACTGCGTTCGGAATATCTCCAAGGAAACAATGGGTTTGGTTCCTATTTGCACAGCTCAACCTAGAGCTGAGTCTGTATGGTGGCTGATAATGGTTATCAAAACTATCAGCTGTAGAGAGGGATTGGGGCATCCTTCCTGCTCCCTTTAACAGCTCAAGAGAATCACGATGCTCCTGGGCTGTGCTGCCAGCCTTAGGGAGAACCGTGGACATGGGTTCACTACTTTATAAAGAACTTTATTTACATACCTGATGAAAGTCCTGCTTGCTGAAAAGTCAGAGTGACCATATGATGTTTAGTGTAATGAATAAATAAAGAGTCTCTGTAATAATCTGCTGGCTCTGCCTGGACACATGGAGAGGGGGAAGGCCTTGGTACTACTGTCCCTTTCCTATCCAATGGTGCAACAGCTCTATGGAGGCACCTGCGTGGGCTGTGCAAGCATAGGTACAACTTGCTGATGTATGAGGGAGCTGTGTTACCAAGTTAGGACTTCACCTGACAAAGTATTTTATCACAGAGAAAATCCCTACATGGACCCTGGTATATAAGAGATCATGTAGAAATATCACTGAACTTACATGGTTGCTTCCATGTCAAGCATATTCTTTTTGAATTGTGTTTATTTTCACCTACGAATATTTACCTTGGTGCATTTTTAAACTATACATAGACAAGATTTAAACACAAGACCAACATACAGTGATAAGATAAGTTTCTTTTGGGTTTTTTTGGAAGCTGTTGATATTTGCTAGCTTAAAATTTTCTTTTCTTTTAGTAGGTGTTGAGGTAATTCTTTATACTGCCATGCTGATTTCCATTTCGGGGTGCTAAAAGTTGTGGTGCATAGTAATGTTTTGAAATTTTCAGTTAGGTTTTCAGATATAACTGGGCCTAGGAGTAAACTCAGGAAGAGGCATGTTTTAAAGTCCTTCTCACCCCAGGATTACAATACTTTGTGATAATTCAGGTTTTTAAAAACTGATATAAACCCCCAAAAATAGACTTAAATGTGTCTAATATACTCGAGAACTAAGTAGCATTAAGTGCTGCGGGCTGAGAGACTCAAGATAAAAGTGGTACGAGACTGCAGGCCCCAAGCCAGAGGAAGCTGAAAAGCTTTGCAGATGTGATGTGGTCATTCTCTGTTGACGTTGGTGGTCATGCTTTTATCACAGCGCTGCTCCCACAGCTGTCATTGGAGTGATGTTGGCAAAGCCTTTGCTGGGAGACATCTGCCTTGCTCTTCTAACTGGAGATGAAATGCTGTGATGACAGCTGCACAGAAAGTGAAGAAAAAGGGAAGACAATAGAAATCCCAAAGAAATATTGAAGATATAAATGGAAGCAACTATGGTAACTACTGTAAAGATTCGGACAAGAATTTCAGAGGAGTTAGGAAATGCAGCTACAGAGTTGCCATTTTTTATTTCATTAACAGTGCTGTAAACCTGGGGTTTGGTTAAGTGACTCTGTATTTACACCAATACAATCAAAAACTGTCTTGGATCCCAAAAGCAAATTCAATTCACCTTCCTGGTCTATTTATGCTACCATTGTTCTTCACAGCAGCATGCCATGATCACACAATATACACATGACATTTTATGTCAATACAGAAGAAGTTGACTGCTGAACATTGCAGCTTGTAGTCAACTTCTATGAATGTCAAGAGAAGAGAGGTTGTTTTTAGTGTACTTTGATCTCAGTGTACCATTTTTCATTGAAAGTACAGCAATGATGCATCAATTTTTATCTCTAAGAAACATCCACTGTTCTGGCAGTTAAAAGAAACTATTACAACATACAAAAAATGGTATTTTTGTTGAGAACATCAGGTCTATTTCTTTCTCATTGTTCCATATGTTAAGCCTTACTTATATGTAACTTAGTCCCAGTGGAAACGATGTTGAGACTAGTATGAATTTGTTATAAAGACTTAGAATATAACAAATACTTTAAGAGCACATACATAAGCTAGATGAACTCCAAGAAATATCAACCATTCTTCTAGGCTGCCAAAATCATGAACAGACTGAGGCATTGCTCAAATATGACAACTGACAACACATCATATGCCAAATTGAACAACCACCCTCCACATACACACTTTTCAGGTACAAGACATGAAGTTGCAGCCCAAAGCTCAGCTCTCTGCTGCAAGTGAATCGAGGCCTGATGCAACAAAAGCTCACCTCTCTCCACTGCCCTGACAGCTCAGCTATTGAAGAATCTGTACACAAGGGCATCCTTGCCTCTGTGCTTGCTGCAGACTGGATGGTGCTGGAAAAGTGGACTTCTGAGGGACACACAACTTGAATTTGCATGACTAAGAACAGATGGAGGATAAGAACAGCCTGCTGTGCATGCGACATTACCTTACCTAACAGTATGTGGCAACATGCCAAATGTGTGGGTGTCCTGGCCCTCAAATATAGGAGGAGAACGATTGCTACCTTTACAGACATAATACCTTGTTGTATTTTCATGTAAGGAAGGCATCTGATTTACTTCCTTTTTTGGAGCTGGGGCTTGGAAATATACATGATGGTACATGTGCCATGACAAATAACAGTCTCACTCCTTCACAGAAAAACATTTTTTCTAGGATGCCATAGTAGCTGTGGCTGTATACTTGCACAAAACAAACTAGTTCATCACAAAGTGGACATATGTGAAAATATGCAAAAACACAGGGGAGACAATGAGAGAGTTTGCACAGATTTCCCTGTGTTAAAAAAGAATTTAGAGTTTCCTGCAACAAATTAATAATTAATAAATACAATAGTGAAAGAAAATGAAAGAACTGTCATAAATCATAATCGCAGTACCAAATTATGCAATAGTCAGTTCTTATGGTTATCCCATTTTGTAGGCAAACATCTGTTAATGTTTTTTTTTTCCTGTTTTTCTGAGCATCCACATCTTCCTACTGAGATCTGGCTTGGATTATTTCCAGAAACTCTTTTACAATTTCTGTTCCCGAAACACGGTGGTTTTGTGGTGGTGTTGTTCCTCTGTTTCTTGAGAGGACAGAGGGCCGTGCTTGTGTTTTCTAGCCCAGTTTCTCTCCTCACATCCAGGAGTTCACTCTGAAGAGCTGTGATAACCAAACTTAGGAGATAGGACAGGATCCTGTTCCCTAGACATGAAAGAAGTATAGAAGAATTGGCCGCTCTTGACAGACAACCCTAAATGTGTCAAAAAATACAACAATGAAGATGCTGTTATTTTCTCAGGATGATGCTTTGCTGCCTTAAATATGGATTATTATTCGTGAACAGCATCCTATGGTAACTCCATGTTCACCTATGTGCTTCCAGAGACAGAGCCCCTGGGCTTCAGGACAAGCCTTCATGAAAAAGCTGATTTTCACCTTCAGTTTGTTTATCACCAGGGAACAGCAACAACAACAGCAGTATCAAGCAAGGAGAAAAACAGAAGTCCTCAGCAAAGGTGAGAAGTCTTGACAGTATTAATTGAGAAATGGAAAACTGAGTAGAAGCACTACTTATACTATAGCAATGACTAAACATCAGAGAATAATTCAAGACCCTTGAACACCAAACCAGAAGTGTTATTGAACTGCTCAGATGCAAGGTGAGTCTTACATAGAAAAGAAGAAACAAAGGAGTTAACTTGAGAGCAAAATGCTTGTGAGCAATGAGACCTTTTCTTTTTGAAAGGAAAATTCCATGCTTTCCCTTCCGGTTGGCCTGCCGTAGCAGATATGATTTTGGAGTACGGCATGTACAGTGCATAAGCAACTATTGCCATTCTGTTGGCTTCCAAATCAGTAGTGCTGAAAAATATGAAGTGCAAACTTGGCTCTCTCTTCTATCTTGGGTTTTGTTATTGTCGTTTTTTGTCATCGTTGCTCTGAAAGAGTATTTGCTCACTTTTTAAAAAATAATTAAAGATCTTATTTTAACTAAGTGGATGCATTTCTCCTTTGTTCAGTCAAAATGCTCTTCCTTTCCTTCTGACGTCAGTGGCAGACAGTAGGCAGTTTCCTGTAAAGAAACAGCACTGTAGCTGACTGTGTCTTCTCCTGAACATATTAAATATAATCTCAGACCACCCCTGGAGCAATACCAGAAGAAACAGCTCCACTAGCACAAATACAGTAACTATTCTGCCCAGGCTTTGTGTGAAACCTGCTCTAGAAAATGTAATTAAACTGAGTGACAAGCAAGGATCAGCCTGAGAACTCCACATTTATCATGAGCAATCATCAGTCCTAATTAGCAAAACATTTCATTATCCACACTCTCTTCCCAAAACAGAGTAGCTTGTTGGAATTAAAAGACATGGCTGTAGATATTGTTTGTATTATTTCAGTATCTACATGTGCTGGTGGTGGAAGGAGACACTCAAGAGGGATAGTGGTAAAAACTTTCAGTGTGAATGAAGATGATTTTCACTCAGAGTCAAGCAGCAGGTCAGTATGCCCTTGGACATGGATAATGTTAACAACGTGGAAATACTCAAGAATGGTCAGAACAGCTGTGAAAGTGTGAGGAAATTGCTCTCAGAAAACACAAGGACAGGATGACAGCAGGGAAACTCAAGGGAAGGACTTCACATTCAAATCCAGCCTCTCTCTGTAGCTGTAATCTCCTGTGCCAACAGATTCACACATACTGTGGCTGCAGTTTAGGTGAGTCATACATACTGAACAAGGAGGACAGACCAAGGTTTTTCAACCTTTATGCCTATGTATGATTATAAATGTGTGTCTATGCAGCAACATTTTGGATTGTTTTAGTTATTCGGTATTCATAAGAAGTATAGAAGAATTGAAGCAGGTATAAGAACCCAAAGCAATCTATCAGAAGAAAATTTATGCCTCAAACTTACTTCATGAGCACATAAAAGCCCATATGGTCTCCTGTTAGGACAGAAAGTCCACAGCCCCAGTTATTTATTCAGACCTAACTGTGTTTAACTTCTGGGCAGCTGACCAATGACTATCCCTCAATCACTCATTTTTGCAGGCATGACTTCTTGCTAGTAAAAATGATCACACCATGGAAACCAAACCTTTCTCAGTATCTTACCCTATGTAATTAAGAAGGGTGGACAACCAGTGTTCTCTGCTTTGTCAGAAGGCTTTAGAAGAAAAGAGAAAACTTATAGGACGCATCAGTACAGATCACCAACAAAAACCTAGCTCATACCAGCCTGCCCTTCACTTGGATGAGACCAGCAGAGACTTGCCAATGAAAGCCCTCTTGCTATCTTAGGTTTGGGAAAATGCATTGCAATAGGAAACGTGTCAACTAACACAATGTTAAATACAGATTTGCTCATACTGCAGGAAAGAACAGCAATGTTTAAAACCGTGTCTGCTGGTCATATTTACCCTGTGAACTGATTGAAGAGATACATAAATAAAAGTACTGTCCCCCTTTCTGTTCCTACTTGAAACTTGACTATAGTGTGGCTGAAAACACATATGTTCTTTCTCACAGTGGGGAAAATGCCTTATGTCTAAAATGTTCAGACAGCAGTCTCTTGTCTGTTCTGTCCTTATTAGTTGCTTGACTCTAATAAGGTTGTTATTAAAACAACTCAGTCTAATGTCTTTCATGTTGTATTGACTTCATGTCAAATAATGTTTATATAAATAATCTTTGAGGCATGGGAAACTTGCAGGATGTTTTCACAAAGTCCTTGTAGTGTTTGTCTCAGGAATTGTGAAGACACATGATGACTACAAGAAATTCTAAATAAAATGCAAATTCATGAAAAAGGAAGTTTGGGGTCCTTTTCTTCAGAAATGTTTTGCACTTTATTTGTAACAGTATTTAAACACACTTTATCCATTCCCACCTTTCATCAGAAATCCTATGCTCTTGGATACCAGGGTTTCTTCAGTTTTCATTATTAACAATTCTACCCACCAGAGGTTTTCCTATTTTCTTCAGAATTTCTCCTTTTTCTTGCTTTCCAAAGTTCTTACTGAAAGCCTTCAACAAATCAAATACTTGTCAGCAACTTCTTTTATCTTCATTTTAAAAACCTGTCACCTCTGTTTCTGTAGAATGATATTTTAAACTAGTCTAGAAGAGTGATTTATAAGCTTAGAGACTGCTTTATTTGACCTCCTTCACCTTGAAAGGACATGTAAAAGGAAACAGAGATTCATCTTCTGCCATTTCATGAGCTCCCAAGCTCCTTTTCATTGAGAACAGGACATGATCATTTATCCTGAGTAAATTATTGCAGGTTGCATATGCTCTACTACCTCCATAATGTATTGTGTTTTAACTTATGTTTTTCTCAAAATGTACTTACGTTCAATGCAGTATCTGGTAAAAACCTTCATTTTTTTCCTTCTTTGGTGACTTTCCAAAGCATCACTACTTGCTTCTGCCTTCGTGATGTTTTACTTTGTCACTCGCATGGCCAAATAAGCTAAAATAAAGGAACCTAGTTTTTTCTTTCAACCTGACAATCTAGATGGAAATTATTCAATGGTGGAAAGGCAGTTCAGAAGTTTTGAACAAATATCTCTCTAATATCTTGTGGCATCAGTAGCAACAGCAGTCAGATGCAATGAGTCATGTCGTATTACTTTCAATGGAATAAGTGAGACTTCAGTCATAGGTGTCATGCGTTCACCCCAATGTAAAGTGTTAAACCATTTAACATGATCTGTGGTTTTAGGTACAAAAAGTTTAGCCTGCTCCATCACATGGCAGCTGCACTAGAAATTCATGCCAGATCTGGGAAGTATATTGATTAGTATGTACAAAAACAAACCACAAAGCATTTGGAAATTGAAATCAAGTGGTTAAACAAGACCAACTTAATCAAAATCTGTCAGAGTACCTTTCCTAGACACAGGTTATTAATTTAGAATCCATTGTGCTATCCAGAAGTCCTTCTTAGCGCAGCAAGAAAGGTTTAATTTTCTTATTCATCTCTTGGATCACGACTGTAGGAGTAAAGATTGATTTGCTGCTTTTGATAATAAATAAAGACAGGAAAAGCAGAAAGGACAGGGGAATGGAATGCAAGGGGGGTGTAGCTGTTGCTGAGCTTTTAAGGCTACAAAACAACTGTGTAGTCTTGGAAAACAGTTTGAAGCAGCCAGTCTCCCCTGGCCAGGAGCACAATTCCCACCTGCATGGGATATCCCCTGCCTGGCCAAGTCAGGTCTCCTTCCTTCGGCTCATCATTCTGCATTGGCAGAGCGCCGCAGGCCAAATCAAAGGGTGGTTGAAAGCCGAGTGGCAAAATGTGAGATCAAAAAATATAACTAGAGGGAAGAAAGAGACTCCAAGGACATGGATAGTCAAGGCAGGAGATCCTTTTTTTTAGCCAGTTTGTTGGAAACAGCCAACAGTCTCATTTGATGGCCTGGGTCTGGTGGAAATTGCCCAGTGGGGGAAAAAATTAACCAGTGTCCTTTCCTCAGGAAGTTCTTCAGAAACCTCTTCCACCATAATGGTTCCTGCTATTTTGCTTTTAGAAGGTTCGACAGGTGATGTGAGATCAAATAGGCCATCCCTTCTGTTCTTCATCCACCTGTTGGGGTCCACTAATTTGTCACTTCTCCCTTTTCTTACCTGCCACATCATCATACCAGCTTTGATCCATAGAGGAAGACCTCTCCGAATGAATGATTGTTTTCTCAATTTCTTAATCCCTCTGCCACTTTTAACTCTTAGAGCTAATTGCAGCACCTTGTGAACTCCTACTGGTTTCTCAGAGATGATGTCACAATTACAGTAGACATGCAGTCTCCAATTATCACACAGGTAGGGAGAAGTCAACAGGTAGGTAACAAATTGTGTTTCATTTCAACCAGGGACTCTTAGTAGAATGTGGGGTTCCACTAGAGAAATTAAATCCCCTAATGAGGCAGGGAGGAAACAAAGGATTGTGTTCTAGCTGTCATGGCTAAATCTAGTTTACATTTCAAGAACAGGCTTCAAAATTTTCAACAACCACTGTAAAGTTCAAAACAGTCCAGCCAGACTTTTAGGCTGGTGAGTCTTTCTCCATGGTAAATGTGTCCAAGGTTTCATAACACATTCTCTCAGAGATGGCAGTTAGCCACCTGGAAGTCAGTCTTATGAAAGGTTTTCTTCCCTTTAATTATAAAAATATCCACACAAATTCATCCCTTGCCTATCATGCTGTTTCCACAATCCAGTTCAAACTGGTTTACGAAGGAGTAAATGAACACATCCTTACTATAGTCAATATAGCTATAGTTGATTGTGCAGTATCAAGTGCTGCATTTTTGCAGTTTAGGTACCAGAATCATTAATTTGATCTGATTTACACTGATGACATTCAGGGCTGTCACTCCTATGATATAGAAACTTGTCATTGCCAGCTATTTAATTTTGTAAAGACATTACCTCAGATTTATTAGTAATGGGTCTTAAATGGCAATTCAGTCTTAAATTATGGGGGCAGTGAACACCCTTGAAACAGGCTTACATTTATATCTTGGATCTTGCAATTGGGCAGACTAGGAACACTCACAGGGAGAACTGTAGCCGTTCAGCTGAGCTTTGCAGCTGCTTCCTTCAACTACAACCAGCAGCCGGCAATATTCAAATTTCCATAATGTAAAAAAATGAAAAGGACTGGATCTAGAAATAAGGCTGGGTTTTCCTCTTGCTTTAATGCATGGGTTTACATAGACACAGGTCAGTGCTTGCTGTTGCCTGCATGAATTTTGCTATTGACTTCAGTAGCTGTATGGCTGGTCTTCTCTACACTAGGGGGTGATTGACTAGTTATTTAATTAACTAGTTTAAGCAGCATTAACAATAATCTCAGCAGTACCCAATGGATTTTCTGCTTTAAATATACTGTGCACTTCTCTATTTATAGTAAACACCAGCAGTGGGATTCATCTGTCCAAATATAGATTCTGCATTGTAGGTGTCTATCTCTGAGTTAACTGTCTAGGCTCCCTTTATAGTCAAGGGAACAGGCCTTCTGAGGGCAGAGCTCCTCTCATCCCATTTCCGATGTCTAAAATAGATTGAATGAATCACCTCCATTTAGGAGATAGAGTAGGAAGGCCTATTTCTCTTCATTCACTATGGAGGGAGTCTTGACAACTTGCGACGGTATAGATGCCTACCCTGTAGAGGCTACAACACAGAAGGATACTTCTTGTCCTAAAGTTATACCAAGAAGACTGTGGCCATCAAGCAGCCCCTATGTTTCCTCAGATGAATAATTTATCACCTTGCTGCCTTTCCATAATATTAGCCTCTGTCTCCACGTGATTCATTGGGAAGCAGGGTATGTTCGAGAATGGTATTTCAGACCCACCCTTCTCGCTGGCTCTCACTCTTCTTCCAATAGTTTCAAATCCATGGACTCATTTTACTGACAAGGAGGTAATGAGCTATTGAAATGAAACAGTGCTGCTGTGTAGCTGGTTGAGGAGATCATTGTTGAGCAATGTAACATGCTCTTATCCTTTGTCCCAGAGGACTGAGCAAACGTTTTGTGAGGCAATCCCATTTACTGCTGATGCCAATGCCAGGAAATGAACAATCTGTGTTAGCTTTTGACTTTTAAAAACAATGGGCTGGATGCAATGCCCTCTGAAGTTACCAGGAGTCTTGTTCTTCCTTTGTTTTCAAAGGGCATGAGGTCAGGCTCAACACTAGGAGTTTATTTTGCTTTGTTTTTACACTTAATGAGAAATAAAAGTTAAAAGCAGGTGTAGTTGTGATTATGAGCAGTTGCTCTGTACAGCGAAACAAGAACGTGATTTTTAAACAAATGGCGATCAACTTTCCTATTGAAAATGTTTTTGTACTAATTGCATATGGAATTTCTTATAACTCATGCCCTAGTTTAAGGTTTACATAGATTATTGGCCTCCGCATTATAAAATTTAGGCACACAACAGTTTTGTTATGAAGTTCTTGTCATGCTTTTAAAGAGGAATTTCTGAAATATGTTCGGGTATTGCTGGTCATTCATTTGTATAGCAGTACTTTACAATCTTTCATGTAAATATTGATAAGGCTTCTAACACTCATGTTCCCCTTTCCTCAATTTTCCTTTTCCCCATGTGAAACCTCCCTCTGAGGATCATGCATAACCCACAGTGTATTTATGTATGGGGTATAATGCACAGGCTTCTGCCGTCACTCAGAGTCTGAAGAAACTACTGCTACCCAAATTCAATCACCAATATTTCTAACACATTTGTTACCCTCAAAAGATGTTTATGTAGTACAGCAATGTTACTTTCTTTAGTTTAGAGGCAGGAAATTAAATTGTAAAAGAACATAATTGACTTATTCATGATTGTATGGACCCAAGAACTGTCCTTCCTGAGGTTATGTCCCATTCCCTTAGGCGGAGAGCTATATACCCTCTACACTACGCATATGTAAATCAATTTATGGTTGTGTTCATTGATGATGCGCCCTACCTGTGATATGTATGACTTGCGGGAAGGACTGGTTTTCAGGGACTCTAATCCATAGGAACAAGAACCACTTCATCCCTTTAGATGATCATGGCAGCACTGAGGCTGAGCACAGAGCTGCAGCTGTGCACCTTTTGTGCAGACGGCACAACTGCCTGCTAGGGCTTGGACTGTTCCTGCCACACAAGTCGCGTGTTTGTTCACCAGAAATAATGTCCTGAGGTTACAGGGAGTGGATGGGTCTAACTGGCAGCAAGCTCTCCTTCAAGAGGCTTTCTTGTGTATGAAAACATATACAACATTTTAATAATCTAACATCATTCTTATCTTTCAACACCTTTATTGTAACCCAGAGGGGTGATAGAATAAACTCTCATCAAGTTTGCAGATGACACTGAACAGGGGGAACCAGTTGATGCACTTCAGGGCAGGGCTGCCAACCAGACTGACCTAGATAGGCTGGAGGAACAGGTCAACCATAACCTTATGAAATTTAGCAAGGGGGAAAAGGAAAGTCCTGCACCTGGGAAGGAATAACCCCGGCAATGATACAGGCTGGGTACTGACTAGCTGCTGAGTAGCTAGTTAAGAAGGACCTGGGAATCATAGGGGGCTGTCAGGATGAGCCAGAAATCTGCCTGGCAGCAGGGAAAGCCAACAGCATCCTGGGCTGTTTCAGCAGAAGCACAGCCAGGAAAGTAATAATCTCCCTTCACTTGTTAGACAACATCTAAAATACTCTGTACAGATTTGGATTCCCCAATACAAGAAATCCACTATCACAGTGGAGCACATTCAGTAAAGGGCTACCAAAATGTTCCAGGCTTTGGAGCTCTTGTCTGGTAGCGAGACACTAGAAGAAATGGTGATTGTTCAGCCTGGAGAAAAAACAGCTTTTGATACATCCAACTAGCAGCCAGCCAGTATGTACAAGGAGGTGGCTCCAGGACCATCACTGCAGCACATGGTGGGAGGATGACAGAAAATGGGCATAAAATGAGACAAGATATGTTCAGGGTGGATATAAGGAAAAACATTTCCCTGTGTCAGACAGAAAAACAGCTTAGCAGAGAGACAGAGCAGTCCCCATCCTTGGAGCTTTTCAAGACCTAACTGGATAAACTCCAGAGTAACCCTGGTCTCAACTTACAGGTAGCCTGCCTGAGAAGGAGGTAGGACTAGAAACATGAGGCTACTTCCAACTTGAATTATCCTACAGTCTTATGGAACAGAGTTGTCAGCAAAAGATTTTGTCTGTGAAAAACCAAATAATATTTCCAAGTTGCGAACCTCAGAAAGGAGCATAAGTGCATACTAGAATCTTACAGCAGGCACATAACACATCCTGCACAGAGCAGTTACTTCCTTTATGTAACAGTCTTTGCATTGTTCCTATTTTTAATTCCTTTATTATCACCAGTCACCACTAACACAAGGAGTGAGACAGAAGGAGTATGGACTGCCATACTGCTTATAATGGCTTTTGGATGCACTGCAGAGCACACAAAATTACTTCTGTTTATGGAGAGAAATTCTGGCCTCTGCCTCACTACAAAAACATGTGCTTTGCTTATGCAAAATCCTCACATGTCTAAAGTAATTAAGGTTGCTATATTTCTATATAGTATTTCACAGTCAGAAGTGTGTGAGCGTGCACAACGTGACACACCACAGTGAGTCTGACACACTGAGAGGTATCTGAGATGCAACTGAGTTATTGTGCAAGCACATACCATCTGTGCAATAAAAGGGAAGGCCTGCATATGGCTATTTATCCATGTTCTACTAACCAGGCCTGGAAATCTTGGCCAAATTGCCATATTTATCTTTTTCCATTTGGACAATAAAACAGAAAAATTGACACAAAGAAAAACTGGATGGAGCAATGCAGATGTAGGGTATCCCTAGAAGAAATGTGTGAGGCCATCTCTTTCCACGATAGCCCTTAGAATTTCAAGACACACCACTTCTGCTTCCCATGCTGAAGAAGTGCAACCACTCTCCTATCCAAGGATAAGTCACAGAACTACAGCTTTCATTTTCTGTTCTTTTCAGTCCTGGAATGGAACAACAGTGGGGATTAATTGAACCCATGTTGGTGGGATGTGCCAAATTGAAACAGTCTCAGTACTGTTTCCTGCCCTGGCTTTCCTACATTTTTGCTGCCTGCTGCCAGGTGTCTTCTTCTGTTTGAGGGTAGCTGTTGTTCTTCAGAGCTGGTGGGAAGCATCACTGTAGAGCAGATTGGTTTCCAGGTCCCAGAGCAGACCCAGTGTCTTATGCTTAACAAGGCTTTCTTGGACTTTCAGTGCAGCATTCTCCCACAGGGTCAATACTCTGTTTGTTCAGAAAGTGAAAAGGGCAGTGATAAAGCTGATGAGTTGTTTGCAGCTTGTTTTCTTTATTCAGGTCTTGTTTACACTCTGACTCCCAGAAGCCTTTACGACAGTTGTGAACCAGTAGCCTCGTCCCACCAGAAGAACCAATGAAATAAAACAGAAGCAAAATGTGAAAGCAAGGAAGTTCTCACTGAGTTCTCTAAAATGCTTTGGCCTTGACTATGCATGGGTTTTCATGCTGATCTAACAAAACTGAATTGGGATTGCATCAATTTAATTAAACCACTGCAAAAGCTGTGCAATCTAATCCTTTGCTTTGGTTAACACCTATGCAACTCAAACATCTGAGCAACAGCTACATAAAGAGCTCAAAGACATAAAAAAAGACTCAAGCTCTAGTGCACTAATCTCAGTTTCAATTAAAGCCTAGGAAAGTATGAACTTCATGACCTATACTTCACTGTAAAGCAAAGAGAAACAGAGAAATTAGTAGATGTTCTAAAATGAAAGAAACTGTTGCCTGCTAGGGAAAGGCTAAACCAAATCAAGTAACTTTCATGTCTTCTTCCCTCATAAAGTAGGACTTAATGGCAAAAGCTACATATATATATATATATATATGTATATATTGCGGGCCACCTTCAAGCACAGAAGGAAAGTCTCCTTGACAATATTGTATGAGGCTCCTTTGAGACTTTTCCAGCACTTCATTTTAGTCATCTGGAATAATTTATTGATACATAGTCATCCCTTTCAGAAATTTCCAGAGAAATTAACCCACTATTACTCACATTGTACATCCCTAGGGAGCAGTTCGGTTGATGCTTTTGTGTATAGTGACTCCTGCCATGCTCAACAGTGCGAGACTTGTGTAGACCATCAAAGCTTTCTGAATAATCAGCAAAAAGGGGTTGTTTTCTGATTTTGCCAGTTGGCAGCTGACAGTGGCTCTAATGGTAAGCTGGCCGCTCCTCTCCGTCTCATTTTCCTGTGAGGATACTGAAAGGAACCCATGAGCTCAAAGAACCCACGAGCCCTAAATTAGCTGAGGTGGAGGTTATCTGTTGATTTCTGGTTGCAGCAAAAACAGACTGAAAATCAGCATGGTTAACTCACTAAAAATCAACAAATGATGGCTTCTGTTGATCTGCTGTGTAAATGAGGAGGGGGATCAGGAGCCTTTCTTTCTTACCCTCTTAAATACAGACTAACCAGAAACCCTCTTTGTGCCCTCCTGAGAATAAAAGTGGGACTGGGAATCAGAGTATCTGGGACTGGCTCCAGCAAGAATATATATTGCCCTCCTTCACTGCTCTGTAGCTGTTGCTTTGTCTGCACAGGCCCCAGCTGGGTTCCCTGGAAGCACGCTGACCGTCTCATCTGGTTGAAAGCTGATTATTGCTGTGGCTGGGGGCATCCCTCCTTAGCTTGCCCCTGCCTTCTGCTGCTGCAGCCCAGGTTGGAGGAGGTCAGCAGCCTGAAGAGGTAGATTTGCTCCACACTAACTAAACACACAGTTGGTCAGCTAGCTGGGCAGTGGATGAATAATTCCCTCCTGGCCCAGCCGTGCTCCCACTACAAACAGCAGCACCAGCTACAGCAGTAATGGACTCCTCCATGACACACAGTGCTTTCTCTGTTAACCCAGCAGTTTGCAAGATAATACAGAATTCTTCAAAGCTTTATTCAATAATCTTCATCACCATCAATTCCATTGCTTCCAAGTTCACAATGCATTTTTTTGACTCTTTCCTTATGTCCACCATTTTTGCTTGGTCACATCTGTGATACCTTTTTAGGTATGATGGAGTTGTTGAGGAATAAGTGTAGTCAGAACTGGCCTCTGTTTCCATTATTTTGTTCTGACACACATCAGTTAACAAAGTTGTGTGCAGTTTCCTGGCCCAGATCTCTTCTTCTGGCCCTGTTTTCATTATTGTTGTGAGACATGATATATGTATCAAAGTACCCTTGTTTCCACCAGAACCTTTATATTTTTTCTTTTGCCAAACAAGCGTTTCTTTGGTGTATAACACCAATAATGCTTCAGCAACTTTAATTACTTGCATATTACAAGCACAAGCACTTTTTGTTCTCTGGTTAACACATATACTCCCCTTAAAGCCTTTGCATATACTAGCAAGCAGGCACACATGCAGACCTGTATTGCCCTTCCAGTGGAAAAAAACTATCTCTGTTCAGAGAAATTTTCTGTGTTTACTGAACAGACATCTTTAGGCTCAGTTATTACAACGCTCCATTATTTCTTTTGTTGCAGAATGGTAGGGCTGGCAGAGACTTAGGTAAGCCTCATTAAGCAACTCTTGCAGTATGCATAATCATTGTGATGGAAGTTATAGGAGTGTTTATGATATTCTTATATGAATCAATTAAATACGTGACTAAAAGTGACTCACCATGGTTCTGCAGCGTTCACTTCCCATCTGTCTGACCTTTGTTCCCTGCACAGCCATGCTGGGTCTCCTTCCCACAAAATTCTGAACCTGGTGTATAACTGACAAGAATTCCACATGGCTTAGATCCATCACAAAGTGAGAGTGTGCCTTAGGCTGCAAGGTGTGTTACAGTGCTTTCAAAAACACACTCAGAAATCATCTCTCCAAACTATGCAGAATCTCATCCCTGGAAGTACCAGCACTAGTTATTCATCAAAACAGCTGCCACCGAAAGGTTATGTGTCTTCACAGCTCACTGGCTTTATCTACTCATAGAGAAATACCTCATACAAAGCTCCACTGCCATCCTGCCCAGCAGTGTATGTACCATTGCACACAATAACATGCGCAAACATTCCTCGCTCTATGGAGTCGTCACCTTCATCTCTGGATGAGCAATGTCATGTTCTTAGTCACAACTAGAGATGGTAGGAGGGGCACTGCTGCCAGTTCATTATGCATCCCTTCCCTCAGTGACCATCAAGGAAACCATGACTCATGGCCTATGTAAGCAGCGTGGCACACTGTTTTCGTAGCAGGAGCATTAATTCCTCCCCTTTTCCTTCACTATCCAGAATGGGAAGAGTGGCGATCCACTGCAGAGACAGATAAAACCAGATTCAGCTGAGCAAGGTCAAATCAAGTTATTTGGGCTATGACTAAGGGCTTGAAGAACAAGCAGAAATGCATCACTGACTGCACTTGCACAACACAGCAGGGCCATGGCAGGAAGCTCTAAAGAGAATCTGTGTACTGCCAAAGTAATAATTAGTTCCCTAAACTGCACTGTAATTCTGAGACAGTTGAATAAGCATCTTAATATTTCCTGTTGAAAAGGGAGCAAATTTCCCAAGAACTTCTATGAGAAGTTTTCCCATTTCCAGCATTTTTGAGGTACAAAAAAAATAAATATCACCACAGTGTGGTAGAAAAACAAAACACACAGGAACATTTTATACCTCCATAGCACTGGTAATAATTATTACTTCATTGATAATCCACATTCCTACATTCAATAACACCACTTGCCTTATAAATTAGGTAAAAATTCATAGAGAATAATCTACCACCATTATAAAACCCCCTACTTTTAAATAAATGGGACTGCTAAGTTAAGTAATGACTATGAGCACTCCATAATTATCATCGTTTTGAGAGTATGTGAGCTTAGCATTTTTAATATCACCCCTTCACATTCTGACACTTGCACTCCCAAATGCACAGTAGTAATGGTGAGGATGTTATAGTCCAACCTCCCACTTCAGGAGAAATAGAAAATACTCAGATTCCATGCTGCTAGGAGCCAAGTGCCACATTTGAAAACAATATTGGCTAAAAATAAATTTTTAAAAATTCAGAAAAAACAAGAAGACTTTTTCAGTTGCATGAGTTCCTTCATCTGCTTTTTAGCACAGACCCCATATGCAGTTGTTCCAGCATAAATGGGGGATTAGCCAGGGGATGGAAAAGATGCCAGAGACAGAGATACTAGGAGTTGTTATACGAGCACTGCTGCTGGGAAAATGAACGTGCAACTACAGAAAAATTCAGTTTGTATTATTTATATATGAAATGAAGTGGCTACAGAACACATGTTGCCCATCTCTTCTCTTACCATTATAACACCAATAATTATTTCACAGACAGCAATTCCACTTTAAGACAGGCAGCACCTTGGGCATTCCTCACAAAACAAAGGTGGAAACAAGTTGACTTGAAGGTCATACACTTTCATCTGCACCAAACCTTGCATGAGAAATTCAGTAGTAATACAACGTATCTCCTACAGGCTGAGCATTTCCTGGCTCCCTGAGAAAGAAGCACGCTGAAAACACGTATAATGTTTTCACTGCTAGTGTGTGTCGTAGCTATCAACCAAGGAAGAAACTGCCTGCGTGCTGTGTTATCAGTATATGTCTGTATAGCTGGGCTGCTTCCTTATTGCTGCTCTTGCAGATTTCATCATTGCTTTCAAGTGTATGATTAAAAATGCATTATATTGGGGCTGCAAATTAATCATTAAGTTTGAACTGCAGTCAGACAACCCCTCCTAGTTTACAGTCACCTAACAGTTTGTTCTGCCAGGTATTTATTTCTTATATCGTTGGAGCTGTCTTTCAATGCCATCTAGGAACGCCTCCAGAAAGAAAAAAAAAACAGAGATAAATATGCAGGGCCACTTGGAACTGTAGTGCTGTGAAGACTATGAATGACTGTTTTGGCAGACATGAATCCAAGACTACTTTTCCCAAGGGAAGCAAACACTGAAAACATGCCATTTGCCTGGCCCCCCTATGTAGAAGTCAACAACTTCCTATGATGATTCACTAAGACTTACATCTGATGATTCACTAAGACCTACATCATCATCACTGTTGTTATTTACACTGAGAGCTCTTCAGAGGAAGAATTACCTCTTGCTGTACATGTGCACAGCATCTGCCATGGCTGCCCCATCAGAACAAGAAATTGTATTAATTCTTAGTTAATATGCCTTTCCTATAGCACATTTCTGTGCTTATATGGGAAAAACAAGGGATGAGAGAGCAGGTACATGAATTCCATCAACAGCTCTTGAGAAACACATGAAAATATTTTGAATGCTTCTTCAGCACAATATAATTTCCACACATACTCTCACATCAGCAGGTCAGTAGTTGGCTAATGCTGTAGTCTCCAGCTGAGCACCTTCATTGGGACCAGCCAATGTTTGTTGGGAATCTGCCACTGATTAGTGCTTTCATCTTGGAGATCTGGTCTTATAACAAAAATGTCTCCTTCCTGTTCCCAGGGAAAACATTCTCCATGTAACTTTTGACTTGAAAACATGCCTGTCTGAGCAGTCAGTGCTTTGAACCAGGCCAAAAAGCCACAGATGCCATCATCCCCATACTGATTGGACTATTTCTGAACTGAGCTCACATGGGTCTGAGTGAATGCTTCCAGAATGGCCTACATTAGTTTGATGTTCCAGCTGACAGTACAGAAACTCCAGCAGATACCACTTTTTGTTCCTCACCATGCACAGAGTAAAAGCTGAGCGTTTTTCCCTGGCTTCCATTTTAAGAAAAGAAGTTGGCAATGGTGATGAAAATTTTCCTAGCAACTCAGCAGGAAATAATCTTTCCTCTCAGAGTTCCACAAGGCTCTGAAGGACTCTTCAAAATTTTCTATAGCTTCAGAGATAAGTGCCCAGAGAGCAAAATTCTGCAGTTCTGCACAGCAGAAGGACAGGCTGGGAACAGCAGTGAAGTGAGACAGTCAGAATGGACATAGTGCATCATTAGCACTCACGCATGTGCTTTCCTGATCAGCCAGTTCCACAGGGTACAGAGATCAAGTGAACCATTAATTCTTCACAGTAGAAGTAGAGGTCACCTGCATTTTGAAGCATCATTTTAGTGAAGGATATATAACAACACAAGAGCAAAATAAATACTGTATTATTAGTGGTTGCAGTCTCCATTAGATTCAGCAATTTAGTAATCTACTGAAGTATTCTCCCATTCTTTTGTACTCTCCATAGGAAAGAGCTGCAAACATAAATACAAGGACAGAGAAATATTGTACATAAAATATAACTTACTGGCACTGTACTTAGAGAATAATATCATACAATAAATACAGCTTAATGTACATTATCTCTGGCAACAGGAATTTGCAACCATGGAAAATGTCCTGATTCTACAAATTCATGACACCTGTGTACCATAAAGTTGACTACACCACACTCTACCATTTTATAGGTTTTCTTTTTTTTCCTATTAAGATAGTCTTATCTTATATAGCTTTCCTTCCACAGCAAGTCACATAAATAAGGTTTCCACCCTACTAGTGAGTTCACAGCAAACACACTTCCATGGTACCAAAGAGAATCAGAACTGGCTTATTCATCTTAATGGTGTGTTAAGTTGCCCAAGATTGTTCACTGTAATGTTTAATTTGCTGTACTTCTTGCTACAGTAAGACAAAGCAGCATGTATGCATAAAGAAAACAGACATAAAATACAATATTCTGCTAGCTGCGAAATAACATGAAATACATGTGAAAATCACGATTAAGAAAGCCAAAGTCAAGTAGAGAAAACATGCAATCATCACAGCAAACCAAGATCCTCTTTTCATTTAGTTCAGACATTTACACATATTAATGCTGTTTTGTGCTGAGATTCCAAGTCCCTTAAGACAGGAGGAAGTTTAATGCTTCATTTATTTCTATCAAGAAAAATAAGCTTTCTTCTGCTATTTATAACTATTGTAGTCAATCCCACTTGACAGTGGAGAAGGCTGTATGAGGTGTTCAGTGCTCCACTCTCATCTGTGATCAGACTCTCACACTGGATCTAATTCACCTCAGACCAACAGCCACCCTTGATTTTTGGAGAGTTTCCCTTCAACTTTCAAAGAGAAAAAAATAACACAAAATTTGGAAAGAAGGGATCATGGAGTCATAGAATCATAGAATGGTTTGGGTTGGAAGGGATCTTAAGCACCCTACACCTAACCCACAGGGGACTCCACACCAGAGCAGGCGGATATGTCCTGAAGGAAGCTGCGCAGATAGCCCACATTGGAGCAGGGTCTGGGCATGACCTGCAGCCTGTGGAGAACGGGTCTATCCTGAGGGACTACAGCATGTGGAGATCCCACTCTGGAGCAGGCGACCGAGTGTGAGGAGGAAGGAGCAGCAGAGAGGATCTCCTGTGGACTGACTGCAGCCTGCCATTCTCCACCCCTCTGTTCTGCCCAAGGGGCAGGAGGCAGAGGAGCTGGGACTGAGAGAGTGAAGTTGAACTTGGGAAGAAGAGGGGTAAGGGTAAAGTATTTTAGTTTTTATCTTTGTTCCTCACCATTTTACTCTAATGTAGCTATCATCAAATTAAAGCAATCTCCCCCAAGTCGAGTCTGTTTTGTCTGATGGTAATTGGTAAGTGATCTCTCTGTCTATCTTGACCCATGAGCTTTTCCATCTTGTTTCCTACCCCTGTCCCATTCAGGAGAGGACAGAACAAACAGCTGGGTAGGCAATTGGTGCTGGTTCAGGTAAACTCAGGGCAATGAATAAGAACTCTACAGTCCTGGAAAATACAACATAGATAAAATTAAAAAAAGATGTGTGGGAAACAGTAAGTACATTAAACTCCATGTTAATTAATAAAGAGATGACCTTCTTTCTGCCCATGATATATGAGGAGCTTGTCTCTTCACAACAGACTTGTCCTTATTCTGCATGGTAGAAATCCATTAATGAAGCATCTATTGAACATTTCCAACAGTAAATTTCTGCCAGCTTTACTTCTGCTGAGTATTCCCGCTACTGGTCATAAAGTTGGGGGAATTTGGCTTTGTTCTAAAAGCCACTACTTCTTGGGGTTATCCATTAAGATTAGTAAATAAATGAATATTTTCCAGTGAAGCTTCTTGTATTAAATGCAAAAAGTCAAAATACTACACAGCAAAACAACATCTGCAATTGTTCTACAGAACACTCCTGATGGAACATGCAGCATTGGACTTCTCAGTATTGCTTGATTTGATCTTGGTTGAAGAGCCAGCCTGCAGAACGAAGTTGAGGAACATGAATACAAGTGAAGTTTAGGTGTACGGCAGAGCATACTTATTATGATTGAAGATGGCATGTAATTCATGCCAAAATTCAACTTCTGGTGCAGTTGTCATAGCCTATATGTTGATTAGGCATAGCCCAGGACTCAAGACTAATAATAATTCTGACCTGTAATACCTCAAGGACTATCAAAAAATGATGGATCATTGTTGCAAAAAGCAAAGCAAACATTCTTCTACTTTTACATTTAAACTCAATATATTTATGCTAGTCTCATGACCTTTCGCTGGCATAAATGTCCACCAGAAACCAGACTGAAAATGTTGAGTCCAATGTGATCCTGGGAGTAGAATTTTAAACTCAGGCACAGTATTGCTGCTCATATGCTTCCATATTTGCAAACCAGAAGAATGGAAACAATGGTGTAGGACTTTTTAAAGCAGTTTATACTAAGATACGAAAAATATCCCTGGAAGACTGTTTGCATTCCAGCCTCAGAGTCAAAGACATCTGCACTAATATTCATCAAATAGAATAACGAGAACAAGCAGTGAAATCACAGCCTATTCACTGTCAGCCACTGAGCAGAAAGAAACGCTAAATTTCTTGTCATTGTTGGTGAGTGCCAGCAAAACACATTTGGATAGCAGGGAAAAAGGTCCCATGATGCAATTGATCACGAACGTTAAAACAAAAAAGACCTACTTAAAGGTTTGAGGATTAATGGCAGCTGTCACAGCCCCAGCTTCAGCACCATAGCTTGCAACATGTCGGTATGACATTTATAGTAATGACTGAGAGTAAGTGTAGCATGACCTTTACTCATCGGCCAAGAGTAGAATAATGAATACTGTTAAGGACAGCAGAGTTATAAATCAATTATGCCCAGATCAAAAGTAAGATAATCATAACATAAAAGGTCATTTTTTTTCAAAGGAAGATTTCTGAATTTCTTTATTTCTGTTGTTTTCCATTCTTAACCTGTATTTTGAAAGTATCATTACATGATAAAAGCATTAGATTTCTGCTACATAAAAAAAGGAAGGCGATTCAGCCAGAAATAATTTTCTGTTATGCAGTGACCCTTTTTATTAATTGTCCATGGCTGATTTTATTATCAGCATGAGGATTACAAAAATACTGAGGAAATGTAAGGCCATGTCAAAAATTATCATCCAGTCTTAAGGGGTCTGTTGTCATTATTGTTATAATCTTTATTTCTATTACTTCTTTCTGTGGATACCTTGTGAAAAGCCTGTATATTTCAATGGATCTGCAAACACTGAAAATTGATGTCATTGGAAAAATCAAATACTCACCACTCCTGTGATTTTGGTAGAGGTGCAATAGTGTAAAACTGGGAGCAAAAAATGATGAAGAAGTATTACCACTTTATTTAGGAGAATTGTAAACAGCTATTCTAAGTCCCTGCTCCTATCACTAAAGTAGAGTTCAGAGGAGACAGAAGACAAGTGGGCAGTCAAATTATGACAGAGGCCTGCTGTTATTATATTCATCCTATAGTAATTATGGATGTTTCCTCCCAAGCTCACATACATATGCAGCCTACAGGCCTTTATTCCTTATCTCCAGAAATGACTATCGAATTTCCCTCGACAATATGACTGGAGTGCCAAACACAACCTTTTCCCCGCTCATAGTTTCCGATTTATTCTTTCGCTCCCAGCATTACCTCCAGTGCTTGCCTTAGGTTAATAAGTGTGCCACGTAACTGTACTAAAGGATTCTAAAGGAACTAGCAGGAGACAACTGTCACCATGGTATCAAACTGCACCTTCCTTTTCTTGAAGGAAAACATTAATAAGGTTGTACAGAATAGGTGGGAGGGGTAGAGCTAGCAACAGGAGTAATACATTGTCTGACATCCTGAACTTAAATAAAGGAAATTTTTTGAGAACCCAAGACTTAAAGAAGCACCTAACAACCCATTCCCACTTGTGTTCACATATTGTCCACAAAGCCTTAAACACATCTACTGTAAAGAAAACAATTGAAGGGCTCGTAGAAGATATTCAGCTGTGACCTGCAGTAAAAAACTAAGGAAAAAATATACACTTAATTCATGCAGTCATATATTTTCCCTGTTCTACTATCAGTCTCCATGCTCTCTTTTGGAACTTAAATGAATTTGTCCTGCTGCGTGCTAGACCTAAAAATCTATACTTTTCTTTCAGACAAGATACTCATTTGGCCAGGGAATCAAAACTCCTGCATTCAACCTCTTGCTGAACAAAGGGCTCTGAACAAGGGAACTTCTAAGCCTGATGCAGAAACACTTGATAACTTTCTCAGAACAAATACCCAGACTCTGAGGGAAACATCCAATTAACTTTCTTTATTAACAGGTATTGACTAAAAGCAAGTCTCTAACAGCAAATATTTTTTAGAGGTATGATACTTAAAACCCGAAATTGCATCTAGATTCAACTTTTTTTTCCTGTCTTTGACATATACAGAATATCATCCTTTATGAGAGTGGTGAATATCGTATGAATATACAAATAGCTTTTTACGGTTTTCTCATGGTGTCTATTGCTGTGGTGTGTCATGCAGCAGTCCTGTCTAGAGAGTAAGGCAGAGACTTCTGCAGAATTGAGTCCAGAAGTGAAGTGGAAAAATTACAAAAATACACCAAAGTGGATAATTCTATAAATATTATCTACACAGCATATTCAGCCTTGCAAAACTTGCAGAACAGCTGCAGATATATTGAAAGTTGCAACAATCCAGTAGTCTTTACTCTACAAATTCATGAACTGAGAGCACTTTGGTATCTGATATTTGGAACTGACTTTGTTCTGTGACTTCTCACACAATATTTTTCATGTGGATTGATAGGAAAAACATGGACTTTATAATTAGTTAGGGATAACTGAGGCTTTCATATGTTAACATGGCAAAGTAGTGAGATAAATGAAGAAAGGAGCACTTCTCAGAATAAGGCAACAAAAAACTTTGTCTTGAAAGTATTTAAAATAGAAATTGACTTCACCCCCTTCAAAACTGTTGCTGAAGACGCACATATTCATGGGGAAAGCTAATCATTTCAAAAAATCAAAGAAGTGCAAATATTCAAAATTTCTGATTTTATTTTCAATGATACTTACGACAATTTATCAGAAAGCGCAAGAGGAAATTCCAGAGCACTTCTGAGTGACCAGAGATGATGCTTTCAGTTCAGTCAATGCTGACTTTTCATGACTGCACCTGTAGTTGGTAGAAGGCAATAGATACCAACCTATCTCAAACTCTTATAGTAGGGTGGATCAGGTTGAAATTTGAAGATGCTGAAGGGAGCTTAAATGAGTAAGTCAGACTAAATTCCTAGCTTCTTAGCTCCTAAAATTGAAGAAAACAGATCTCATACTAAGAATGTTTCAGCAGTACTGCCCGTGAACGTCCTCTCCCAATCAGCACTCAGAGAATATCCAAGCTCTAGGAGACAACCGTTGTGCTTAAAATAAAAATGTTGCTCTGATGATCTGATCATGGCAATTTAAAGATGTGGTGTGTGATATCATGATTGTTTTTTAGGTCCTTCCATTCTCATTCATGTATTTTTAAACAAACTGATTTGGTGAGAGCAAATATAAATACATAAAGCCAAAACCAAGCTAAGTGTTCTTAAAAGGCAATGTCTCATCTTGGCCATTCAATCTTTCTAGAATTTTTCCTATTGTTAATTTTTAGATCAGATTTATATCAGTTACATCACACTGTTTGATAAAACCATTTATTTTATTTTTTTATCCCAGGGTATTTTTTTTCACTTCAGTAGTCTGGAAGTGCTGCTGGTGCTCTAAAGATCTTTGTACATCTTATTTCCACAAATGGTTGTTTTTAATCATGGTGGCTTTTAAATTATACACTAAAAATATTTTCTCTTGCACAAAAAGGACAATTTTGAAAACAGCCTCCGTTCTCACCACTGCTATTGAAGTGTTTTTTCACCATTTGAAATGTCTGACTTTCAGTGGAACTTAACAGCTACCTTCATAGGCCTCTTATTTCAACAGTCGTTTACACGATGGAAAGATGGTAAAGCTCCCACATTTGCCGAATGGCATTTCAAGTGGAATGTGTGTCATTTTAAGGTGAAGAGCTGGGTCTTCTACAGAATTCAGTTTTAGTGCAAGGAATTTTAGTGTTTTCCTATGAATTTAGGGCAAATTAGGCCTATATAAAAAGTCCTATTGGACTTTTCACTTAGTGGACAACAGAGCTGTCATAGAATATCAGGATTTGACGTAGTCCACAGCCACTGGGAATACAGTCCTGCAAAGGGAAGACCTCCTTCTATCTGTCCACAGTTTACAAATTAGCTTCCTGGTCAGATCACCCAGACAACTGCATAGAAGAATAATGGACCCAGCTGGTGTACAGAAAGTTTTACCAAACAACCTGTTAGAAAATTCTGTAACAGGACCACCCACATGACAGGGATGCTATGAACAAGCATCTGGAATGCATTGTATTTTAAAAATATTCATGAGGAAGGAATGTGTCTTAAATCCAAACAATTACACAGATAAAACATTGTCAGTACCAGTAAAAGGCACTGGTTCAGTAAATTTTCCTGAATCTAGATCTCAGGGATTTAATGTCTCCAGTATTCCTGTATTTCTCAGACTCCCTCTCATTGCTTGAGAAGCAGGTGCATAGCACTTCTGCAGGCTCCCTGACCACACAGAGCTGGAACTGGCTTCCCAGATCTCTGGAAAATCCATGGAGGACATGGATTCCATGAGGACATGGAATGGAGCAGTCTGATTCTGAAAGAACAGCTATTTGCTCATTCTTGGATAAAGGGTCTTTGGGGAAGGAGTTCTTTGCGATCAGTTGACAAATGGCTGCTTTGTGAGTCGACAGATGTCCATTTTCTCCCAAATTCTGACTTTGGCTCTAGGTAGTGCAGCTCACTCCAAACACCCTGTTTTTATCCCGTGTGGAATTCTGTCAATCTCTGTGCAGCTTTTGTGGCTGAAGCACATGCTCTGTGAACCTCACCCTTGGTAATCAACACTCAGCAAGGTCTTTGGGTGTGTGGAGAAGACACTGGTTTAGTAGGTTACCTCTGCTCCATTTCAACACTTAATGCATTTTCCTTTCTCCGGATACAACCATTTCATCCTCAAGACATTCATTGGGAATCCAAGCCAACTATAGCAATTTTCTAAGAAAGCCAAGAATGTCTTATAAATTCAAATATGTCTGCCAATTATGTGACATCATCTACACAAGCTAGGAAGCTTAACTCTCTATCTCAGGACCTGAAACAACAGAAAGTTTGTGGTCTGGATCCAGTCTGTCAGAACAATTTTAATCTAGCAGGTCGTTGCCTGCTACCCACTTATCATAGGCCCTTCAGACACAATTCCGGAGAAGAATAGAGGCTGGATGCCCTGAGTTTGTTCCTCTCTAACCTCTTCTCTCAAGTTCTTTCAAGACTGAAGCGGCTGGATTGTTCTTGCCACAAGGCAACAGTGTAAGTTTTTTTGCATTAATTTGCGAAACCTGTGACAAAAGCACACATGAATGCTGGGTAAAAGAACAGGGACTTCTTTTATGAACAGCCATGCAGCTGGAGACTCCCAGGAATCAGGTCCACAGTGATGTCTCCATTTTGGTCATATCACAGACCTGCCTGCAGATGCACGGCAGAGGAAGCATTGAGGTGTGCAGTCCTCATAAAATGGAATAGAGTCTTTTCCAGCAGAATGTTTGAGGAACACTGGCCATCCAGTGCTTCACACTGGACTTCATCACAGCTAGATACAGAGAGTGATGAAGAGGAACAGCAGCTCTATGGACCTTTCTGTTCTATCAGCCTTTAGAATGAATCTGTTGCTCATTTGCCCATCAGTTCTTATGAGACTGCAAAAGTCATTATACACACCTCTTAGCACTGTTGTTACCTTATTTAGGGCCCCAATTAGTCTGATTTAATCACTTTTCATAGTGCTCCCTTTTGAGCTGTACCTAATGTCATTATAAATTGCACGCAAAAAAGAATTGGATTTTTTTATAAATAAGGCTTTAACCCCTATTCTTACCTTTTTTCCAGGCCTCTGTTAAAACATAAATATTCAATCAACACAGGCCATACTGCATTGTTTTCATCTCCTCTTTCTTTTAAAAGCAGCCATAATCTGTTCACAAGTACTTTTAAAATTATTTTTCTAATACTGTAGATTAATTTCATTTATGTAATTATTTGGATTGGTAAAACGTCCTTTCCTCTGAATGCCTTCTAAATACCTTAAATTCCAAGTGCTTGTTCCAGATGCTTCTGCCACCTTAGTGGTAATGTCATGTGTTCGGCAGCTTTTACACTTTTATTTGACTCGGTTTTGGCTCTGTTTTTTCTATGGATGAAGGAAGATTCAGTGCTGAGATACTTTGCTGTGCTGAGAGCAATACCATCTTGCCTTGCAAGCTGTCTTCTCTCTACTACATGCCCAGAATGCATGTGTCATCAGCTACAGGGAATACATGTTTTCAAAACAATCCCTCTACCTGCAGCACCTCTTTATGACTTGTCAGGTTGCTGTGAGCCATCCTAGCCTAAGTATTGGCTCAGTTTCCTTTCCTGTTTAATCCAACCACCAAGCAGAATGCTTTTCTAGATAGTCTGAGGTATTTCCAAATTGCTGACCTTCTCTCTCCCAAATCTTTGGTTGTGCCGTCTTTGTGATCTCTTTACTACTTTGATCATGCTCTTGCCTTGTCAGCAGACTTGGCCTGTTTATGCTTTTCTTGTAACATTATATTTTGTTGCTTTTCCAGCTTATCTTTGTTTATGACTTCCAATAACTTCCTCTGAAGTATTTAGTATCACTTTCTCAAATATTTCCCATACAAGCTATAGTGAGATTTCTTCATCATCCCAAAGTAATAGCCTGAAATGCACTCTCAGCTTCACCTTGCATGACTCCTTTGCCAAGCAATCTCAGCACTTAAAAAGGATCAGAGTGATGGCAACACCCAATCATCTTTCTGGGCTGTATCTTACTCTTTCCCAGAAGAGAACAGAACAGTTCATGCTCACAACCACACTGTACTTCTATAGACTGTAGCATTCTACCATGACAGTCCATATCTTTGACTAAAAATAATGTGTTTAATGTGGTTTTTGGTCTGATAGCTTCATGCATATGTATGTGAGAGAGCCAAAGTGATACTGTACGTGACATTCATAACCTGGCCATTCATTGACTTTCTGTTTTTCAATTCAGCCCTCACATTTATACCATCAGCTAACAGATTCTGGAAGCTTGTCTAGATTGTGGTTTTATCCACCCTTCTTCTCTGAGTCTTCTACTGCATTGGTTGGTGTCTGCACCAGATTATCATACCTGTGCACAGTTCAGTGTACCAGCTATAGATATGCAGTAGCAATTTGCCTAAGTATCAATTTCCAGTGGCTCACTGAGGAAATTATAATGCTCCCTACTGCTGTAGCAATGCTGTTGACATGCTTTTCTTGCCCACTTGTCCATCTGAACATGGAAAAGTATAATTTCTTATTGTCATCTCTCCTATGATCTGTTTTGATAATTCCCAAATTCTCTAAATCCTGTTGTATATTGGCATATAATTGTAATATAAAACAATGTTGTACAACTGATTGAAAATGTTTCCAGCTTTAACTTTGGGCCAAATATTTTGACCCTCTTAAGTGTTGGATTTTTTTGTTTCTAAATTTCATTTTGCAAAAACTGTTCTGTTTCCACTCTGAGTCACACCAGAGCAAATCAGGAAATGTCAGAATCTCTCAAAAGAAATAAAATGCTGGATTTTGACCAGATCTACTAAGCTGCTGACACAGACAAAAGTATATCCTTGCAGTTCACAAATTTATATGCAAGCTATACCTTGATGGGTAGCAAAGCTGAGACAGTGCTGCTGCCTCACTGTGGTTCTAAAGTTTATGGTCAAGAAGCCAGTGATGTAGCAACTTCCTGCAATGCCGACCTGGTCACAGCAGGGTCAGTACTGCCAGATTTACTACACAAAATACTATGAATTTCCATGGGCTCACTCCCAAGTGAGTGTCTGAGGGTTAATGAAGATATGCAGAAACTTTGCTTTTGAGGAGCCACCATGAGGTCTCCCTGACAAGACAATTCTGCTTACTCTAATTTTCCTTCCTGTTCCAGAAGAGACAAGCGGGATACCATACTCTTGCATCCAACAAAGTGCAAACTGAAACTTACAATTTTTTCAGCAGAAGCATTGCCTTTCTGTGCTAGGGAAGTAAAGACACTTGCTTGTATGTAGGCTAAGCATCAGAAGTGTGACAGAGCATGTGCTGGAGTCCTGATCCTCTAATTTTCCACAATGGAGACTTGGCTGGGTTGGAACACTCCATTCTGGCCTATTACAGTCACAGTCCCTTCCCACTTCCATTGGGAAATCAGTGGTTGGGAAGGATGGTGTCTAGGTCAATAGGTTACATATGCTCTAAAATAGGGGCGGGATGCAGCCAACACATGTACCTGGACTTGAGATTTATGACTCAGACTTCTAAACAGAAAAAATAGAAAGTGTCTGAAGCATTCTTGTCATTCTGAAAATGTGGAAAGACTCCTATTTCTGTTGATCTCTCAGCATTCCCTGGAGGGCAGTGGGAAGACAGAGCTGTTTGTGCAAGATACCATCAACCATGTGAGGCCCTTTGGGGAATGAGGTATCAAGCAGTCTGAAGGCAGAATCAACCTGACAGCAAGGAGTGGTAGAAGAGTTGTCACTTACTTCAATATCAGAGAGTAGAGAGTTATATATGAACCAGCAGAAGTTTGTATTCAGTCTAAGGATTTGATTCTCCTCTCACTTGGGTGAAAGTGTAGAGAAACTGCTCAGAAGCCAATGGTATATAAACAGTATAAAGATGAAAAACAGAGCAGGAGGTATTCTGTAGTTTGTGGGCCCTGATTATCAAATCCACAGTATTACAGCATGACAATTTCCTTCAATTCAACAGATCAGCATGAGCAAAACAACAGAGAACCAGATCTAATAATGAGCAGACAGTGACCCTAAAAACATTCAGGCCAAATGGTGTTCTCATTGACAGTAGTGAAAAGCCAAGCAGAATGCCTTGGATTTCAGAACTTGGCCATGAGTCCCAGAACCAAGAGACAGGGAGTCATTCACACATGCCAGGTGCCATTCACCATGTACAGAAACAGCACATGTGCTGGAGCTGTTCTTGCTGAAAAAGGACACAGCAGCTCCAGGTGCTGAGATACAACAGCAATGTCTGCATCAGACACATGCAGCAGTATTCATACAAAGAGGAAATGCAGGCATTTTCTTCCAGGAATAGTCAAACTCTTTATATTTAAATCCAGGCAAAATGGCTAAAAAGTCTGTATTTTTAAAAAATCAGGGTGAATTTGGCCACTGACACTTTTCAAAACTGAAGGTATTTCATGCCATTTGTGTCTCAGATTTGAATTCTGCAGGCTTGAATTCTGCAGGGTTTTTTTCATTCTGGGCCAACAAAGCTGGAGGGAAATCACTTTAAATAAACTTGTCAGAATCCAAGGCAATGTACCCTGGCCAGGGCTTTGAGGATTCTACTGCTGATGGGTTTGCTGCTAGAAAATTGGTGGGCAGAAACATTGCCTAGAAAAATGTTCACACTCTATCTGAAAGGAAGTTCAAAGAGCCAAATAGTCTGTCCCCAAAACATTGTTGCTGGAGAGTTTGACAATAAGTAGGTTTGCCCTAGAGAATCCTTTGTTTTTCAAGTCTGTAATAGCGGTTCAGTACTATGCACAGCTTATCTTCAAGGTAGACCTGAAAACAATTTCTTGGTGAAGGATAGGCCTGGCAATCCAAATCATTCATCACTGATTGCTTAGATTGGAAAATACTATTACTTACGAACTTATTTCTGGTTATCAATGTCTCTGTATCACATATTGAAACCAGACAGTCCTCCAGCAGACAGGTGTAACAACTGACACTCCAAAATGCAGGTGTAGTCTACTCTCCACATGAGGGGGAAACACATCTTACAAACAAGCATGTGAGTGGCATTATGACAGCAGGGCTTCCTGTAAGAAAGATAATATCATGCAGCCTTGTCATAATGGCACACCAGGCCAGCTATGAGTCATGGTTCTTGAGAGTAACATCGGCTCTGCTTCTGCACTTAGCTGGTGTGTCTCCCATCATGAGTGTTTCCACTTAGGAAGAGTGAGATCAAGCTAACCTTGTTTTGTTTATAAGACATGCTTGGGACGACCACAGTGGTGAGCAGACTAGGAGGAGTGTGGTGCAAGACCACTCCATCAGGTAACAGGTTCTTGCTCACTGAGAATAGGCTGGAGAGCAAGAAGCGGTGCTGGGGGAGAAAGCACAGGACTTGTTCTGCACCACCCTCAAAGAGGAATCTCAGTAACTGGTGTTTCTGAAGAGAAAGCCCTGGGTTGTGCATTGAACTGCAGCTGTAACTTGAACCAAGACATTTCATTATTTATTAATTTTACACTTCTCTTTCAGTATACGTTGGGAACTCATCTTCCATCCCATATTTTACAACTGCCACTTCAAGTCTCCCTCGGTTCCCTTTTCTTCAGTGATAAACAACAGTTTGTCTTTAGATCCAGGACAGTGGTATTATATAATAGAGCTACATAAGGGAAAAAAATAGCTTCCATCATTTTTTCAGGCATCCCTCCTGTGATGTCTGTATGAACCACAGATTGAAAACAGGCTCTGAATTCAGGCTATTCTCTTTAAGTACCACATGTAGGTGAAATTACAACAACTTAATTGATTTACCATGACAGCTAAGGGACTGGAAAAGAACAATACTATTTTGTGTCCCTGCTGTCTGAAGATGTATGTAATAAAGGATCTGAGAACACTGGAAGATGTTTTGCTTTATTCAGAAGCATTGACCAGAGTAGCCTCAGATAATATGCTCACAATAAAAACTTCCGTTATCAGGATGACACACTTGTGCAAAGTGAATTTTGAAAAAAATCCTGCCTGATACTTTTCACAAAATCAACTTACTCCGGTTTTACAACTATTTACAATTACACTTTTAATAAATGAAAGACATCCTCTGAGACTATGTTTCACCATAAATAATTGTCCAGAACTTTTCCTGCCTTCCATGACCTTGGCAGTGAATACAATGACAGGGAGAATTCCCCCATGACAGTTTTATATCTTAAGATTCATAAGGCAGATTTTTGTAGTTAAATCACCTGAAAAGCAATGGATCACATAGACTGTAAATCCAAACTATTCATCAAAAGTCAGAACAGGGAGTTTAGTTTATTTCTGCATTGGCCAACAATTAAAACAACTTGATCTGGGGCAGGAAAGGCTGAGAAGATCTTAATTGTCACTATTTTTAAAATTTTTTTCCTCTAATTTGGTAATTAAGATCTCTACTATCATTTCAACAAAATGGATGACCCTTGCACCTAAAGATAACTGTTGTTTCAACTCCGACCACTGTGAGAGGACTGTCAGCCGGCTCTAGATGGATCTAGATTCAAGCTTTCCTCTCCCATCTTTTTTTTTTTCTGAGTACTAAGATACATTTTCCTTACAATAAGTCTTTATGAAGTAATTATTGAACAAAAACTCATTCTGATTTTGGCTGACTTACTCAACAGGTCTAACTTCTATAGGAAAAATGAATATTCCTACTGGGCTGTGACAACAAATGAATAAATTCAGAAAAGATGCATCATCCTTCTAAATGGATCAGTAAGAGCAATTTACTTGATCTCACATCTATATTTCCAGATTCCAAAGCTTAAGTAGCAGGAACATTTCAGCATCAAGAGACTTATAACTCAGTAGCAGTTCCAATCTTTATTTTCCAGGTATTCACAAAGTTAATTTTCAACAATATCATGACACATATATTATAGATACTAAATACATATACTCTTAGGGGAGTTTTGTCACCAGCTCTGTGGAAAAATATTCTGGACATTACCACGGCTAAGCAAAAAATACTTTTTTTGGGAACTCAAACTTGACTCTTGGCTAAAATAGACATTTTTTACATCTCATATGCTCCGCTAGGCTCTTGAATTACGGTTATGCGTATCATCTACTAATGCTTATATAAAACACGAGAAAGAATTGTCATTTTAAAGCATAATAGTGATATATGGAGCACTGAAGACTTAGATGTCAATTTTGCATTGATATAAAATCCTGTTCCATCTTATTGAAATCAACTAGGATTACACAGCTGTAAATTCTTACCGAATTTTTGCTGGTGAGTACATCATATCTAATTATCCCGCCTTATCCTAATTATCTTTAATCTGTCCTGTTTGGAGCAGCAGTTAAGGGGCTCTACAAGTGGATTCCAAAAGCGTTAAGTAAGAATTTACACTGATACTTGCATGGCTTGAGGCCCAATTGTAGTTTTTGTTCAAGAACTTACACTGCGTTATGGTAATGTTCAGTAATACAGTTCTACCCCACGCTTGTTAAAAATTCCAGTAAGGAAAACTGTTTTGTTGGACTAGGCTCGTTGCGATTGTAGGCTCACCCTGGCTGGGACAGGCTTGCACACCAGAAATAAAGACATCATTAAGCGGGAAGGAAAGAGGGCTTAGCAGACAGGCTTGCCCACGGAAGAGAGGAAGGGACAGCATGTGGCTAGCTGCAGATACCCACGTTGGCCCTGGCTAGGAGGACACCCGGGCCCCTCTGGGGGCAGGAGGAATGCTTGGTTTCCTCCTTCCTCTGCCCGTCAGATCCCCAGTGTTTGTGCCGGGTGCTCCCTCTCCGGCAGCGCCGCTGGCTGAGGTCAGGTCGTTGCTGCAGAGCATCCTGCGATTGCCCAACCTGTGCGGCTCCTTCCCTTCCTGTTCTGTCTCCTGTCCACCAGTAGCTGCTTGCCTGGCACCTGGGGAGGAAACGCTCGGGCTGTAGGAGGGAAGGGTTTTCAGCAGGCACAAAAACAGAGCCTGCAGACATGGTGGATGGTAGCAAAAAGCAATGTGCTTATTTCTTCTGTCTTCCTGGGGAAAAGTAATGGGAAAAGTATGAAGCTCAGCTGCTTAGAGAGCTGGCTGGTATGGTGGAGGTGCCAGAAGTAGGTGTTTGCTGACTGTTATAGAAAGATCCCTCAAAAGCATTGAATTTCAGTGTTAAGAGGCTTATTCACATTTTCCCTCTATAGCATTAAATGATCCATTATTAAAGGAAAAGTATATGGGACACAAGTCCAGTTCACGTAAAAAATTGCTTCAAGGGGATAATGAGCAACAGGTGCCAGCTCAAGCCAAAGGAACAGAGGCAGCGAAATAAACCAGCAGGAAGAGAGACAACAATCCAGTAGACTTCTTATGGAGAGAGGTATGGAAAGAAGACTGAAACATGCCTGGAGACAAGGATGTTATGGATGCTGAAAATAAGATTAATTTCATATCCCACTGCTGTAGCTGACAAAAAGAAAAGGAAGAAAAAATAATATAAATAGTAGTTCACCCCCAAGTAGGAATACCCAGGCTTGCTATGAAACAGAGACTTTATGTAGCACAATTTTAGGGCACATTTTTGTACTGAAAATGGCATGTACTGGGCTGCTTTGCTAGCAACTGTAAGGTGAGATTAGTGACCTCTTTGGCTCCAGTAGAGTTTTGGGGGCAGCTGGAACATGCTGTAATGCCATACATAAACTCTCCTCTCAACCTATAGCCACTTGGCTGGGGGCTGGTGATGTGATACAGGCACAAGGAAAAGTCTCCCTGGAGCCTTCTCTTCTCCAAGCTGAACAACCCCAACTCTCTCAGCCTTTCTTCATAGGAGAGGTGCTCCAGCCCTCTGTCTTGTCTTCCTGTCCCTCCTCTGGAATTGCTCCAGCACGTTCACATTGTTCTTGTGCTGGGGACCCCAGAGCTGGATGCAGTACTCCAGGTAGGGTCTCATGAAAGCAGAGTAAAGGGGGAGAATCACTTCCCTCACCCTGCTGGGCGTTCTTCTTCTGATGCAGCAAGCAATGCTGAAGAATAGAAGGATGTAGCAAAAAAAAAAAAAAGCTATTGAAGGTAAAAAGAAAATATAAAGGACGCACCGCTTCTGAAGATTGATAGCCCTGAAAAGCTCTCAGGTCTCCAAGGAAACCTCCGGTCACATTATGCAAAAATAATGCCCAAATAATTGCTAGTTTAACAGGGCTCTGCAATGGAAAGGGGAAGAGTGCTTGGGAGCAGCCACTGTCACCTAATTGTGGAAATCTAAGAAAAAGAAGATTATAAGGATATAAGCAAAGTATATAGTAAAGAGTGATCTTCCACTTATGACAATCCTCTGCCTTCTGACTATAAACCATTTAGGAGCTTTCTGTGCCAAATCTGCATTCAGATAATATGTTCCTTGCCCTGTGAATGTGTCTGATCCTTTTTTAATCCAATTCCACATATTCAGTGGTTATGCTCTTTGGAGTGAGATTTCATCAGTTTACCTTATGACACTGACATGTAATGCAATCACAAGCAATTAGAAAGCACCAGGAACTGATTTCAGCTACAGCTCAAGATATTGAAACTACAGGATGGTGATGTGAGGCTGTCGTACCATTTGTTGCCTCTGGTTGCAGATGATGGCAGCCAGCAATTCACTCATTCAAGATGATTGGAAGTCTATAATCAAAATCAGCATCAAGTTTTCCTCAGGAAGTTTTTTGGTTTTGTTCTGTTGCGATTGTTCTGTTCTGCTTTTCTTTTTCAGTAAGCAACAACAAATGTGCCCTGTATAGAAAATCACTACATGTATCAGATGAAACGAGCAGGAGATATTTTTCAGAGTAGGAAAACAGTGGTTCTAGACAGTCAGTGGTAGACTTCATCCCCACAGTATGTTCATATTTGCAACAGAAAGCTCCAGCCAGTTCAGTGAAGCACTGCCAAAGGTGGGGTACCATATGGCAGAAAATTGCTTCAGAACCTTTTGCAAGAAATGAACGATGGAGAAGGCCTCCTGTTAACACAGAGAACAACATATTTCAAGTTGAGGTTTTGTTTAAAGGAAACCAAGCCCCGATCCTGGTGAATCAAAGGGGTATACCTACAGAATAGACTACTCTTAAGGACAGATTTAGAATGGTATTTAGCTGTTTAGTAATACAAATAGGCATCTAGTGTATTGTGCAGAAGAGCTTAAGCACTTAAAGACCACTGGCTTTAAGTATTTCTGGGAGGAGTCTGGTCCAAAAGGATAGTTACATTACTCTACTGGCAAACAGAAATCCTCTACAGAAGATACACGTAAATCGGTTGCTCAGGCATAATAAATACAATACAATACTGGTTACAATACTAAATGTATTACAAAGAGGAAGTAAAACTTCAGTTGACCACAGGTAACCCAAGAGGAAGCCTTACTACTATATACATAGTTATAACTGCAGTATACACTGAATATCTAACTTTCAAATTATGACTGTTCATGAGTAACATTCTTTTAACTTTTGGCTTCTAGTGCAGTACCATTTTTAACCTTGGCTGTTACTTCAAGAAGTGCTTTCTGGATGGTGCAATCTGGCTGTCATCAGCTACTGCTCAGTCATATGCAGTTGTGAGAATATATCCTAGGACATCAGAATATTCTATTCCATCTAGTTTTAAGTTCACGCTTCATAATATTGTAATATCTGATAATTTCTTCCTGTTTTCTCTGGCAGCTAATAGTTATTTTGATTAATTGTTTGATTTAAAACTACACTTGTAATTCTTTACCTGTAAATGATGTCTTTTTGCACATGTTTTGTCTTTTCATTTGTTACAAACAACAATACGATACATTTGATGTGACTGACTGCATTTAGAGTTTTGGTTGTCATGAGTGGTACAGACTCAAAAGATACTGAGTACACAGATCCCTTTAATATGCCAACAGTGTGTTTCTAGCATTATCCATGGATGAATATCAGTAGCTATAAACCCCGAGTAATCTTTTTTCTCCTCTCTGAAGTGAATGTGTATCATAGTACAAAGATAACAATTTATGAAGATTATATAAGTTATTATTATAGGTTTTGCCTGTATATTGCTTTTTGTCTAGATGAAATTCAATTAATCCAAATTTATTAGCACTATAATTTGTGAAAATCCTGCAGTCAGATTTGTTAGCCTGGTCTCCATGCAATGTACAGCATCCCATTAATTTAAATGGCATGGCTGTACATGCACTTCGCATATGTACTTTCAGACTCATTACACAATATTATAGTGTTTGTTTAAACTACAATTACCCATAGATTTGGTCTGAACTGAATCACATTTTTCACTGAGGGAGTTTGCAAAAATACACAAGAGATCTTAGCAGAGGGAATGACTTCATGAATTTTTACAGAAGTACCTGGGCCTGGACCACTATTTCAGCATACCCACATTTTTACTAAGTCTTGAACTTGGATCTACAATTGGCAGCTCAGGCTGATCAATAAAATGGGAGCTTTTCCTTACATAAATGTTGCACCAACTGAACCACAATCAATGGTTTAATTTAGTGGCAGTGGTGCCAATTCCTCTGTGCACATGGCTGAAAACCTCAAACCCTGCAAGGAACTGACTTAATTCTGATTAATTTATGTTAGATTAAAACCTAATCAAGAATATCCACATGGGATTTTTGTAATAATTTAATTAGATTTTAAAACATATATCTAGATAAACAGATGCAACTTTGTGAACAAGTGGACCTAATACTAGAAAATTATACTGAGGTAATTTTTCAACCATTTCAGCCTATTTTCAAGAACTGCAATTTTATCCTTAAATTCACTATAATTCTGATGAAATAGTTTTTGCTGCATGCTGATCAGCTGTTTGCATCAGACAGAGTAAGAGGAAGAAGTACAAATAAGATTTATAACAATTTAGGATCTATTAGCCATTATGCTTTCAGTTTTTCATAAGTTTTAATAATTAATGTCCTGAGAATAGCAGATGGTCCCAATTCTTTTTAAAATTCTGTAGTAAAAATATGTACTTTTTTTGTCTTCCAATATGACACCAAATGTAAGTGCTTCTGGCTCCAGCACTCTTCTTCTTTCTGACTTACATTCTCTCGTTTATTGCTATGCCTCTGTTTTAGCTGACAGACAAGTTGAAAGCAGTTGTCACTCCAGACAGAAGCACAGACATGAAATTTCTGTTTAGTTTTAAACATGCAGACAAAAGGACTATTGAGTTCATTTGAATCTTTATACACCCTATAGTTTGGAAATCGCACTGATTCAAATTCCAACGAGGAAGACTTACCAGCATGTTATTTCTTGCCACTATATCAGTTCCTCTAGTTTTTCCCTCCATGTAAGCATCCTTGTTCCCAAATCAGAATATCACCCATGAACAAGTATTTCAGGGTCATACAGTCACCTACAACTGTAGTAGCCATAGAGTAGATGTATATTTTATAAAACTCCATAGCAGTAGTGCTCTGCAAATAAACACACCACAGACACTTGTCAAAACCTTCTGACAAATATAAGACTTGGCATAATTCACAGCTACAAAGTACTGCAGGAAAAAAATCAACATTTTCATCACTGTGCTATAATCCTGCAGTAGCAGAGTAGTTCCTAAAGAAAACTTCTAGAGTGTCTTAGAATGCAGAGAATGGCCCTCAAAAAAGAGAACAGCAAGAAACCCAAGTGAGTGGTCCCTGCCAATCTCTCCTAAATGAAATGTTCTTCTTTCGCTCTAAATCTGTCTGGCTTGTTGCTGAGCACATGAGAACAACACACAACTTTCTGATCTCTACATGCAACCAAGAAAGCCAAAAGGTGAATTTTTTACTGGCTAGAGACAGAGTAGACAAATAGTGAGACAGCCTCTCTCAAATCAGTGATTTTTGGAGATACAAATACGTTTGGTATTCAAGGGATCTTAATTTCCCATCCCAAGAAATTTACTCTTCCCATCATACAGTCTTTATAAACTGAGGTTTACAAAGTTCTACTTTTAAGACATCATTGGCTTCTCACCCTCACTACTGTTGTTTGCAAGATCACTTCATGTTATGCCCTAGAAACATGTTAGGACTCTTTTCCTCATTTTTGATCTGAAGTTCTTTGAATTTATGATAATGTTATGATTCAGTTTTTCTCCTTTCTTATTATGTACTACTATCTTTTAATAGTATTTTTGTCTTCATTCCTCTGCAACTATTCCATTTTAATCTGTTCTTGAACACATGAAAACTTGCATGCAATACTGCAAAAAAGGCCTTATTTGTGCTTCATACAATGCAACACCTGCATTTCTAGCTCTACTAGAAATACTTGAGTCAATGTGTCCTAATACTGCATTTCAAAGCTACTTCAAAATGGTCGTCAACAGCCATGCTCCAATAACAAATACACCAAGATCTTTCCCTTCCACTTTATGCCCTGTGGTGGATGGTATTTTTAAGCAGGGTGTGCTGCTCTGTTATATTCCTTTAAGAAAGAACTGAGTTACACTGGCCTTGTGGAAAGGAGGAGATTGCTCTTAGCTTCAAGCAAATACCTGGAGGAGAGACACTTCCATGAAGGCAGGGTGTGGTGGGTAGAAGAAAAGGCAAAAAAAGTCCTGCAGAACAGCAGAGGGGTGGAGAGACTGCTTTCTAAGGAGCAGGGAGCAGAGCCAAGGCAAGAGCTCTATACCTTCTTCTTATGCTCCAAGAGAGGACCACACAGAGGTCTGGCAGCCCAGAAAGACACTCAGTGGACTGAAATCACAACTAGAAGGAAGGATCCAGACAACAAAGATCAAGAGAACAAAGTTTCTGTGGACAGGAGGCAAGCTGTTTATAAACTCATTCTTACTTCTGTGCCAGCTCACCTAGCCACTGAACTGCCTTTGTGTAAAGCACAAACTGTTCTAGTGTACATGCAGGTTAGACCTGGTCTTTTGAGAATGAACATCTCCTTTTTTTCTACTTTGGAGAGCTCATTGTAAGAAGGATATTCAGGCAGACCCACCGCAAAGTTCTGGCTGGGTTAAAAGCCCGTGTGTGCATGACCTTGTACTGCTCAACTCCTACCATTTCTGTCCCTTGTCCTTACCAAAAATTATTAAGGAGTGTAGGACAAGTCCCAAGACTGTTCTGTGAGGAAGTGTCAACAGATTGCCATCTTTGTCTTGAGAACTTCCCTTTTCATACATTGAAATCTAATGCTAGTCAGCACCTTATCGACTTAATCAGCTCTTGTGGTGATCCTCATAATTTCCACTTCAATAATAATTTGGCTTGGCACTCTAAAAAGTGCTGCTCTAATGTGTACGAAAATTCAGGCTATCTCATTGTCCCTGTGTAAAAGGTCAATTATCTTACCCAAAAAGATTATAGTCTGACACTGTCTTTATTTTATAAAGCCAGGATTATCCCATTTTGCATTTGCCTTCGAGGCTTTAATTATTTTTTCTTTTAAATATTTTCTAATACTTTATACAATGTTGCATTCAAACTAAGAGACTCAGAGTTATTCATGTGATTTCTCTTTTCCCATTTTTGTAGAATGTAAAAATGAAGGGAGATAGAGAGTATATTGACATGAATACATTTATTCTGTCGATAAGGCCTGAATTTGTATTCAGTTGAGAAGAGTAATTTTTATCAAATTTTTGGCTTCTTTTATAGATATAATACACTGTGATCAAGGCTTCCAACGTTGCCAAATCTTCACCTTTGCAAGAGCTGCCTGCCTGTATGCCAGGTTCATAACAAATATAAAAGATTCCACAAAGAACTTCATTTCAGCAAAGCCTCATTTTTCAACAGAACACTGTGTCAAAAATATTAATCAGACCTAGCCGTAGAGTTCTTTTACTATATAGTCTTTTCCATCATCTCTGTGGTCTTTATGACAAGCTTAACTGGCTGAATTTATGTTGTCTGGGTTTTCATACTGTGACAATAACCTTGCCATCTAAGCTATTGCTTCATCTTTTAAGTTCTGGGTAAACATAGGTTAATGCCATTGGTGCATTATGTAAGATGCTTTTATAGGGTAGTATTTCATTAAAAGACAAATATTTAAGAATCCTTCTGTGTATGAATTATCTTCATTTCAGTAATATTCACTGTGATTGATGAGTAATTTAAGATGTATTGTCATAATTTTATAAACATGTTTTCAAAGCATTTTTCAATATGCTCAAGTTCGAAGAGAATTAATGGTGAGTGCAGAAAAGTGGTTAGAGACCTCTTACTTTTTATTTCAATGACTATTTTGTGATGTATTTATCACTCTATTCAAAATGTTTATCACATTGTGAGTAGATCCATCGACAAACAACATAACTTCACAGATTTTAAACACAGGAGGGAATACTGTAAGACACAATATTGCACTACTGATTCCCTGTGCCACAAAAGGCTGCAAGTCTCATAATTAATTCTTACTTCAAATCCAAGAGCATACTTCCTTTGAAAATTTCCAGTGACACATTTCTTGCAATTCTTGCTTAGGTGTTCTGGTACTGACTTTTCTTATCCCAAGACATTTTCATTTTATTTCTAGCTGTGACTTTCGACATCAGATCATCTCACATTTTGCTTATCAGCTGTAAGAGCTGCCTTCTAGTGTATGTTTTTCACAGACAGCAATCAAATCACCCATGTACCTCTGCATCAGTGAGCTTTTCTCCTTCTCTCACTGTAAGTCATGCTTCTCTTTCTTTAATCATCTGCATCTCTTCCAAAGTGACTATTTAACATTTTTCTCAAGAGCGTATTTTGGATAGAAAGCATTTTGGTAGACAGTGTACCAATGATTACACCAGCGCTAACTCCATTAGCCACTGCATCATACTACAGAGATTATTTCAGTTTAGTATTACTTTCAACACGTAAATTTTTTAGCCATTTCTTTCCGTACTATGGTCCCACCTTCGGTAAGGGTGGCCTATCTCCTTTAAGATGTCTGTGCTGAAACACATTTTGTTTGCTTGAAGCTGGTTACCAAATAATTCATGTCACTCTCTTGATGTTCTCTCTTTATTATAATTCAGCACTCCCCCACAGCTTCTGAAATGTGCAGATTTTATCCGTAACCACTTGATGATGATTTGCCTTTTATAGTAAATATTTTAAAATCAGTTTATAACCTATCATATCAAATCTTACTTGGGTTACATCTGCAGTTGATGAGCAATAAAAGTCCATACAATGAATCAACAAGACTGATCAAGACAGCAACCTGTATGAAAATGTGTTTTAAGAGAATTTGTACTTTGTGTAACAAAATTTGGCAGGCTGTGACCAAATGCTTTAGTGCACTGCTTCTGCTCAGTGATTCAAGGCTGAATTTTAAAATTTGAGATGAATATTATGCTTTAAAAATGTATTTTCAGAGAAAGCAATGACTGCACTAAAAAAAGATGAGGTCATTTTGAGATTGTGAACATTTCTGCACATAGCAATAGCTGTCTAAATAATCTTACTTTCCCAGTAATAAAAACCAGTGATTCGAAGGACCAAAATCCAGTGGTTTTGAAAATATTTCAGCAGATAAAATCTCTGTTTGTGTGTTTCAGAGGCGCAGAGAGCCTGGAATGGGTGTGGTGGAGCTGAGAGTACCAGCCACAGGAACCAGTAGAACCAGTTCTTCTCTGTATAGCCTGGGAAATCCTGCCTTCAAAGACATGAGTTGACTGCTTTTACTAAAATATCCAGCTCACATTCAGGTAAAAATCAGACTATAAATCACTGTCTACTGGGGCTTGCCTGGATGTAAGCCATTTTCATAAGAGCACACCTATTCCTACCATATGACAACAGAATTTGACTGGCATGTTTTGGATATTTCTCCAAGTGTGAAGCCAAAGTGAGCCATGGCAAACCTTTTTTTTCTTCTTTTTGTACTGTAGGGTTGTTGTTTTAACTGGGAATCAACTCCTGCCAACATGTGTCTCATCCCAATCACAATTCCATTGTAAATGCACTGCTTATAATGCACTGTCCAGGTCTTCCACTAACTGCTGATGTTGGAACCTCTGGCATTTATCCTGCTATTTAGGTTCTCTCCATTTGTCCTTCAGAGGGAGAGTGATTTTGCAATGTGTATGCTTTTCATACACAACAGAAGAAATACTCTTTTTCAAAAATTACATCCAGTTAAGTGAGGCTTAAAAACAGTGGAGAGGAGCACCTCATTTTAAAGCTGTAGCATTTAAACATGTAGAATGCTAAATAAAACCAAGTATGTGTTCTTCTCATTTGACTGGACTATGCATGCTGCAGTTAGGTTCCTGAATTCATTGCTAATGAAGGAGATATGAAAAGAAATTATGTCCAGCTTTACAATCTGAATTTTAGTGACAAGTCTTTTCTCTATGTCAATCTAAATATGTAGATCAATATGATATTGATAACGTAGTCAACATGTGTTCTATTTCATGTTTTATTTGGTTTACTATCTCTTCTCTTTGTAACTCATAAAAATAATTGTCGTGTTTAAAGAAAGTGCTTGAAAGGTAGAGAAATTGAGCCATTAAACCCAGCGATTATGTATAAAAGGAAAAGTCCATAAGTCATTACATATGATACTCAGGTCAGGATAGACTGACTTGAACAGCTAGCCCCTTATTAATTATGTATTAATTTCCTGCAATCTTTGGATTGCTCATGGATTCTCACTTCACGCCTAAGTTTTTATGGTTACATCTTGTATTCATCCATGTTGATGGCAGTCATTCGAGAGTAAGATAAAGGGATCTATCCTACACAAATGTCCTCCATGCGGCTTTTTCAGATTGCTGTGGTATTTAAAAAGGCATGTTTTGTTTTAAATGACAGAGACAGTTTGTCAGGGAAATCCTTAAAGATTGACTGTTAAGATAATTCACAAAGCAACCAAATTAATCAATCTGATCCTGCATTGTAAGAGGGGAAAAATTACTATAAACGTAAATCTCAGATGTAGGAAAAAATTGCTGTATTATTTAAGACCTCAAAAGAAAATTACTGAAAGAAAATATTCTCCACCCAAGATTGAAAAAGGAGAAATAAGTCAGCTATAGACTGTAGGTTTGAAAGAGATGAGCTACAAAAGAAATTTAGGACAAAAGGCTATTGCATCAGACAATTAGAGGAAGGAAAGGGCAGTTGATATGCAGAGACTGCAGTAGGGCAGCAGAAATATTAAGGACCATGAAAAATCCCTTGCTCTTTTTTCATCAATTTGCTTCACACTTAAGTCATCTTCTACTGGATGGCTGGGAATGCATAAGTGTGAGCTTACTTTCCTCTAATTTGTCAGCAGACAAGAGACTTAAAGGATGAATCTGAGTCCTCCTTTAAGGCACCTGAAAAACACACCCATTATAGCTTGATTCATATGGAACAACTCACTAGGCTGACACCCACTCATTTCCTTTCAATCACAATGCAGGGGAGTTTCCTGTTTAATCGCTTCTCAGATGGTCATAATTTTGGTAGTTTCATCCTTTCATCTTCCTGATCACCATGAATTCAACATTAGAAAACATCTACCAATTAGGAGTTGCTGTATGGTGTATACAGCAAATAGTGCAGCTGGATCAACAAGAAGGTGGAAATTATAAACACATAGCAAGAGAATATGGAGAAACTGCTCAGGTAAAAACAAAAAAGAAATCCCATCTTTACTGAATTAATGGAGACAGAGGTACCGTATACAATGTAAGATGTGCACGAAGGAAATCTAAAGACAGAAGAAGCTTTAGGGTAAAGAAGCTCAATACAATCAACATCCGCTGTTGCTGAAGAAATGGAGATACATAGCCAATTGGGAATCCTAAAAAAATACCCCAAATCTGTTGAAAATAACCAAAATTAGGCGGCAGAGTAACACTTTGCCTTACTAGTCCCTATAATGCAGTAACCGTTCTGGTTCCATGTAAGGATATGGACGTTTATTTATAAACAAAAGAGATAGAAAACAAAGTAAATTTAGAGGCCTGTTTAAAATGATTGATGTCAATTACCACAAAATCATGGATGTGTCTAACACAGGTGGCAACATGTAGGATGACAGTTTTATCCACAATGAGGTACATCCTGTACAAGGCTCCTCACTGTACAAAATCGTTTTTCCAGACAGCTTTCTATTCCACATAGAAAATATTTTCCATGAGTCATTTTTTTAAATGTAAAAGAGAATTAATAAACTTTGATTGTTCTCATGTCCTTTTATATCTGCTGTCTAAGAACATTTCGGTGATATAATGTCGGCAGAAAGTGAGTTTTGAAAGGAGTCTCCCCATGCTCTGTTCTTTGCTGTACATAGAACTCTTCAGTATCCTCCATGCCCACCTAGTTATTGTGTTGTTGAAGATTAACATGATGCTCAGAAAGCGCATAGTAATTGGTAGAAAGCAGACAGTAACTGCACGGCTCAAGGCCTGCCTTCTCTCTGTCCTAAAATCCATACAAATCCCTATGGCTGAATCGTATGTTATTAATCTCTCACCTATCAAATGTTTTTCTGCAGCACTAGCCTTTCCTGTGAAGAGTACTAAGGATGTTCCGTATTTGCTTGATTCAGCACAAAAAAGAGAGGCTGTTATTCAGACCTTTGTAATTGAGACAGCTGAACAAGGAGCATCTCACCCTTTCTTATTACTCCATGACAAAAATGACTTTGACAAAATATCTGAAGATGTCACTGGGGTAAAAAAGTGTTAAATAAAGTGAGCATGCATGGTTGGTCACTGAGAACAAGGGAAGCTGAAAATAGAACCTCCTTGTGAAAAGAAGCATCACAGACTTCAGAAACAGCACCAGAAAGAGCACAATTGAGACAAAATGAAACTGTGGAAAGATCAGGGAGAAAGCTTGAGAATTGTGATCTTTTAGAGGGAATGTTTAAAAAGGAGCATTGTGGTGTTAGCTGGTGATTAGGGAGAGCACTGTAACAACAGGAATGAACCTCTAACATGTAGCCTGAAGTGTAGCCTGACAAACTCTAGGAGAAGGAGTTAGTGAGGGAGTGCAAGAGATCTTTTTGCCTTTTGTCAGGTTTCTCATTAGCTAATGCTACTGGCAACTAGCTTAAATCAAAATATTTCAAGGGTTTTACATTTCATCCAGGCCTATTAACGGACCAGTTGCTCACATGAAGAGTCTTGAACAAGTTTTACCCACCAGCAATGTTTACTGCCTCTTTCCACCAGAATTTGGCATTACATTTGCTCAATATTTCTAGAGCAGATCTAATGGTTCATTGCATGACACTGCCCCATCTCTGGAGCTGAATCTGGCTCCAGAATAACCTTCTGACCTTGTGCTCAGCGCATCCACCTCATTAAAACGGGATAAAATGAAGCTAGCAAAACACAAAATAAAATTCTTTCTTGTTTAGGGAGATGAATTGGCTCAGTCTCCATCTGGAGGAATGCCAGAGCCAGAGCAAAGGAGGGAATGAGACATGCAATAAAGAGTGTGTTGGAGAGAAAGGGGCAAGTGGGACTGATATATTTTGTGACAGCTCTACTGTGAAAATTCACCTTTAAAAAAGAGGACATTCACTGCTCCTATGCACCAAATTCCTTGATTTGGTTTTAAGATTTTAAACAGAGAGAATTTCATCCTTAAAAAAACCCTGGAAGATTCAGCTATGATATATAAAAACAAGTGGTGGTAATTTTCCATGATGTGCTTTAAGAACATGATGGAAAAGAGGACAAAATTCAACACATGAAAACCATCACTGAAGTCAGAAACTGGTTTACACTATTTTTGTTCTGGAAACTTTTAAACCTAAAAAGGACAACAGGATGTTTTGTTTTATGAAAAGGTTTGAAAGAATTCCAGTATAACTACAAGAGACAACCCCTCCCTGCAAAGACAATGAAAACGAGATGACATGAAGTATTTTAAAAGATGGGTTACAAAAATTCAATTCTCAGTTAACTGTCAAAACGTAAAGGGTGAGCCCACCATTTTGTCTTTCTTTTAAACTCTCATTTTCCTTTCTTTAGGTCGCCTTTACTTTACCAGCAGAGGGAGCAGGTGGAAGAGCAAACGGAAAAGGAGCTGACTTCAATTAAACTTTGATCTTTGCTCTTTGTTCCAGACAGCGAAAACAAGAACCAATTTCAGCAGCAGCTGCTTCTAGCAGGCCAGAGTATCCAAAGCACGAATACACGCGCTCTGCCTGTGTTCTCCCTTCTTCCTCTTACAGTTCCTGGCAGTAAAGTGGTATTGGAAAGCCTGACAGTTCCACCAGTCCTGTCTTATTTTCATCCCTGTGTACTGGCAATATTTAGTAGAAAATTGAGGTAGAATTCTAGTTGATGACATTTGAAATTCAGCTGCACACTACTCTCAGCCTGTCCTATAGCTTGTAGCAATTTCGCTGTATCATAACCATTTTTCTAGAACTGGGCTCTACTGTAGATCTGGAAACATCCAGACAATTTGTGTAAAACAAAAACTCATAAGGAAATTTATGTCTGAATAATGCAGTGCTAGTTTTCATCTATTGGAGAAGTTTTTCAGTTCACCCGCCTCTCACAAGGGGATTTTATAAGCTTGTTCAAAACAATATTTTTAAGCCATTAAATGTTTGTCTGAGAAGGTTCATGTTCTCTTAAAAACACTTCATTTTCTTCCCACCTCTCATTTCTATCACAGTTAGCTTCCTCTACACCATTTCTGAATAAAAAATGGACTTTATTTTATGGACCTAATAATGAAATTAAGCCGAGTAGAATCTCATACTGTGCATCAAAGATCCTGCAATTTTTTTCTTTTTCAGAAAAACTCAGCATGTAGAAAGAGGGAGACTAACACTCTTTCTTATTGAGAGATATACCTTCTGGCAACATGAGCTTTTTTTCCTTTAAAGTAAAAGTAAATGTATAGGACATGCAAAAGATGTTTTAGAAGGATCAGGCACTGTTCCACCCTCAATGAGGAGGAGGAGGTCCAGTGGGATCAGGTCAGTGATTCAGGAAAATGCTTTATACCAGATTTCTGAGAGAGACATTCCCAATAAAATCTTACAGAATTAGTTTAGCACTATCAGGAAGTACATAGGCTTCTCTCAGTCCAACCTGAGATTGCTGCTTCTTGGGTTTTTTTTAACTCAGTCCCGTGGGACTTTGAGCAAGAAATAATTATTCCATAGAGACTAAAGACAAGAACCAAATAGGTCTGGAGATAATGCCGTTTTCATTAGATCAAAGGTGAGTTATTACTATAAGAAAGTAGCCACTGATCAGTTTCTGAAATTCTGACTAGCACTTTACAGAAATGATTCACCACATGGCATGGAGGAAATGGGTGGCTTTGAAACAACTCCCACAGCAGAGCTATAGGTGTGGTTTATATATCCTTCTCAACTGGAGGAGATAAACAAGGCTTTGAAGACAAAGAGCAGTGTCAAAGCCCCTACCCCTGTTACTGTACCTTGAGAAGCCCACAAAATCATCAAGAGAACTCTCAGTTTTGAGCTGGTAAGCAGTTATTTAGAGAAGGTACAGAGACATTACAAACAACCAGAAGATGAGCCTTTAAATCTGTCCTCAAAGTGGAAAAAGCTGTGCAGAACTACAGCAGAGATTTGCCTGTCTTCCTCATATAAAACTGTTTCAGGCTATATTTCATAAGATGTTTGATGAGGTCATGAGTGATAGAGCTTAGGCTAATCAGCTTAGATTTATTTTCTAAAAAGTACAGACAGCCATCACTGATTAATATTAACATCCCATCTATGCTACAGAGTCCCTATGTGGCCATTTTTCTCGAAACAGAAGGTTTTGATTGACTGACCTAGCTGTTAATTGAGAATATCACCTAGCCCAGTAGTCAAAAAGTTTAGTCCAGTTTTTGACCAGTCATCAATGTTTTCTCATGGAAGTGAAGATCCCTGAAGAGTGAATTCAGGCTGACTGACAACAGACTTGCAATTTTTAGTTGGCTTTGTTGGACCACTCAGAAGTACCTGACCATGGGCTGAAAATCCCTAAAATATACATGGTCATACATGTCCATGCGTGAAATAGTCACAAGCATAATCCCCTTCTACCTTTTTGTACCCTCTTTCAAGGAACTATTCAGGAGTGTCTCTTTTCCCTCAGCCTGTCAGGACTGTATTCTTGAGGAACAAGTGGACTCAAGACAAGAGCTCAGAAGATAAAACTCCTTTTGCATGCAAATGGTATCCTCTTACTTGGTACAATCCCAGATCAGTCTAATCTTCACTGTATTCTCTGTTTATAAAATAAATTAGAATAAACTGAAAGGACTGATCATCTCATTAAGTTGGAAGCACTCCCTCTACAGTGCCATTCAGAGGGGAACAAAGGAACTTCAAACATATCGGCATCCAGTTTCCAAATGAAATTCACGGTCAAGGTTAAACTAGCCCTATTACTTAGGCAGTTTGCAAGTGACTTAAATAGATGGTGAGTGCTACTTCTTTCATATGGGGAAAAGTACATATAATTTAAATGAATGCTGGCCCTGGTGTTTTGTTTATTTTCAGCTCTCTCCCTGTCCATACTCCTGATATTTATTTTAATAAAACTAACACGTTGAGATCTTTCGGTGGGACATTGGTAACCAGAAATGCTCTACAAGCCCTGTAGTGGGCTCTGAGTGGGTGGTCACCAAGAGGCCACAGATAAAGCTGGGATTACTGGTGTCTCCTCTAAATCACTGTTTAAGATCCATGTAATTAGTCCATATGTTAATGCCACGTACATTAATACTCAACAATGTGTCTTGATGTGTAGATTAGAGAAAGCATGCAGGAGCTCAAAACCTGATACTTCTGCAGGGTGATTCCTCAAATATCTTCGTCCTTACACTCAGACCAGCCTGCAAAAACCAGGTGGCATCTATGCCAGAGAGGTAATAACCATGCTGTGATATTGTGTGTTGTTTGTTACAAAGCATGAGGATATCTCATGCTTCAATTGTCCTTGTTGACAATATTCATCTTTCTCATTGTAGAGATAGAGGATTTTCACTATGATTGGGGTATGTACAATCTTCCCTTGAGAGCCCACAGTGAAAACTAAGGAAAAAGGCAAAATGTGATACTGTCCTGCAGCTGACTTCTACCTACCAACATGGCACAGCTCACTGGCTCTCCAGTGAAATGGCCTAAAATAGCTCACTTAAATCTAGTTAAATCTAGCTTATTTTTTCAAGCACTGCTCAGAAGTCTTCATGAATGGTACTCAGCAAATTTTAAACTCAAAGAACTACCTCTAGGCTATGAAATAGTGTCAGGTCTTTTAAATATATACATCAATGATCTCCCTGGAACTTGAGCTTGTATATAGTCTGGGTATTAATTCTTAAGACTTTTCTGACCTTGAGCGTAACTTAAAACATGATTCAGCAGTAACACTGTCATAACTGGCAGTTGCAGTTGAATGCTCTACTCCAATAATTTCTCCTGTAATTCAAGTTTAGTTCCTCAATAGAATACAGTCCATATCTGGTCTATGTCACAGTCTCTCTTAGTAGGTCTCTGACTTTCCCTGTCTGTCTGGTAACACTTGCTGTCAACGTCAAGACCTGCCCCAACCTATTGACACATTGTTGGACCTACTATGCACGATCTTCAAACATTTGCTACCACTTTGCTACTCAGAAAGGAGTGTAGTTTTCCAATTTTGACCTCCTTACCTCATGTTACATTAGCCAATATGCAGGCAATCACACACAGTATTTTACTCACACTGAGTAATAATGTCTTACCACATTTTTATTCTGAAAAGTCTGGGGACAAAAGGGTCATGGCTATCAAAACCTTTCCTGACCTTCTGTTGTATTTGAAACTCTCCCTTTAGTCCACTGTTTAGTTCAACTCGCCTAATATTCTGACATCTCATGTGGTCAGCCCTGTTACTCTGGCATTTCCACAGCAGAAAACACAAACCCTATCGGCAGCAAGCTGATGAAAATCCTACCATTTGACAGCCACATTTTATGCTGGGATCTTCCTAAAGTACTTCCAGATTGCTTGAAGCTGGAATGTTGCAACCAGATTATGTTACGGCATAAGGAGAATCTGAACTGCAGGTGCAGGCTATGATTCACGATGTACAACATAAATTTCTTAATCAGATGAGGTCTAAGTGCACCAGATTCTGTCTCTGAAAATGCTGATGTTTCATATGACAAGATTTGCATACACTAGTATCTCTGGAATATTATTTACATGACCACTCTATCACTGAGCACGCTAAACAACTAGAAGAAGTCGGGGGAATGGATACTTTCAAGGAGGCCTAGCATATTTTATTGGTGTTAGGAAATTACTGTGGTTCAAAGATGAAAATTACTGTCCAGTTGGTCAACATCTTGGTCTCATTTGACACTGGCATTCAGGTCATGCACCCTGATCTCCGACCAACGGGCAGGGCATTCTGTTGGGTGGTCACATTTTCTCACCCTGTATTTTTAGTAGATTTTCAAATCACAGGTATGGAGCATATCTACCTCTTCAAAGAGCCACTGGAGTCCTATCTATACAAGGATGCTGCTGTAAAATACAGCTGCCACTTCAATTTACAGTGTACTAACTACTTCATCCTGTGTCCCCCATCAGTGCTCATTCAAAATCACACAGGCATCAATTGCAGAGGTGGAAAGTGAAAGAGGCCTCTGTGCTGATATTTGTTAGTACGGTGAACTAAAACGAGAAACACACAAACCTTGTGTATAAATCATTTGCTTTCACATTACTGTAGTACTATTTACAGTACAAGAGGAAAGATAACTACAAATTGTAATTTACCCTCAAAGAGTTACAATGGAGCTATAGATGTGCTGAAAATTGTACACATCTCTAACCTCAGCTGGATTGAGGCCAGCAGTGCCATAAGGAAATAAGATAATGAAAAAAGGCTTATCTTTACATTGCTAGACTCGTCTGATCACATCAGGTATTTGTATTGATGCATTCGTGTACTTGCAATATTCTAGAGGGAGTGTTTACTACAGAACCAGAAACCAAATGTCTTCATATGTCTGCTGTTCATAAGCTTTAATCATGCTACTTATATTTAGGAAGAATTTCTCTGGAGTAGTGTTCGGCTGATAACTTCTTCCACATGAATCATGATAATGTCTGTTGCTATTTGCATAGCACTGGAAATTATCAAGATGAATATGAATGACCGTTTTATTCATCAGGATGTGGTTTGTTCTGTTAATTTTTTCCTGCAGGTAATTGGTAGTCATTGGTAATTGTTGAAGCTTCCAAAGGAAGCAAAAGTCTGAGGAATACAATATTTCTTGAAGTAGGGAGATTTGATTAGTTCTTCACGTTATTAGAAAAGACACTATAAACAATAAAGTGCAAACAAATCTCAGCATCACTTATCAAAGCAACTATCAGTAAGTGCTGAACAATTTTATTAACTAGTCTTTTTCAGATGGGGGTTCAAGGGTTGTTTTAATGTAACATGTAATTTGGATTAAAAAAAAAAGGTTTTTCATAGTGGGACATTTTTTCTTCTTCACATCTGCCAGAATACAGTTTATTTATGCATAAACTTGGTTTTTACTATGCAAATCTTTTATACCTGAGACTCTCTGGGGACTGACAACTATGAATACAAATTTTAAATACTTTGAACAAGATGCTTAGGCTCTTATTATGTTTTAACAGCACCTTGTTCCTAAAGTGACTCCACTGGAGTGAGATACAGTATAGTTTATCAGGATCTGGCAGTGAGTGGTTTACTTCATTATTAACATCAACATATTTCAGTTCTGTTGCCAGATGCTAAGCAGTTACAGAGTTTTTTAAAAGCCAATTACAACAAAATCAAAGCAGAATCCACTGATATGGTTTTGTTTACAAAAGCTGAAGTCTGATATCGTTATTCATGTGACAACTGGTTCATATTCAATTCACAAGCCTCTCTACACATAATCTATCTCACAAGCCCTGAAACAGACCTGAAGATGTACTAACAGGGCTCACTTTTCCTCTATTATCTGAATATTCATTTAAGAAAAGGCTATAGATGGCTTATTATGTGACATTAATTGCTAAGCTGGGAGTTGTGTGTACAATTTCTCTAAGTCCACAGTGAATGATTTGTGGCAGGGCAAATCTTTATGTGAGGATATGGAGAAGGGGAAAACCAAATATTATTGACTGTAATTGACTATTAAAATGATTGAAAGTCAGTTGGCTTCTAGCCTGTAGGCGGGCATAGTTTTATTTCATTCTTCCCCTTTCCTAAAGAAACAGAAAACGTGATAATAGTGAAAAGACTACAGCTCTCTGGAAAGCTTAGGAATGCATTATGTGTGGAATGATTTCAGTGAGCTCAGGACGTCGGCTCATATGCAACAGCAGATTAAATGAGAGTGCCTGAAGTACTTACAGCTCCTGGCTGCTTGCTTGCTCTTTGCTGGAGGCTGCTGCTTCACGTACAAGGAGAGCTGCAAAGGCTGTGTAACATCTTACCCACCCTCATATTTACAATGGTTTATAGGTGAAGGTTAGGGTAAATTGAAACCAGAGCTGCTGTTCTGCAAGATTGTCAGGCTCAGAGGTTCTTTTGCTGCCTATTCTCTGCACCTATTTCTGCTGTATCTCCCTCAACAGGACCTGCTGAAGAAGGGCTGGTACAGATTAACATGACCTAATTGCTGCCTCCCAGTAGCTGAAGACACCCTACAAGAAAGATGGGGAGAGAGTTTTTGCAAGGCCTTGTAGTGACTGGACAAGGGGAATGGCTTCAAACTGAGAGAGGAGGTTTAGATTACATATCAGGAAGAAATTCTTTACTGCGAGGGTGGTGAGGCACTGGAACAGGCTGCCCAGAGAAGTTGTGGATGCCTCATCTCTGGAAGTGTTCAAGGCTAGGTTGGATGGGGTTCTGAGAAACCTGGTCTAGTGGGAGGTGTCCCTGCCCGTGGCAGGGTGGAGGGTGTTGGAACTAGATGACTTTTAATGTCCCTTACAACCCATATCTTTCTATGATTCTGTGATTCATAGGGAGATGGCAACAGCTTCTGATCTTTCAGCTTAGTTTGACACCAGTGGTGAATCAATGTCAGTAGTGGACAAGCGTACCTATTAACAATTCCTCACTGCTGGCATTAGTGAGTTAGTGGCTGAACAGCCTGTTCAGTCTAACTGCTGAAGGACCCAAGAGCTTTGGGAAATTTCCATTGCCCAGGGAAGCAGAAGAAAATAACAACCTTGGGACAGTGAAGGAACTCCCATCTGATGTTTCTTGTCTAATGTGCTGGAGCAAAGGTGGCTTACAATGCAACCAGCACAGCAGATGGGCCCAGCACCATTTTATACATCTGTGTCTGCACACGCACACAGACACGCGCGCACACACACACACTTGCGTTATTTCTGTGTAACACTAAAGTCTGTGTTAGTGTTTGAATGTGTTTGAAAGGATCTATTAAACTCTCAGCAAATAAGAATTTCCTTTCCCCTGTCATAGAAGATTGCTTTTTTTCCCCGTCCCATTTAAATATTTATATTGCACTTTGGAATGGATAAAAACATCTGGAAGAAGGAAAATACTGCCCCAGAAAAGAAGAATATAAGAAACAGGTAGTGGAGAATAAGGCAGCACAGCAAAATCTTCATCAAGAACTTCTAAGCCAAAGGGTTTGTACCTCAAGATCACAGTGAATCAAAAACAATGACCATACTCTACAAAGGACAAAAGCCACACATTTCTAAATTATCTGACTCAGATGAATATGACTGCAGAGTCAAAAGGCCACTTAGTTCAATAGCTGTGACAGTAGCCAGAAGCAGATATTTCAGAAAGAATAAAAGAAACAGAGCAAAAGAAGAATGATATTTTTGTTGATATTTCCCTCCAGCTGTTAGAAACTGGCAATGTGATATTGCAAGGTTCTTCCAGAAGCATCTGGATATGACACCCTTCTATAAAAGCCCTATTATTTATCTATGTATCCTATAGCATAAATTCCATGAATTTGCATGGTATGGAGGTTGGAAGTACACATGCTGGAATCACAAGGGTAGTCTTTCCTTCTCAATGAAGGTAGGTTTAAATGAAATAACTACATAGAAGCCAGAAACTATAGTATGCAAATAGCTTTAAGTCATCTTAAGTACTTTAGGACAGTCAGGAAATTGTATCAGCCATTATAAAACTTTGGCACTGACAGGCAGATTGAGATTGTGTCATATCAGAAATTATTGGGAGTTTAATGAAGTCATGGTTTTTCAGTGGAAAGCTTTTTTTGTAGAGGAAATTTCTTTTTAGTAACACAAACTACAACCCTGCCAGGAATCCTACAGTACTGTGGCACAGGGATGGTATCTCTTTTCCCCACCCCATCGCTACCTGGCCATTGCCCTCCTTTGGCCCTTGCAGTCCTTCTCCCTCACCCAGAGGGAAGGGCCTTTTCAAAGAGCAAAGAGCATAGAGGCCAAGTGAAGAGCTCACCCTTCTTTCAGGAAATTGGGCATCCAAGGGCCAGCATTTGTTCTCAACGGGGACTATTTTAAAGATCGAAAAACATCATTGACAAAGAGCTTTCCTAACATGCAGCCTAAATTTTCTTTTCTAGCATGAGTCAGTTGCTTCTGGTCATATAATCATCTGCTCTGCAGTCCTGTGGAATTTCTTTCTTTTTGTATCCCCAAAATACATTGATGCTGTCCTTTAATTCCCGTTTATGATGTATTTGAAAAAGCATTATCTACATAGAGATGACATTTCAAGTCATGCTATCACTTGATTTTGTTCTGTAAGCACTTAAGGAGTGTAAGAAATCAGAGATAAAGTCAGATGACAGGTCTTCACACTGTTAAGATTCAGGGGAATTCCGGGGGGAGTGTGTTAGATACCAGTGCAGGTGTCCTTTTGTACTTCTATTTTTGTTTCTCCAGTAGCCCACAGATGCCTAAAAGCCTGAAAAACTACTGCATGAGGTCCAGCCCAAGCCTTACAGATGCAGTCATTTTCTAAGGGTCTCAGTCAATAGTTTAGACAGTACTAATTAAATTATTATGTAGGTGAACAGTGCCATGAGAGGGCAAAGTCTGGCAAAAAGTGATTGCTTAATTTAATAGTCACTATGACAGCAGTGTCACACATTCTAATCCTCAGGTCAGACGCCTTGGTGGTTGTTTTGGAACATATGGCACCTGTGCACAAAGATATTTCCAACTTCCTCCTTAACGTGATCTTTCTAACTCCAACTAATGCAAATAGCTGTCTTTTAACCTTTCTTCCATCTTTTCAATCATGTGTTATGACATTATTCATATTATAAAGTTTGCTACCTTGATCCAGGGAGGTGTGAAAATCCAGATCCAAAAACTCTAACATTTTTCCCTACAAACATGCAAAGAAAAACTAATATTTCTTTTCCGTAATTTTGAGAAGTTTATATATAGACCCTGTATAGCTTTGACTTTTGCTCCTGGTGTACTTTGCTGAGAAATAGTACATAGAGGTTTTGTCCATTATCACTCTCTTTTCTTTTTTTTTTTTGTGCCAGTGCTTTCCCCCCTCTCCTTTTCTTTCTCTGACATACACTGAAGTCCCTTTCATTCACATTTGGTGGCTTATTTTTCTCTGTATCTATTCAGCTCTTCATGCAACTCCTTTCTTTTGCTAGCTCTATCTAATATTCTTTCCTTTCTTTGCTCTTTTTACCCCCTAGGCTGGTTAAAGGCTTTTCCTTTTTCTTTTTTTTTTAAAGCACAAGTCTTCTGGAGAGCAGACAGGCATTCTTAGATAGGCTGTAGGCATTCATCAATACAACAGCATGTTATTTCATTAAAATGACTGGTACTGATGATGGGATGTTTGGATGGTACTTCCTCCTTGTCCTTGCTTGCTGGAGTTCATGGCTTAATTATGCTATTGGAGGGAGAAATAGTGGGGGGCTGGGAAGACGAAATAACTGTCCTCTGCAAATATTAGGGAGGTTGAAAATGGCAAAGAGATCTAGAAACAACCTACCCTGAAACAGAAGTATTTGGATTTACAGATTAATGTGATTTTACTATTTTTATGACTGCCAGAGTGTGTGACCATAACCATAAACAAAGAAAATGGAAATTAGGCTTAAAATGGAAAGCTATGTAGAAGGTTCTTGTTATGTCACTCCCTCTGGCAGAAAAAAGCAGGAAGACTGAGCTCAGATTTCCCAAGATATTAGACATGTGGTGGTTGTCTCAAATGTTGCTAATACAGCTATGAAAATGCTTTCTGAAGAGTAAATACTCTGTCTTTTTTTTTTTCTGTGAATTGAAAGTATAGCTTCTTTCTTTCTTTCACATTTTCCCACCCAAAATATATTTAGTTTGAAGACGTTTTCCAGGCTCACCTTTTAAAATAACTTATTCAGAGTAGTCTGAGTGTCAGCACAGCTAAATGTACAGGAGAACTGGACACAGTTACTTATGTAAACCTGCTTGTAAGACTAAATATTTCCTGGATCAGGTCCTATATTTGTTATATTTCATTCAATAAAATAAATAAAGAACACTAGAACTTACCATGAAAACTGAAAAATGTTTCGCTTTGCCAAAAAAAATTTTAACTTCCAATCATACTGTGGAAAGCAGGTGCCTTTTAAAATCCAGAACATTGTCTGTGGTTTAAAAGACCATTAAAAGGTCACACTGATCGCAGTGAGAAAACATGGTACTGCCACCAGCGCTCTTAATTTCCCTTCAGTAACTATTCTCTTCCTGTTTGCTTTCTGAGTTTACCTCTTCCAAACTAAAATTTCTAAAACCAGTCTTCCAGATCTGATCACTGCAGCTACAACTCTGTCTTCAAAAAACTGATGCCAGACCTTCTATCTCTGTTTAATCAAGCAGGGAGTAAGGGCTGTTTCAAAATTGAGTTAATTTGGAAAAAGTAGCAAAGAAAGTTCAGAAAAAAAGCAAGAAAGTGTTTAAGTACGTGTACTTCTTTGGCTCACAAATAGCTGTGAGCACTCCCATAGCGTGCCATACATCTGTTCCAGCTCTATTTTCTCATATCACAGGATTATCTGTTCTATCTCAGAGTTGTGACTTTTGGATCTATAATGCAACACTTGACATCAGTTTGGCTCATGGGATGTTATCGTTCTCATTATAAACTAATTAATCTTTTGAAAAAGTGGTGTCCTACTTTCAAGTGAAGCTGTTGAAAAAAAATCCCATTTTCGAACATGAAACACATATTCTTTTGTCTGCTTTTGCAAAAAAATTAAATCTCTTATCCTGGAATAATTTTAGACAGTTGTGAATTGTCTGCTTCGAGAGCTCTGTTAAGGACAGGCAAACTTATTTGAATAATGCAAGAACTGGTCTAACTCTTAACGTTAACCTCAAAATACCACCAGACTGATGTTCAAAGAAATTCAGCCAGCCCTTGCATGTTTCCCTTGCCCACAAATATTTTCCCCTACCTCAATACATCTTCATTTTAGAGAAAACTGGGAAGCAATGTAAGCAATCATTCCTTTCTTTCAACTGAACTCAACAGCAGTATAATTCTCATATTTTTCATCCCAATCACTGGAAGAGGTGAACAGACAATGCCTATGAAATGTCAAAAACTGCATATAAATTTAAAAAAACAAACAGCAAAATTCAAACTTCACTAGGCTCACCACCAGTGTATGATAGATGAGAAGACATTACCTTTTAAAAAATTTCAGACCAACAAGAACAAAAGAGAAAACAATTCAGCCAGCAGACAGAAAATGAAAGATTTATGACTTTTCTTAACTATATTAGAGACTATTATGTGAAAGACCTTATGCAAATACTTACTGGAAATTTATGTATAATATTATCCTCTGGCAGAATTTTTTTTGCCTTTCTGTGTGTAGCAGTCAAACAGAGCTTATTTTACATGCCCATCTAGCAGAAACGGAAAATAAAAGGAGTTTCCCTGCACGTTTCTTTTTATAATTGGAAATATATTTGCTTTTTATCAAGTTTTATAAGCACTATATTATATTTTAGCATTGAAGACAGTGGGAGTCTTGCCTGCATTCTTTGTCAGGACTGGACCTATTGAAATTTCTGACTGGAAAAGAAAGAGTCCTACACAAAAGGCTGCAAAACAGAGAATTTATATTCAGCCATAAAACCACAAGACTGACTTTGCATTTTGTCTATGAATTTGAGAAAAGAATCAGATGAAAATCTAGCAGGTTGCTCCATGGGAGGGTTCCTGATGACTGCAAGCATCTGCCATGAAACTAGGGGTCCAGATCCCATCTGATGATCTCAGGCATGATGGCTACTGATACTGACAGGGCATTTGTTATGAGAAAAAGCAGGATTATACTTATAATCCCTAATTTGACTGTGCACATTTGTTTTTCACCCAACATCTCAAGTTTCAGTCCAATGGAGTTAGTAGGAGTACTTCTATATACTTTAAGCATGCTGGATATATTTCGTATCTGTTGGATGGGCAGTAAAGAAAGCATATATGGAGATTCACACATGCAGTGTAGTTAAGCTGCATACCAGAATGTAAGTCTTTAATTAAAGTTAGTTGCACTAGTTGTTCTCGTGGCTTTGTTTTTTCTCTTCTAGATGACTGTTTCTAGTGAGAAAACACACATACCTGTAGGTATGTCTCCTGCTCTTAACGGTTGGGATCAGTTTTCCCTGAATCCTTTACATTCTTCATAATTTTTGATGTTTGAGGTGCGTCAGTGCTGCTCAGCCACGTGGATATTTCTCAGAACTCACACTCCATGAACCAAGTTCAAGATTTAAACAACAAATTAATGATTATCCAAAAGTGACCAATGTTGTTTACATGGAAGGTTGTTTTTGATGCTTTTGTTTTGAAGCTGCTTGATTGCGAGGTGAGCGATTCTTCTTTTGCTGAGCTCCCGTATCTAAGGGAACGACCTTGAAGAAAGGCTTTAACCCTTGGCAGTGCGGCTGAATCCTGAACTCAGGCACTTTGCAGCGTTTCATACGCACTGATAAGTGCACAAGTGTCACTGTTATCTTCAGTCCTCCAGAGGCGCATACCTGGCTGCGGTAAAACGGAGCCTGGGGGTGGGCACAGCTAATGACTGTGTCTGGAGATGCAAACAACTGGAACATGGCGAGTTCCACTGTGATAGCTGATAATATAAGAAATTTTTATGTGCTCAGATTCTGACTTTGCTCCTACAGCTCACCTGCCAGTGCAACTGTTTTGGAGACTCTGGGTTTGATTTTCCTCTGTACTTCAGTGTTAGCACACAACCCAGAACACTGCAGCTCTTAAGAGTGCTTTACAGCACAATGGCATATTTTAAAGATGACAGCATTGTGAACTGTTCCAGAGGAGCTATTTGGCTTTTAGGATGACTGCTCTAGAAAGAATTCTCGGGCTTAACAGCGCCAGGAAAAGGGGCTAGAGAAATACAGATGCTGCAATCTGGTTACGGAAATGACAAGCTCCTGTGCTGTAGTACTTAAGCGCAGTCTCCAGCCGACACCATTTATGAGCTGTTACATACGGCTGCAATCACACACAGGCTCAGCGAAGCTTTCCATAGGGCTCACATTTGTTTCCACATTCACTTTGTAAATGAGTTTGTAATGTGGTGCAAATGGTAGCAAATGGACGTTAAATGAGGCTTGTATGTAGACTGATCCTTTGTAAATATATAGGCTATTTTTAAAGCAAATAATAAGAAGGCAAGCTAAATAACAGCAGTCTCTGCGAGAGAAACCAGTGAAAACCGAGTTGTTTTACACATACAGCATTTTGAAATGTGAATTTCCTGTTTAAACTGTCTTCAATCCAGCCTCAACTTCTCTCTCCATACTAAAGCTGCAACATATTTTATATTGCCATGGATACTTTGGACGGAAGACAGTGTGCACTAGCAATCAAATTTTCCACAGGAAACTATTCCAAGAACCTGTCCCACACTGCAGTGCTCATACAGAGTTTTTGCTCAACCGTATACAATCTTTTTCTAAAGGCTATGACTAGCTGGGACTTCGGCTGCCTCTCTGCAAGTTTGGAACAGGCCCAAGACATTACCACTCTCCAGGATAATTACTGCTAACTGCATTTTGCTATCACTTGCCATTGCTAGCTGTTTACACCCCCCCTAAGAAGGGTCTGATAGACTGCAAGAGGACACTCTCTTTAGGGTGCAAATTAGAAATACAAGTTGACATTTTAAAAAGTCATTGGGAGACTAAAATACAAGCAAGTCTTAGTGGTGGCCAAACAGAAGTGAGTGCACAGGAATTACAGAGTTGAAAATATTAGAGGTTTAAAAGCGGAATAGTAGGGAGAAATTCATATGGTGTAAGCACTTTACATAGGAAAAAAAGGCCAAAAGCATACGGTTGTGGGGTTTTCTGTTGATTTTTTTTTTAATAGTCCAAAAAATGGCTAGGTTAGGTTAATTGCATAATGAACTTTTACTTGCCTCAGAGGTCAGGATCTGCTACTTCTCTTAATCTGTTCCTCTTCTTTTCTTCTCCCATAGCAATTCAACCTGACATCTTTTGTCCCATCCAGTAGTGAGCTCCCCTCAGGGCAGCATTCATTTATGGACTGCAAGGCTGAGTCCTTCATGATACTCCTCCCCGTTAAGAGTATCATAGTGCTGTCAAGATTTTTGAATGAGAGGTCAGTGGGGTTCTAGAGGTGGTTGGAAGGGGTCTTCTCTCAGTAGCAGCCTTCATGCCTACGTAGTCCAAGCTCAGCTGGGGCTGAACATGCAGTAAATACCTCCTCTCCACCAGCTGGGGCACAGAACAGTCCTTTCCCCAGAACAGCCTTTTCACTCTACCTTTCCCTTCTGGCATCCAGTGGTTACGTGCACGCAAGCTCTGCTTTGTGACAATGCTTTCCCAAGACATCCAGGAGTGCCACAAGGAGAGTGGCCCAGCGAGTCTCCTTCCCCATTGTTGGAGCAGACAGGTCACACATAGGAGTATCCCAGCCCTCAGGAGGACAACAGGCGGATGGCCACAGCTAATCCAGGGCTGTGCAAGGCTGTCAACAGCAGGTCACAGAATTAGAGTCCCAGATACCATGGTACTGAAGTGGTATTACGTATTAATAACTGTTTATCACTGTCATCAATTTGAAGACTTCCAACTTAACAAAACTTAACACTCCAGATTCTTCTTCCTGGATGTGAACGGTCTGCATTTGTGCCTCACTTCAATTACATCTACTGCCTCTGAAGGCATAACTTCTCTTCTGAAGTTACGGAGTTCTTGCCTAAAGCAGAAAATTTTCACCTGTTTCCTATGAAAATTTTTAAAATATATCTTCCATTCGATATTGATACCCAATTGATATCCGTCTGATATACTAATTTTCATTGATCTTCCCTTCCAGATAAGCGCGCATTTTTGGGGTATGCAGAGAAATGTTGCAACACGATACAGCTGTTTGAGCTATTTGTTTTGCTGTACACAGTTCATCTACCTAAAATAATCTTAACAAGTAAGATTGCAAGCACTTTGTACTGTATAGTCACTTGTAGAATACTCATTTCTCAATCTGCTAATATTTTGGCAAAAAAATCTATAAAACAAATAGTTGCCATACGCTCTCTTCCCTTTGCATGCTACATTTCTCCCTGCTCCCCTTCTAAGAGAAGCAACGTCTCCTGGCCTAATCACACAAAATGCCCATTAATATAGGAGTGAAAAATCTATTTAAAGCTTTTGTAAATCTCAGCCTCAGTCAGTAGCCTGGACTACTTCCTCACTTATAATAAGATTTTTAAAGGCATCCATTCCTTTCTCTCCAAAACAGGTGTTTATTAAATATTGTTCATCTTGGATTCTGAGTGAAAGCTTTATGGACACCAATGCCTCTTATATCTTTTTCTTGCCAGTACACATTCCACTTTTTTAATGTGACTTTTACCATTGGCTTCTAAATATTTCTGAGAATCACCCTCTAGTTCTTGTACTTTTAATTGGTCACTTAAAGGCACCACCTTTTCTCTCTATAAATATCATCTTGGTTGGATCCAAAGAGCTTCCCAGACCAGATCTATCAGGAAGTGTTCAGACCATCTGAGATAACTGCTATAAATTTAGTGTTGATACAGCAAGACACTGAAGTATATGTATTATCCTTCAAGATATTATAAGACATATGTAGTATATGGTATGAAAGATTAAACTGAGTTTCTAAAATCATGATTCATCACCCTCCAAATATTATTCTGATCCAGTGCTCTTAACAAATTTGTAGCCTTTCTAAATATGCTGCTCTGGACCGTACTCATCTGTCCTGAGCTTTGTCAGCTGAACCTAGGACTTCATTAAAATTCCCCCAGGAAGTTAACTTCCTCTTTCCTGCATGCTATAAGAAAACTAAAGAGCTTTACAAAGAAATGAAAAAGAAAGAAGAAATACTTAAGACAGGATTTTTTAAAAATTTTCTCTTTAGTTAACATTTGATCAGAAGCACCTACATCCTTTACCTAGTAATTTGATTTTTAAGACACACAATATATTGAGCCAGTAAAATTGCCACAGCCCTCCACCACTCAAGAAAGAGCAAAGACTCAGTTTTCATGTTTTTAAATGTTTTTTTTCTTGTAATGGCACAATGGCAGGAAACTACTACTCGACTTTTTGTACAGCCCTCTTTCACCATTAGATCTTTGAAAATTTATAAAAGTAATTTTCCTTGGTTCTATCATTCTACCACTATTATTTTATTCTTTTTTAAAATTGTATTTTCAAGGTATGGCTCTTCTTCTCTCAACTTAAGGGTTAAAAATATTCATGGAACATTGAATATTCTACAGTAAGGATTTTATTTTAGTAGTAATTTCATTCTTTAAAAAAACTGGAAGATCTGGCTTTCCTCTAGATCTTGACAATGTATTGTGATTTCACTTTTTTTGGTTTCAAAATATTTTGTAGTGTATATTAGAGCCATAAAATTGCTGATGGAAGTCACAATTAGCCTGAATTTAATTCCCTGACAACATTTCCTGACTGTTTAATCCATTCCTCTTGTCACCTTCCCAGGAATGAAAATATTCCTTACTGCAGAAAAAACCCCAAAAACTCAATTTCTCTAGGCCTCTTCTAGAGAGGGGTTGCTAGCCTTTTCTCAAGGGACCAGTGGAAGGTTCTTGACTGGGAACATGGGTGAAGCTGTGGCCCTGTGATATATTTGTTGAAGACTGGCATCTTGGCTCACTTGTCTGCTATGATTGCACCAGTACTTTCCTTTTGGCCTCAGAAAATCCCCCTTCCCACATCCATTTCCAGGAGTTTTGTTTCATCTCTAGTATTTCCTGGGATGTTTCCCTTTTCACGTCAAATTCTCTCCTTTATAATGTTCCTAAGTCTTAATCAGATCCATTTGTGACATTTTTGTCAAAAATTTGTGACCTTCTTATCCCTGTACTTAAATTTCATCTTTATTTCATGTATAAGTTCGCTGTGTAGTATCATGGTGCTGTCACTTGACGTCTACATCAGATTCAGATTGTATTTCTAGACTGTTTTCCAACCCCATTCAGTTCTTCAGGGGCTTAATCTCTTCATTTTCCTTTTTTTATGATGTGTCCTTGACATAAAATAAGGTATTTGAAAGGAAAATGCTATATTTTATATTTGCTGTTCTAACACAGTCCATAACACTGCTCACTTTCTCCTGCTCCCTTAAAGCAGCCAGAGATGGACCCTGAAACATTTCTAGTTTGTGTTCTCTCTGCAAGAAGGCTACAGACTTCTTCAGAATCTTATCCTTCTGTTTAGAGGAGCTCAGTCTCCATATTATTAATTTCTTGGCAGGGGTACAGAGAGCTTTTTGGGCTCAGCCTACAATGATTGCTGGATTTGTTTCCAGTTGCACAAAAAAGTGAAGATCTTGCCTGAAATATTTAATAGGAACTCCCTTCTTTACACCTCCTGTGAACTTCCTCTTCTCACTCTTATATTAGTTTTTCTTCTATGATTTTTGTCTACAAACTCCTTCTGGTTTTACTCTTGATCTAATCTTGATTTATTTTGCAGCTTTGTTCCTTGCTGAAAGATTTTCCACTCCTCTTACCTTTTGAGACCAGTGACCCTTTCCACTAAATCCTTCCAGCAGATTTAACCACATAAATCCTCACCTCTTTGGGGGAATTTTCAGAGATCTGATTTTCTGATATTTGCCTGGTGTTAACTCCTCAAAGTCTCTCTGGTAACTGGGCTTGGTTTTGTCATTTTCGTTTTTCTAGTCTCTATACTCTTTTCCCCTACAGCAACCATTTCTGGTAATTTGGACATTGTGTGATCTTCTGTGCTAAGGACTCCCAGGATTTTTTTTTTTTCATGGGATGAGAGAGTAGGAGGAGAGACAGTATAGTTTTTCCTAGTGGTCCCCTAAATAGAAGAAGGCAGGGAGCAATGATATTTCCAAATCACATCACCACCTCCTTGAAGCTCCAGTTTGAGCAGCCATCTGCTCCCGCATCCCCTGGTGGTCCCCTAACAAACCATTTGTAATGCATTCACGAGGTCAAAATTACTTCAGCTGAAGTCAGTGACATGGTTTAGCTATCCAGGGAATGTAAAAATGCATAATTCAGGCATTTTGTTGTGGGACTACGCAAACAGCGGTTACAGAAGTGCACGCAGAGGCAGTGATAAGCTAAGTTTGAGTTCTGCATAGGACAATTTATATCACATTCCTTTCTTGTTCACAGCTATTTAACACCCCTAAACGGCTATAATTCCTCTGAAGCAAAGGAGCACTTAAGTGACAAGTTCCCGTGTGAAGAACACACAACAGGGACAAAGAGTAGCTTTTTTCTCTCTGCATATCCCTAGCACGGCATGGAGTCTGCACAGTTCAAACCCATTCTGAAGAATTAGGCAGTAATCTCTCTCCTTGGGCCCTACACCCGGTTTTAGCAACACCTTTTATTAAAACCAAAGAACTGTTCATTAACAAAGCTTGATGGGCATCTTCCAACTTAAGTTTTTAGTTTTAAAAGGGTATTTGAAATCACTTTTACTGTCCCCACTGTGGCAACTGAGATTGTGCTCCTACTTCTGACAGGATGACATCTCTGACAGGAGAGAGAAGCCCTGATTCATTTGCTCTAGGATAGCATATGGTCCAGTGATTGGACTGCCGGCATGGGATGTGAGAAATAAAGTCGCGATTTGCTGCCACAGCTCATTTACATCAGGACAATACCTATCAAGAGTATACTGCTTAACTATCTGTGCCATACGACTCTGCTAAATTCTGCCTGCAACCTGGTGAGTATTGTAGGGACACACCATAAAAGGCCCTGAGGATTGCGGAAAAGCAAGAGAATGAAGAAATCAGAGGTCAGACTCCCTTGGTGAAACTCTTTTCATTCTGTACAAGTCATTAAAAATCCAATATGGCAGTAGAGATTTTTTAGGCTTTTACTTAAAAGGTTTCAAAAGCTTTTGGCTTTTATGGAATGGGGAATATTTGGAAAGCTCAGAAAATTAAAACTGGAATTTCTTTTCTGTTCTTTTTTTTTTTTTTTTTCTTGAATAAAAAAAAGAAAGATGAACCACTTGGCTGGCACTTAGAATGCTTGGATTCAATTCCTGCTCCTCCTGGGACTTCCTATGTAAATTCTGTTGTCTTGCTTTCTTCTAGTTGATAAAAATGGGAATATTTCCTTTTACTACTAGACATCCAATATACATTTTTGCCTGCTCACTTCTTTCTGTGTTTCTGTTACGGAGTCTTTCTTAAAGGGTTCTGAATTTGAACAAATCTTTTATCCTTTCTTAGGAGTATGCTGAGACCTTAAGGAATTTTAGATAGTAGTAAGAAGAAATATGTCATGCTCAGGCCACATTTCAAACTTCATATTGGAAGAGAAGCATCGTACAGTACCATAAATACAGGAGATCTCCTGGGCTAGCCTTATTTGGAGGGATCCAGATCTTTTCAATGACCTCAATTATTTTGCATTTTAGAAACCGGGAAACTTGGACTTTTAAAAATTTATCCACTTCTCAAAGCCATTCTGGCTCATTGCAGAAGTATCAGAGAAACCAGATAAACCATATTTCTGGAACAGTAAAGAAAACCTTTAGACAAGTGTTTCAGTCCACCTTTTGGGATACAGAATATGATAACAAGCCCTCTCACGTTAGAATGTTCTCTGAAGTTGAAGCAGCGTGTAGTAGCCTGATGTGGAAATGTGCTGAAGAGAGTATAAAATTGACCTTAAGCTTGAGTACAATGCACCTTTATCTGATGTCTTGTAATGATAGGTACTGATTGCGGTGTAGCTGCAAGCTAGGTCTGAACTTGATTCCTCCCTAACTGGCAGGTCTGGTATTTTATCTGGGACCACTTCAAACAACCCTCCTGGCTCGGCTGTGGGTTGCCAACCCTACATTTACCCTGCTTCCTGTAGTCACACAGCTGCAAGTGGAGTTGCCTCGGTTTGCTGCTCTGAAAAATATTCATCTTTCACAAAATAGCGGGGAAAAAAAAAAGAGAGAGAAAGAAAGATAAAGATTTGTCTTCCCTCAGATCAGAAAGCTGAAGCATTTTGCCCTATGGCCACACAATCACTGCGTTGAGAGGAAGGAAGAGTGTGGGAAGCTACAGCTGCGGGTAATGGATGGGGACTGCTCATATTCTCAGCAGCCTGCAGTCACAGCGTATTAGGCGTAATGTGAAACTGCACCCTTGGTTGCTAAGAGAGAGCTCTGCTCACTTTCTTTGAAATAGCATGGTAGCTAAACTGCTCAACAATACCAATGTACATCACACACGGGTGCTATTACAGGCGATCTCTGCCATTCAGACTTCACTAAGATGAGCAACTCGGTGAGCAAAATGTTAACTGCTGCTTCCTCTGCTGCTTCTGTCTGCTTTGCCATCATGATCTTTTGTGTGTTTAGTTCATACCACTTTCAGTAATCTTTTCTCTACCTTATGGAAAAATACTAAGGCTTCAGCTGACTCCCTGGAGAATATGTCTGAAAGAAATCTACTTAAACTAGCAATGACCACATTATAGCCTTAGGAATTTTCACTAAATCTGAGTGATGAATGGTCTCAAAAATCTTCCAGTTGGTATGGTTTCCCGATCACTATTACAGAAGTCATAGACATATGTCAAAAGACACACATTGGAATTAAGATGTGAGAGCACATGATAGCTACAAGTGATACCTTGATGGTTTCTTAAGATTTTTTTTTCCAGAATTATGAAAATCATATCAGTTCTGACATGAATGATCTCAGAGTGTGAATACTTTTCATAGACAAATAATGCCTCAATCATTTTGGGTTTATTTGGTTAATCTGTTTCAAAGACAACATTTATGCATTTTCTTTACAGATGCTCATTTGTTCTTGTATGTTCTTCAAATCATTTTGGCAAGTCTTTATTAAAGGATAAGACTGCAGATGCAAAAGGGAATTTAAAACTTGCTGCAGTGCTTCTGTTTTGTGATATTGAGATCATCATGAAGACAAAATGCAAAGTTATTTCACCTACTTAATCTAGAGCTTAAGCCAGTTTTTGTGAAGTGTCAAAGTGAATAAGCATTTTAACTCCCTTTGATAAGTTAATTATAGCTGGTAGCATCAGTGACCACAGTGGTTCAGATTGCGAGATACTTTCCATGCTATAACACTACATTAATGTGTTCACAGCTTTCTGGAAACACACACTTCTTGAAATGAAACTTCTTATTCTTAGTTTCTCTCTGATGGTGGTCTGTCTTTATAGAGAAGAATAATGAGGGAGTGTTCAAATGTGTGTAAAAAGGAAGCTGTAACAAAACATATTCGTATTTGTGTTTAGTCGCTCACTTCTGACACTTTCAGAACCTAAAGCCCAATCCAAAGCCCATAGGAATTAATGAAAATAGTCACAATAACTGCAGTGAGCTTTAGATCAGGTGCATTGTATTTAATAGAATTATCCTTGTCTGTTTTAAAAATAGTGCTTGGGTTTGAATGCTGGCCTAACAGAGAAAACTATGGCAGGCCTTTTGTTTGCTAAACCTGGATATGCCGTTTGCAAAAAAATTGTCTAGACACAGAATATTGTTATTTACAGCAGTAAATGTCAAATCAGTCTATTTCTATCAAAAAAAGAAAATGCACAAAAATGTCTTTCCCGAACCCACACCAATTTAAACTAATGGTTTTACACAAATTACATGCTCAACTCAGAAGCATGGAAGAGCTGAAAATCCTTATTTATAGTTTCTCTCATTGAAGTTACTGGGTACTCTTTATCAGTAGGAGAAGGGCAAGAATAATAACTAATGCTTTTGCAAAATGCCTTTTCCTTAGCCCACATTTGCACCAGAAGTACAGCACTTATTAGCTGAATAGCTATTAAACTTTCAAATTCTCTGTAAAACAGAAAGAACCAGACCAGCAAGTCCTTCAAGCTGAATAACTTTTGGATAATCATTACCCAAATATCCGACACTAAGGAAAAAAAACCCAAATCTACGTGCACTTCTCCCACACACACGTGTCTAGTCTATTATTAAATCCTCAATGAAATTTGCATAGCTACAAACACAGGCAGTCTCAGGAAATGCTAAATGTTAGTGACATCACTTAAGGTGGCCATCCTTAAGGCAGATCAGAACACAAAAAGCGAAGAACAGGAATTTCTAACAGAAAAGATCAAGCACCACGGAATTTTCTCTGCAGTCTTAAATTAGTGATTTCCCAAGGGTTCTCCTCAACACCTTGAAAATTCCAGTATCTAGTATACAGAAGTTACCTAGGTGCTTCTTTAAAGTCAGGAGAGATCAGTGCCTCCATAACATTTATTCCTGCCTGCGACAGGATGAATGCCTAAGCTACTGAAGCATGGTACAAGTCCAGATGACAAGTCCACAGAGATAGATAATTTTCAGATGCAAGAGGATTTCTCCTTCTTCCCCTCCTAAAGACTCCCTGTTTCTTGGTTTTTCAACAGTAAGATTATCCTTTACTACAAGAGTAATAGCATGTCCCTACTACATACAATTGAATCCACAGAATCACACATGTGAAGGTGGAAATTTATGAAACAGGTAACTACTTAGAGAAGACAGTCAAACCCCACAGCTGTATCCTGATAGAGAAATGCCTCTCTCTGTATGTCATTATGTATTTCCATTCAAGAGAGCAGGAAGAACTGGTTATGTAGTCAAGCATAAGTGTCTGGCTGCAGGACTAGATCACGTCACCAGCTCTTTTCCCTCTCTGTCTTTCAGGTCAAATGTTTTGCTCACTACTGTTGTTAATCTATTCCCTAAAACATATGGCTACTGTTTAATGAATTTTGTATATTCTGATATTATGGGAAACGTTCATTTTCAGATGTGCCAACTAAATTATTTCAGCCTGAATATTGTATTAACATTGGTCTTTCCATTTAATATCGCTATGTATCTACAACACACATTTCAAACCAAAGGAGTCTTAAAGTGCATATTCAGTACTTGGCAAATACACCTTCTGAAACACATGGAGACAAGTCTTTTAATGGAAATTATTAGATTATTTCTATAAGCAGATATTCAAGACAACATACTTTGTTCAACATTTTTGTTCCTGAAAACATTTGCCTGGCCTCTTCAATATCTAGGAAGCAGGTACAGATATTTTTTTAAGTTTGTGTGTAAATTAGGCTTAAGAACAACACCTTGGGACATTAATGATATATTAACATGCCTCCAGAGCAGTATTATATAAATCTGGGGTTTTTTAAAATGCATTATCAAATCTGTCGGTCCTTTCAAATTTTCGTGCAATGTTTTGTGGCTTTGAAAGTATGCCTGATTTTTTGGCTATGTTTCACGTAAGTGCACACATGCACCTGTTTAAAACACAGAAGGAATGTGACTGAAAGTAATCAAAAAGAAATATTCGAGACATCCAGTGAAATGACCGAGGATATCCCAGTTTCTCCAATCTTTACATTCACAAAAAGCATTTGTATTCAAGACCCCAAGCGAAATTCTCAAACTAGAGATCTTTAAGTTAGTGGCTTAGCTTCAATTAGCAGCTAAATAAAAAAAGGCCAGATTTTCAGACATGAAATCAATAGAAACTCCAGATACTTAATTTCATAGGTCTGTAAATCAGTCCTGGCTGTTTAGACGGTTGAAGATAACGACCCATTTTCAGAAGAGCTAAATGGTGTCAATTAGAAATAAACATAGTTACCATCTCTGAGAAGCACGCCCTGTCATTATAAGGTATTAACCTACTCCTTTATGTTTGCCATCTTTTTTCTTTAGGATAAAAAGAAACATTATTCCTGCAGCAGACAGATCCATCCAGCACATACAGAGCATTTGTAACCAGAGCTGAATTGTGCCCTTTTGCACATTGATACAAAGCAGGAATACATTTGCTGAAGTTAATGGAATGACTTTCATACTTTTTCAGGAAAAAATCTCCAATTTCATAGGTTATAAATTTTATTTAATTTTCAATTCAAACGTAAACATGCATTTTTAGAATAGGATTGCTGTAACATTTCTGAAACACAAAGGAAAAGAAGAGATTGCAGCAGGGAAGGCTTCAGCTGCAACAAGAAATTTGCAGCTTCTGCTGCAACATCTTTATAAATAATTTTCATAATAAAGGGGCCAACTGAATTTTGCAGGCACTGAGTTCTTTCATATTGTTACCAAGGTGCTCGTACATGAAACAAGGCTAAAGAAATTTTGCTACCTATTAAAAAGCGTATCAGCTGGAAAGGAAGTTCTACCTAATTGATAATTAAATTTAGAAGAACAAAACACTCCATTGATTCTGACTATCAGAGAAAGATTTAGCCCTAGTTTTTTAAAAACATCACTCTTCATGCAACATACTTGACTTTCCCCAATTTTACTGCGAAGAAGAAATGCGACGCCTTTTGTCGGTAAGTGGAGTGATGCTACTGTGTTCAGGACACCACAAATTCTGCTTCTAAGAGAAAAAGGTTCCATGGAAACCACTGAACACTGATGAATATTTGACAGTCATCTATTTTTACTCCTAACAAGTCTAAACACCACAAAGATAATTTTACCTTGTTTTTTCAGAATTTTTTTTCTTTACCATTTGAAATAAAATGTGGTATTTCTAATTTATCAAATGGATTTTCTCTGCCAGTGTTAAAAATGCAAAAACCAAAGTTCTCAGAAATATTAGGAATAATGATTTGACATGGAGACCTGGGATTTCTTTCAGTTCTGCACAACACCGGGCTACTGTCAGAATTACATAAATAAGTAATTGTAAACCATGCAATTAAAATTTGAAAACACAAGTTCAGAAGCAAGAGGATATCTTATTCTCCAAACATTTCCAAAGGATTTTAATTCAGCACACAAGCTGTATCAGTGAAAGTAATCATTCACCCCCAACATTAAAGGTTAATCTCTTCCAATGTGAAGAATGTAGCATATCCCTATTTCTCACTCCCTTGTATGGGACCACATAAAGGTTGTCTCCCTTATTTTTTCTTGAGCATTAAATCTCTGTACAGAGTAGAACAGCAGCATGTTAGCTGCGTTGCTATGCCATGGCCAGCATAAAAGTCCTTCTGAGTTTTACAGTGGATGTATGCAAAATAATAAACTGTTCTGGAATGTTAATAGATCAAACAGATAGGAGCAGAGAACAGAAAGCGATATCTTAGGTTCTCATAACCATTTTTAAAAGTCTATCTGATGCACAGAGATTTAAAATGTTTTAGTAGCTGATAATGGAAATCGAATTAATATAATGAAAAGTTTATCTTTCTCCCAGCCCTTACACTTTCTTAAAATCCTAACCCTGTCACCAGTGAAGACAATGAAAATCTTTCTATTCACTTGAGAGTGCTCTGGATTCAACCCCAACACTAAGCATGCCTGCTCACTTCAAGCTAGAATTTTTCTGGGAATTTTGAACTTTGTATAATGCTCAGGCTGGTTTCCCTTTTTATTTCCAAGCTAAAACATCGTGCCTCCAGAAGTCTTCAGTCTCAGATTAGTTTTCACAGTTATCTATGTTTCACATAGGGCACTATAACTACTGGATGGAGGAGAGGTTCATCCTCTTTAATATTGCCTATACTAATAATTTCCAAGGGTTCCATACTTATCAAACTGAAACAGTTGTGGTTTAATCCCAGCCAGCAGCCAAGCCCCAGGCAGCCGCTTGCTCTGTCCCACACCAGTGGGATTGAGGAGAGAATCAGAAGATTAAAAGCCAGAAAACTCATGGGTTGAGATAAAGACAGTTTCACAGTGACACCAAAAGCCGTACACACAAGCAAAGCAAAGCAAGAAATTAGTTCACCTTTTCCCATGGGCAGGTAGATGTTCAGCTATCTCCAGGAGAGAAGGGCCCCATCACATGTAATGGTTACTTGGGAAGACAAACACCATCATTTCAAACATCCCCCCCTTCCTTCTTCTTCCTCCCCTTTCATGTACTGAGCTGGATGTCATATTTGAAATATTGCTTTGGGCAGCTGGGGTCACCTGGCTGTGTCTCCTCCCAACCTCCTGTGCATCCCCAGCCCCCCTGCCAGTGTGACAGTACCAAGAGCAGAAAAGGCCTTGTCTCTGTGCAAGCCCTGCTCAGCAATAACAAAAATATCTCTGTATTATCAGCCCTGTGTTCAGCACAAATCCAGAACACAGCTCCACACTGGCCACTGCGAAAAAAGTTACCTCTACCCCAGCCAAAACCAGCACACTAGTTTTTTAATAAAAGAACTACAAATAGAGCCATTACTGCCGTATTTATTTTGTGCACATTTCATCCACATGCATAAAATCCATGGTGCTTCTCCCAGGTTGTTACTTCACGCAACCTGACCTTCACCTTGGAGTTCTGCACCAGTTTTGAGATGTTTGTGCTGTTCCAAGAGCAATGATTTGGGAGTCCTTGTGGATGAGGAACTGGAGATTTTGGGTTTGGTTTTTTGGTTGGTTGTTTGCTTCTTTGTTTAATTAAAGCATCTTTAAAACACTGCATCGGGTTGATGCATTTGTGTGGCTTTTTCTTGTCTTGGTCTAACACCATCTTCATGCTCTTTTTTTCTTTTTGGTTTTTTTGTACTTTTAAGTTTGGCTTCCCAGTTCATAAATTTTTCAGAACACACACGCTTTTTTCCCAGAGAAGTGCACTCCTGTGTATATATGCATGCCCTAGCCCGGCACATAATAATATTGCCTCTCTAATGCAGAAGGGTTAGCAAGATCTGATCAGTCTAATCAGTAAAAAACGCATATCCACACACCTTGTGCTACAGACTACTTTGAAGACATACAAGTTAGTCATGTTGTTTGAGAGACTTTTACAATAGATTTGTTCATCACCACTTGCATAGATTTTTGAGTAGCCATGACATTCTTCATGCAAATTCAGAAACCTCTGCAAATAAATCCAATCTAAGATATTATCTAGCCTTAGCTGTCCCTTCTCCTTCTATTTAGTTAATTGACTGATATCGTGATAAACAAGAGATCACCCTAACACAAGATGATATTTTTCCAATAGAATGGAAAAGGTGACAGTAGAGACACTTCACTGTTTTGCATCCTGTAGCATGTATTATTAAAGCATCAACTCATATCTGTCACATAAAGTCATATTTCTTTTTAATAAATTAAATAACTTCAAGTAGTGTTATTGTGCCATGAATTTCAGAAGATTTGTCAAGAAAGAGGTATCTTTGACTATTCACTTAGCAAAGGAGTCACACTGTGATATTCCTGACAGTTTTGGGACAGGGCAATAAAACAAACTTCCCTCTTTTAAATTGTACTTGCATTTCTAGTAAAGCCCAAGCCCTCTTTGGGCAGCTCCAGGGCTCAAAAAAAACCAGCTTTGAAAGAGCAATCTGTGCATTGAAATGTAAATATTCACTACAGTGTACTGTACACAGGAATTCTGGAGGAAAGCAGGATGCTGAGCATACTTATTCATCCATCATTACCCAGAGTTCTCAGTTGGCTGTTTCAGAGACATGCTTTTCAGTTTGTTTGAATTCTGGAAGAAACAAGGTTTGGGCATTGCTTTGGAACAGGCAAAGTTTTTTTTCTTAGCTCTTGTAGAGCACTAAAACTCATTTGAAGGCTTGATTCAAGAACAGATGAGTCAGTACCTTCATTAACAGATTTTAGACCTTCATACAAAAGTTGCAGGTTTGGTTTTATTGGGAGAAGTAACAGAGCTGTAGGCCCATTCCCTCCTCCTTTCCATCGGCACAGTCTCACATGCTACAGCTGTGGTTGTGCAAAGGATTTAAATCAGTTCCATTTGTATGATCAGACAATGCATTTGAAGATGAAAGATGGGTAAGTAAGTGCCAAGCATTGAATGTGCTGATATCTGGGAGGAAAAGAAATCACTGATCTATACAAGACAGTCACTTTCATTTTTAAAGAGTCCATTTTAGATGATATTGGCAAAACAGAGTAGAATTTTGCTACAGCTTACTTCCACATGTTACTGGTCCTTTTGGAAAAGAAAAACAAACAAACAAATCTATAGAAATTTAATTGTACGTTAGCACAAAAGGACTTTTAAAACAGTGTTTCATTCTGTCAAAAAGGAGCATTCTTTTTTGGCAAATAAAATTTCGTATCAGCATTAAGCATTTTTTTTTTTGAAGAATGAAACTCCAAAAAATTTAGTAAAATTCCAAGAGAAAAATCATAACATCATGTTTTAAGGATGTTGAAATAAAACATTGCCTTACTTTCAATTAACAATTTGGCAAATTCGTGAAACATATTGGTGTTACTCAGACTGTCTTCTCTGAAGAAAATCTTAGCTACAGTAATGCACCCAGCTCTCCTGAAGAGTCTTTAAAGTAATGCAGTTCACAATCTTGTAATTTTTCTGCCAAAGGGGGACAAATGTAAATATAATAATATTGTGCAATTGTAAAAATGAGCCATTCATCTTTCTTTACAAAATGTTTAAGAAACATAAATACCCGTGAAATTAAAAAAAGAGATATCTTAATAAATCCTGAGAATCTTAACAGAATGCTTGAACTGAGAAAATTATGGTCACATTATCTACTGTTATAAAATCATGACAAAGCCAAACCAGACTCTTTCAATATAATTGAAGTAAGTTATATTACTGTTTCTAAACTGGACTTGTTGATTCTTTTCATTCAAAATTATGGCCAATTATCTTTCTTGGTAAACTCTATATAAATACTTCTTCTCAATAGATTTTCTGCCTTCTTGTGTTCAGAATCCATTTAATGGCTAATGACATGAAAGTTTTCACTGCTACTAATACTTAAGATTCTGCAGTTGATTTTTCCTTCTTGTGAACAATCAACATGATTTTTCACAGCAGTCAAGAGATGGAACAGGTCAGCAGAAGTAAGAAGCAATATCATTTGACCTTCACAAGGGGCACCACCAAAAGCCATATTATATTTTAAAGAAAAGGCAGTTTACCTCCTGGTGCTGTTCTTTGAGGTAGAATCTGTACCTCTGCAAGTCAAGAGCAAAGAGGCAATGGGAAAATAAATAAACCCAATGGAAAAATAAATTATCTGTGCTGCAGCTATGTATCTTTACACTTTGTGGTCCAGTGACCAGAATTCAGTTGAATGAACTGTGAAAGCGAAGAGTATGTTCTTGCAGAGCACACAAGAAAATAAAATTTTGAAGAGCGGTGGCAAAGTGGGTTTGAAAAAGAATTATTTGGTGGAAATCTTTTAAAGAAGAGAACCCTTTTTAAAAGCAATTTTTAAAACTGTTTGTAACTATGATAATCAAGTAATTAATTAAATTAATCTGGAACAAAATTTGTGACGGTCAATTTTACTACATGGCTGAATTGTCAAGAATTTCAGTCTGGAATGCACTGAAACACGTGCAGTGTGACAAGTGTTAAGAGAGTCAGAATGTTGAATACCTATTCTTGCTCTAATGGGATGATTTTATGCTGAGTTTTGACATGGGATGAAAAGCTAGTACTCCATCTAAGAACAAATCCAGAAATTAACCTGATATCTGGAGATTTCAGAGAAGCCAATGGTAGAACAGGAAAATTTTATGGTGATGGAGGAAGTACATGCACATAACATGGATGTTGAAGAGAAAAATCTAAAAAAAGCCAGCTAAGAGAGAAAACGAACTATTAAGCTTGCGAACGGAAATAAAACCCCCTTACTTCTCTGAATATAATATACAGTGACTTATGAGGAGGAGTTTAACCCAGCTGTAAGCTTTAATGTTCAGAAGAATTAAATCCTCAGTTTTGAATAACATTCGCAGTAAATTAAAGCAGCAGTTATGCAATGTCTGGAGTACATTGGAACCACCCCATGGTTACCATAGCCGGCCAAACCCTGTCCCCAAGCAGGCAAAACTTCTAACTGGGATCAAGGTTTTTATCAAGTGTTTAGTCTCCTTTGACCTAATTCATTTCACCACCCTTACTTTGGAAGTAAGGGGAAAGTTTTATTGCTGTGAAAGCCAGTGCAGATATCTGGGACAAAATTAAGCCTGATGTAACTCAAATGATGTCACACCAAGGATGGATTTGGCCAAGAGTGTCTGGGGAAGTTAATGCACTTCCTGAACTGGAGACCAGTGTTAATTCATCTCATTTCTTTAGCTTTGCTGCAGCTACAGCTGCAGGTCAGGCCAAGAACCTACACGACTTGTTGCAGTAAAGAGGGGACAACAAGTTTGCCGCTGCTGGGCCAATACCCATTTTGTACCTTTACAATAGTGACAACCTGTCAGTTTCTTTCCAAAGATGCATTTCTTTACAAATGTGACAAAAGCTCTCCTACCAGCCACTTTCTTTTTGGGTCCCTTCTGCTCCAGGCACTGCTGATAAAACCTTTTGGTTGGTAGCATTTCAAGTCAGCAGGAGCTGCTGCAGCTCACAAACTGCACCTCAACATTCCCTTAGCAATGGTGGCTGCAGTATCTCCTGTGCTAATCATCTTCCGAGAAACAGTGTGATAATGTGCTATTTTAAGGGCTGGATTCTGCCCTCTTACCCCAACTGATGAGATGGAAATGGCGTGGCAGCATTATAGCCAGTATGAAAAATGCTGTCTGTCTGGGAGTGCTTGCCTCCTGCATTTCAAATGTTCCTTGTCTTTCTTTTCAAATGTTCCTTGCACATATCCCTATTGAAAGCTCCATGCATATACAGATGAGTAATAATGACTTCTCATTTAATGGCCTTTCCACCCAAGACAGTTATTAATGGGGAAAAGAATTTACTGCAAGTTTGACACATAAATTACAAGAGAGATACAGAAAGCATCTGTATGTCCTGGTGACAATGCCACCACACCTTAGAAGGAAGCTCCGGCAGCAGCGTTACGTGTCTCAATTGTAAGGCAGACAGGAGAAGCTGCTGAGTGCAGGGAATGCTCATCTCTGCAGTCCTTGCTAGAGAAAATAAGAGGGCATTGACAAACCTGCTGGAGGAAACTTCTGGTCCTTCTCTGACACGGCCCCGTCCTCCCCCAAACCAGAAATCAGGAGGGCAGAAGACAAGAATCAAGTTGGCTTTACATTGCCTTTCTGTTTCCATTGCTGTGGGCTGGCTGAGGGGCTGCTTTATTCTGAGGCAAACATAAACCACGGTCTGCCCTACACCTGCCATCTCTGGAGCACAGCGGAGCACTCCGTGCACAGGGCAGCACAGTTTGTCACGTACCTCCAAGTGTGGTCCCCTACTGCTGGAGTACTTCTAAGGACGCTGGAAGAGAGGTAATGATGTGACCTACACACCAGCTGAGGATGTCCTGCTTCCTGATCCCTGCCTGACAGCAAGGTCAATCATCTGTGCAGCCATGAATGAGTCTCATGTTGCTTTTAGCCCAAGAAATAGCTGGAAGAAAGCCCCACTATTAAACTGCACTTGGATAGGGACACCAGATTAACTCACAAATCCCAACAGTATCGATAAATTCAAATCATCAGAGTCCTATCCAGCATTTAAATCTTATCTTAATAGTATGGTTAATAAGTTAAGCTTCCAGTCAGCTGTAAAGTATGCAAGCTTTTAGTTTGCCACTGGAAAATGTCCCAATTCTTGTTCACGGTGTCAGATAAACTATTAATACACCTGTCCTTGCTTTTGCATTACACAGCCTTGTAATCTATTCAATCCCTGCCCAATCTCACCACATTAAATGCTGTGACTTAGGCTAGTTGCTTTCCCTTCCAAGTAAAGCAAAAAACCCACAGCTTTTCTGCTCCTCTTTTCCCTGCTCCACACAAGCCTATATTTCCTTCCTATTCCCAACTTTCAAGTGAAATTCATGGGCTGCAATGCCATTAATTCCACTTGCTTTTCCCATGTGTGTCTCTCTTGGTCTGCAGTATTCCTCACTACATGATGCCCTTCCAAATCCTGATATAAGGGGAGGGGTTTGCTTTCTTCAGCTGGCAGTGAAAGGGCAAAAGCCATGAAAAACAAACTGATGCTTTCTTCCCATGTTGGTTTGTCTTTGGCAAATAGAGATCATGAGAAGCCTTCTTTCTCTTTCCGCTGAGAATATTTCTTAGAAAATTTCATATGAATCCCAGCATTGGTCAGAATGATAAACAGAAAATTGAGAATTACCAGAAAGTGTGTAAAGAATGTAATAAAAAGCAGTTTTATGCTGCTATACGAATCCATGGTGCACTCACAGCCTAAATAGTGAATGTATTTCTGATCATTCTAACCCATAAATATTATAGTAGAATTAGACAAGGAATAGTAGACGACAGAAGAGATGATAAAAACATTGAAAGCCTTTGCTCAGGCAGAGACTGAAGCTCTTCAATCCACAAAAAAAGTACAATCCAAGGAGATTAGTAGATAACTAAAATATCTTGAGTGGCAAGCGGAAGAACTATTCAGTTTCTCAGAAAAAGAAGAAAGCCAGAGGCTCCCAGTGAAAATTACCAAGCCTCAGGATTCAAAAATCACAAAGGGAAGTGTTTTCCACGCACTGCAGAATGAAGCAGTGGGACTCATTGACACAGGATGTAATGAAGGTCGAAAGGAAAATGGTTAAAAAGGACTAGTTCACTCCATAGTAAGGTCTACTGAGTCCTCTTAAATGTGATGGTCTGAATGTAAGACACGAATCTAAAAATCCCTCATCAGGTATTGTTAGAAGATGGAAAGGAAGACCATACGAAGAGCATATATACCTTGTTTATTATGTTTCCCTAAACATCCATTACCAGACCCTCTAATAGGGTATGAAAGGTGACCTTTCAGCCTTATCTGATAGGCCCACCTTTGTGGGCTTTCTTTCTTTCTCTTTCTTTCTTTCTTTCTCTTTCTTTCTTTCTTTCTTTCTTTCTTTCTTTCTTTCTTACTTTCTTTTTCTTTCTTTCTCCCACTGAAGCTGGAAGATGTGGTAGAAGCTTCCTTTACTGAGCTTCCCAGAGGAAGGCATGCCGGTGGGACACTTAGGAGCAGAGCCCTTGCTCTGAGATGCTAGCAAACACTCTGGCTCATGACACGCGAATGATGAATCCCAGAATATACAGGTCGCTGTCTCAGCTTTGCCCTTGGCCTGCTGCATGCCTCACTCGGTGATTATCCCAAAGCTTAGTATATTCTGTGTAACAGAGATTTCCGAAAGAAAAAAACACATCTATATAACCAGGAAAATACGGATTTCCTACCATGGGTATCAGTACCTTGGGAGATTCCTAAGTAGAAGAGTAATCCATACATTTAGGGTGATAACTTAGACACAGAAGTTTTTGTTACTTTGGATTCACCCATTTCTGTGCCTTGGTTTTCAACCTAGAAGATAACAACAATTTTTGGGCGGGTATTTTTCGTTGTTCTTTTCTTTTCTTTCCTTTTGCTTTTTAATCCTGCAAAGGTTTTATGTGGCTAAATAGGTCAGATGTTTTGATAACAAGTGAGACAGAAACCATAAAAATACCTGAACTTATACTACATGCCTACAAATGGAGCTGAAGTCCAGCTCTGACATTTCCAAATGGCTTTTGCCCTCCCCAATTTAATGCACATAGCCTTTTTAAAAATAAAAGTGAAATCTAGCATGGTTCACTAAGAGTACTTCTTTAGAAGCTAGAGGGTGGATTTGCCCCACTTCATATCAAACCGTTCGTACCAGATGGTTGCAATGTCAATGTAAGGACAAAGTCAATGCAGATTTTAGAAAATAGCAATGTTGTGGAAAAAGTGCTCCCTCTGGTTATTTTTCTGGAGAATTATTTGCTTACAGCAGAAGAGAAGTAGGGCAGAGGGCAGTTGGGTTTACCTGCATTGTTTTCACCATTACAGTCAGGACGAGGGTTGTTTGTCAAACGGGGTTTTGTTCCCCCCCACGCCCCAAGGGCACACGTTCCTGACATTCTGTGTTAGTTTTCTGAGGAGGAGAGGGCTCCTTCTCAGAGGCTGTGCATTTTCTGGATGCGGTAAGGAGGAGGAGGACACAGTTTCGTTCCCAGTGTGGGTTTCTTTTTACCTGCTATGCCATCCATGTTGTTTAGGAGCAGAGACCCAAAATGACAGACATGACTGAGGCAGCTGCTGGAGCCAGCACAGCCTCCTTCAAACCCCCCTGATCCGACACAACAACAGTGCAGCGTGCTGGCAGCCCTGGAGGACTGCAGCATCACCGCTGGCTTGCTGTTAACCCTTTGGAGCTCACAACCTGCCGAACTATGGCATGAGCTGACAGGTGACAAACATCGACGGCCCCCAGCACCCGAGGGCAAAGCCTCTCTCCAGAGACAGGACCTTAAATAGCAACACACTTGTACAGTACCTGTTGCTGGTGTGGCGCAGTCAGTTCTACCTGCCTTAAAACAGTAACAAAACAGAAAACTGTCTTCCAAAATTTTGCAAATGGAAAGAAAAACCACAGACAGGTCATGCCAAGACATTGTGTGGAGGTAACAAGGTAACAGCAGTAACTTCAAGGGTTATCGCTTCAGGATGAGAATTAACATAAATTATTTGTGCATCCACACAGGGACGCAGAATGGGCATGTTCTGGGCAAAGTCATTTAGACCAAGTCAGCAGATACAAAATATTCAAGTGTACTGTGCTTGATTGCTGAGGAGACTTCACAAACTAGTGGTTGCCATGTTGAGAAAAAAAATTGTGTGCGAGAGAAGTGCTGAACTGAAACGCCCAGAGATTAAGAATAATCTCCAAATACATTTTTGGGAGTGTGAGAAGTCTGGAGACTTCTGCAGCACAACCATGTGATGATTCCAGGTTGCCCTCCCAAGCTAGTGGATACTAACGGGTATCATTATGATACCTCCTAGTTAATGGCAATCACACCTCTGACTGCAATACTTTTGCAGTCCAGAGGAAACACAGATTGGCAGTGCTATGTCTACATTTTGCAGGGGTTAACACCCTTCCCTGTAATGACAATTTCTTACAGGAATACTCTACTAGCAGCCTGAGCAAGGACCAGGAAGATGGACTTTTGCCTAAGCAAACCTGAGCTGCTTTTGACCTTGACAGGATAGGCTGTTTTACTCTTAATACATGTTAATCATTGCATCCCCTATGCTAGGCAGTGCAATAGAAAAATCGTGGTCATTTGTTAGAGGCTGCACCTGTAACAATCTGTAATTCATGATCAGGAACAAAATGGCTGTTTTCTGTGACAGCCCATAACAGGTTTACAGATAACTAACATAAAAAGTCAAGACAATCCTACTGTTAGTCCTAGAACCTGTTTGGTTTCAGAATGTGAAATGTGATTTAACTGATACCTTTATTATTGTTTATTTACTCTTCATCCTCTTTCAACACCTAAATGTCTACGTATCGTCTGGTCCTTTTCAGTCTTTCATTCAACATCTTACCCCTTCTTTCCCTTCTTTGGGAAATTGTCTCCTCTTCCCTTTACATAGGGATGAGAACATAGTTCATTCCTCATGCCAGCTTTTTTGTTTGGTTGGTTGTTGTTTTGTTTTTTTTCCTCTCATCTGAAACTACTAATAAAGATGACACAAATGATGTTAGGTAATGCTGGTTGAACAACACCACACTACTAATTAGTCATAGGCCATCTGACATCCAAAACTCTTTTATTCTTCTGTTTTTCTTACATTTTTATTTGAAAAAGAAGACCTTTTCCCCAAACTCCCAAATGCACTAATCCATGAAACATTCCAACAATAAGGAAATGAATATTTAATTACTTTAATTCTGCTATCTTATTGAAAGCACAGTTTCAAGCAAGTTCATTTTACGTGTGGTGGTATTGAGGCAGTCAGTTTCAGTCCCCAGGTCTGGTCACAAGTGCTGAAGCCAAGAATAGATCTGGGTGTAAGTTGCATTGTTCCAGCACATTGAAATTCTGACTGTGTCTAGTTAGCATTGTTCCTAACAAGTGAAAACCAAAGCTCGTCCTGTCCCTCCTTTTAAAAACAAAAAGAAAGAAAAGGCTTTGCACATTTTTGTTACAAACAAACTGTATTGCAGTACCTGCAGAGCACAGCTACTGATTCTGTGTTTTGTCCAGCCAAAATAGGTCAGTTAGGAAGCACTCCAAAGTTGCACAGAAGTTGGCATTTCTGATTATTCGGGCTGAACGATTCCAACGGGCCAGTTGTCAAGCACAATTTGCAAAGGCTCCTGGCACTCTGGCCAGGGGGGAGTTCCCCAATTTATGTTATAACACAGACAACAGCAGTAACATTTTAATCAGACAGTCAAGCCTGCTGAGAAGTTCTGTTGTAATCCATTGTTATGCCCAAAAGGACGGCAGTTGGGTATGGCTGGGGAGTCTAGAATGCGCTGTGGTTCCTTAGTGCAGCCACCATGGACGTCAATACAAAATTAAAGAAAAGATGTTTCCCCTCTCCCTTGACACACACTACAGTAAGTGACTGAAGTAAATTATTCCTTCTGCTCACTACTCTAAGCTATTTTAAGAGCTATCTGCTCTGCAATTAGATCAGGGAATACCCTGTATGTTAAGAGGGGAAGTCGCAATTAGAAAGCAGAGACAGAGGTCTTTATCCAGAGGACTCATAAGACATGAGTGAAAGATGGATCCCAAGAGCTCACTTTGGGCACTTAAATGCATGTAAGCATGAATTCTTCATCTATAAAAAACTTCTAAGATGTGTTAGTCAACACATTTTTGCAATCAAGACTTTAAAATCAAAAGTAAGGGTTTTGATTCGCTTTAATGTCAAAACCATTCTGTCTTTTAAAGATACTAAGGAATGGAAGGGCAACATCAGCCTTCATCTCATGGTCCGGTTGAGGAAGCCTCAGTATAAAACCAAAAATACGTCAAGGAAAACAGAGGAGAAGCAAGAAAAAAGAACTATAAGTCTATGGATTTGGCAGAAAAAGAAGTAGTGTATTTAAGAAAAAAACAAACAACAAAACACTGTTCAAATGGAATTAAAAATATATAACCTTGAAATTTATATTCTATAAGTGCAATAGTTCCTAAGTTTATGTTTTAATTACATGAACTAGTATATTTCTTCAAGCAATTATAGTATCCCTAATTAAATTGTGGGTCTTTTACAGTAATATCAATTAGCTCTTTAAAAACCACATTATTAATTTATCAAGAAGACAACTTGATAACACAGCAAAGGCAATGAAATAGATTAGTCTGTAACACCCACTGCTAGAGGGAACAGACTTCATTCAAAAGTAAATGGACAGTGAATCTCCACTAACTCCTGAGGAGCTGCACTGATTCACCCCTCTCAGAATGGGATCTGCATTCTTAACATCAAAACTTCCATCTTTATCTGGTGTTTTGCCTGTTTTCTATATATACAACCATGAAGAAAATCATATTGTCACAGATTATGACGTGTAATGAGGCTGTACTATAGTGGGCTTTTCCTTGCTATAAAATGCATCTTAGTGTGTCTGGGAAGAAGAAAAGGGCATAAAATAAGTTTGGAGGGAGAATGAGAACTGAAATTAAAACAAACAAACCAAAACAAAATAAGAACTTCTTCATCAAAGGGTACTTTAGATACTGACAATGAAGTTTCCAGATGATCCAGAAAAGAAAGGAATACGGGAAATACTTCTGGAAAGTATTTCTGAACAGCAAACAGATGGTTAGGATGGCTTGTGTGTGTTTGACAGCAGCTACTCTTTGGAGTAATAAAGGGACACTAGACAACTGTTTGATCTGCTGGTGGGTTTGGATGGCAGAGATCCATCTGCACTCAGTGTGGCACTACTTTATGGGAAGGAAAATATATAAATCCTCTGAAGAAGAGAAATACAAACAAACAGTGCAGAGGGAGAAGTATGACAATCTTCCCCCAGTGCCACAGAATTATGCAGCTCCTTGTTTACCAAGCTATTACACTGGCAACTGTGTTGAGATGATATAGATATAGATATAAATGTTAGTATTTCTCTCAGTTCTGTTTGTTACATCTCACCAATTTAATTACTCCTTTCTGTTTCTTCTTTCAACCAAATTTCTAACATCATTTCCTCTAAGCATTCTTCTAGAGACAATTTCTTCATCAGGGCCCCACAAATATCTTTGTGATTTGCAAAAGTGTCATCTGTATTTACATACATGTTTGTGGGTCAAAAACCAAGCTCCGAATCACTTCAGCATGTGCCTGCAATTACTTGCAGATGACGACATATGCCCGCTTTGGGCCATGCACAGAAAGTGTAACATAGATAGAGCTCCATCTGCTGCTGGAGGGGCCTCTTGCTTGGATCCTCACCACACAGATTCCTGCAAATGCATGTAGGCAGGACACAAAGTTTGTGCCACTGAATGGTCTCTGGGAGCTCTACACAGTCTGCCATTCATGTAGACTTCCACATGAACCTTTCTGCTTTGCTCCCATGCCCAGGACACTTGGGCAACATTAAAAACACTGTAGATTAACCCAGTCTCTACCAAATGAAATCTTTGGAGTCACAGAATTGGTATTTTCTGCAGGGAAACAACTGCACCACTGGAAGATTTCTCATTGCTTTTAACAAAAAATTCGGGGTTTTTTTGGTGACAAAAGTCACATGAATCTTCTGTAATGTGATGTAGGAAAATGGTTCCTGCTCTTTCAAATATCTTTGAAAGAAAGAGGGGCATGCAGGCTAAAGTTAAAGTGGTAACTAGATCTTAGAGACCACAAAATATTACTGCAGAAGCAGGAATAATACAGACAAAACTAGACAGGAATTTAAAATATAATTTTCCTTTGATAAAATTTTCTCACAGAAAATTGTCTTTCTTTACAAGGAATCATCTACCTTGCAAGACATTCTATTACAGATATCTGAAGAGAAATGAAAATGAAACTATAAAAGCTGAAAGTACGTATTTGGGAACAAGGTTTTTGTACTCTAATTGGTCAAAGCAATTGAGGAAAACTAGATAAAAATTTTCAAGGAGAACTGACTTTTTGCAAGACTTATCAAGAACTGTGCTTTCTAAATGATAGTATTAATAAAGAAATACACCATGCTTAGGTAGAAAATTGGTTTCCCAATTTAAATCTGAAAATAGTCACAATATGGAACAATGACTTCAGTATAGCTGAAACAATCTGTTTTATGACAGTATTCCAGATAATCGGATAAACTAGTTCTGGGTTTGGATGAAAACTACCATTTCTGGCAGGTATGACCCTATATAGAATGTATAAAACTCTGCATCTTCAGCCCATACATTGAAAATTATGCATTTAAGCTATCTTTTTCTGCAGTTAAGTCCCCAAACATGACTTCTCACGCAACAGGACCAGGAGGCTGTGAAAGACCCCTTGGGCAGCACACAGCCAGCCGCTATCACAGCAGAGGGGATTGCAACAGAAGCTTGTGCAATACACCAAGAAGGGTGATAAAAAGAGGAGAAAGACCTACTAAGCTGAAATAAATGGGATAAGTACATAAATCAAATGCTCGTTGCCAAGCCGTTTTTGACCAAATCCAGGAAAGATGGAAACAATTTTGCAAATGGCAAACCTCCAAAACAGTGATACCTTACATATGGTTCAGGGAATGTTTCTTTCGGAGTTAAAAGGCAGCCAAGTGTGAAATCTGTGATCAATATAGGAAGCAGAAGGAAAAAGCTAACCAGACACAAACAAAAATTCCTGATGGCATTTTAATTCCACATGCATTAGACAGCTCTCAGGGAAAAGACCAATAACTGTATATAATTTAAATAAACTGCATGCAAAATTTGCAGTGTTCATCCTTACCTGCTTCCCTTATCCATTAGGAACTCCTTCATTTCCATTTTCTTTTTATTCTCTGAAGTTTTGAAAGGATGAAATTTTATAAAATGAAATATATTTACTCTTCTTTGCTAAGGAGAATTGCTGATACTTTTTAAGAACTTTCAGGAGCTTCATGTAGCTACAAATATTTGCTCTTGAAGCGTTTAGCAACTTTAGGAAGAATCATCAGCAATTAGAAGAAGAATGCATTAAATCTGGCATTAGATGAGATAAAACTTTAAACTATCCCTACTGAAATTTCTCGGGGGAAATATTGGCTGCATGATTGCAAGAAGGCCTGGCTCCCACTAATACGAATAATCCAGTTAGGAAAACCTTGGTGGATTGTCTGAAACTGCCTAAAACTAATTTTCCCTCTGCTATATCTCCCAGCCTTAACTAGAGACAGATCTAAGGAACAAAGACGGGCTCCAAACGTAAATTTTCCTCAAGACATGGCAAACATTTGGGTTTGTCTTTCTGATTTGTTTTCTGAAAATGAGATACATGATTAGATGTTTGAATATGATATCTTCTAGCTAATACCTGTTGTGTTGCCATTTAAAATGGGAGTGCTTCAGCACCTCAACTGAACACATATTTAATATCCTGTCCATTTTTAAACAGGTGAACAGTGTTATTGATTTCAATAGTATCTCATATGTCCTTTAACAAGACAGAGAACAGAAAAATAGCTGACCTCCCATGGCAAACTCAAAACATAGACAGCAGGCCTTTCCAATGTGCACTAAGCTGAGTAGGCATGGCAGGAGGCTCTTTTGGCAAATGTCACTCCCCTTTGATGAAGAAAGATTTGGGAAGCTACAGGCTGGTCAGCCTTGTCTCAGTTCCTGAGAAGAAAATCCAGCAAATCTTCCTGAACATCATTTTTGGACAAATGAAGGAGATAAAGGTGATGAGGTTCAGTAAACAAGGGTATAGAAGTGGATGTCATTTACCTTGCCTTTAGTAAGGCTGTTGACACAGTCTCCCAGAGAATCTTTTCATCCTATCTGGAAAGGTATGGCTTATGTGCATGGAAAACTAGTTGGACTGCCAGCCTCAAAGAGCTCAGAATCAAAGGGTAGTCAGTTACTAGCGATGCTTCTAAGTGTTGATCTTGGTGCTGGTATTGCTTAACATCTGCCTTAAGAAACAGGGCACAACCAATCACTGTCCGCTACCACCACACTGCTGGCAGTAGGAATAGTCTTGGCCACAGAGCCTCAAGGCTCCATGGAGATGGACACCATCCGAGCATAATGCTGATGAGTGGTGCCACCAGAAGGCATATAAAATAATTGCATAAAGAAACGTAACAGCACACATCCAATATGTAAAACTCACTTCATATTGACCTCAATTTATTTTCTTTTTATCTGCCTAGACACATCAGAGCACAGAATAAATCTACTTTCTAGTTTTTTTGAAAACCAGCAGCAAATGTCTGTTGTGACTGGGATCGCAGGAAGTATCAGGAGCACGTTAAAAGTACTTATTGCCACAAATTAGGAATCCTTTCTCATTTTCATAAAATGGCCTCCTTGATTTAAGATTAGAAATCCAGGATTTTGGATCCAGAAATGGGATGTTTTATGGCTAGGCAGGCTCATCAAAAATGTTTTAGATCTCTCAAATTTATAATATGCCATTTAATTTTCATGGATTTAGTCCACTGTTTTGACATGTTTCTGTTGCAGAAGTAAATCCTGAATAAGCTAGATGAAAATAATCACTTTTCCTTTGTCTTCTTTCCTCTCTTCTAGTCTTTTGGGTAACTATAGGTGTCCTGAACATTTTCTAAATATGAGTTGGCACTGTGCTGTGCAAGTCAGGACATCACATTTAGTTTTTGTAATTTTTCTATTTTCAAGTGACCAAGCACATTTGTCTAAGAATGTATACTGTACATATGAAAATACATATGAAAATATGAAGGAATTATTGCCATTTTTCCATTTCTTTAAATAAGTCAATAGTATCCTAAGATATCCTATCAAATGTTAATGGAAGTGTTGGGAAGGAAATCTCTTTAGCAAAGTTCTTTTTTTAAAAACTAGAAAACAATTGGTCTGGAAATACTCTTCATTACTCTTAGAGAAGAATAAAACATTTATAAAAAACCAAACAACCCCAAAAGAGACTTCATGCCTCCTGCTAGTGTCTGCCATGACTGGATAGAAGTTGTATGAGACATTCGTGCATGACACATGGTGTTGGGGATCCCTCTTGACACATACTTCTTCAGCCTCTGACTACTGTAAGAGACCTACGAGGGCTTGTAGCCTATTAATTTGTGTAGGTCTGTTTGGTGGTGCAGGAACACTGCAGGTTTTGCTTGTTCTCTTTGTATCTGCCCTAAGCCTCCACAAAAAAACACATTGTGGGCATTGGGTTAACAGCTCCTCTATGCTACAAGTATCCAGGCAGACTTGAGGTGTATTCAACTCAGCCTAAAGACCTCCTTCATGCCAAATGCAGTCATCTACAATAACATTTACAACAAATAGCTTTTGAGACTGATGGGAGGCTACTGTGGAGGGCACTGGGGATGAGAAGTGTGGCATTCCTATCCAGTTTTAGGTCTGCTTGCTGACTTTGTATCACAGGTATGCACTAATGCCCTTATTGATGAGAATAACCCTGGAGACAAACCATAAAGCATCTGCTGCTGGATTCTACTGGAATGGAGCTCCCTTAAACTATAAAATAACAACCCTCCTAATTTTCTTATTTTGTTTTCATTTGAATTCATACTTTCAGGAAGGAATTGAGTCTGATCATTGTTAATGCAAATAAAAGACTCCTGCAACTTACCACTAACAGCAAAGCCAAAGCAAAAGTAAACTGCCCAGAAAAAACAATTATACCACCCTTGTGGTGTACTGAGTAATACATATACTGTAAACTACAGATTACCAAGCTTGTGCAATGAATTTCTAGATCCCTCCTAAGGCCTGTCAAAAGCAGTTGCTAATACCACTAACATCCATTGACTTCAGAAGAAGTGTAATCAGGACAAAAAGAAGCACCTCTAAGCAAGTGTACATTGTCTTTTAAGAGCATGACTATATCAAGACGAGAAACAATGCACTGAACTTCTAATCCAAAGAGAAGAAAGTATCATTTGTTCCTGTTTTGTTCTTTTCTAAGTATATATTAAGTAGAAATCCAAACGGTTAAACAACAATATATACAAAAACATATACTAACATAACAGTATTCAAGAGTTCACCTTAAATGATAACTACACATTTTTATCCATGTGAACAATATCTTATGACAAAAAATATTATTTTAAATGAGATTCCTTCAAAAAGAACACCTAGACTTCAGCTGAGAGAGAAAAATTTCCAGTAAAACTGAGGAGTATCAAATTTTGGTACCTGTACGAGGCCGTGAATTTATCTTTACAAAATACTCAAAGGCTGACTGAAGTCACCTCCTTATTAATGAACATCAGGCTTTGCAATTATAGGTGGGAGATTTCTTTCAGCCTGTGAAGTTTGTTTTCAGAACAATGTCCTCTCAAATTAGTCCTGCAGTTTACAAAACATTAGTACACTTGACTTTTAGTGACTGGAGTTCACGATGCTTTTCTAAAAGGCATTCACTGCCAACTAGTGATTGGAGAGACAAAATAACATGCATTTGAAATTTACCATACTTTAAACATGTTGCAGTTGACTTAAGGGAAGGCACAAATAGCTTAACATCCTCAATATTTCATTTCTCACTTTCTCAAAAAGGATGCAAGGGCACAAATTCATTTATGATTTGTTCATAGAACTAGCCATATAAAATACAGTTATAAGGGGTTTCAATAGCTGAGCTGAGTACAAGCCATTCTATTTAGTTGCATTTTTATAATCTTTCTGGAGGGCAAGTCAAAGAACTGGGGAAGCCAAAGAATTCGGCCTTAAATTCATCAAAATTATTAATACTCCTGAAAATACTCCTAAACAATAATCTGATTGCAACCGTGGGACAATCTACAACAAAGCCTTCTGGCTCTCATGGTCTTGGCTCTGATTACACTTCTACCAGCAGCAGTGATGTGTAATTCAACTGGAGGCAGTGTAAAATGAGCAGGTGAGACCACAATCATGCCTTTTGAGTCCAGTATCAACCTTTCCACACTTTTATTTGAAACAAAAGTTTTTTCCTCTTGATTCATATAACATTTTTCTTCCTAGACATCCTAGCAAAAAACCTCTCTTTCTCTCTCTTTTACTTTTTTCCTCAGAGGTACTTGGAAATTACACAGCAGATGGAGAAGCTGCCAAGGACAGTTCAGCTCTAAGTGTCATAACAAGCATCGTATTTCACACATTTCTTAACCAGCCTTGATGTACTGCAGGAATGATCAAATGATCTTTGCCATGTGCAAGTGAAGGACACACCAATACACCATGTCAAAGCTACAGAAGGAGGAAGCTGGTGTGAATATCAGGAGCTTACCTTCCAGGAAATATTTCAGCCTTGAAACTCACCAAAAGCCCTCAGAAAGAGTTTCAAATCTTAGAAAACAAGACAGGGAGCTGAATACTTACATCTTTTGCTCCTCCTGAATCTCTCTGTGGGTGGTGTCCCTTCCAATCTTAACCATTCAGTAATTCTGTGGGATTTACTTCCAAGCTTGCACTGACTGGGTTGCTACACATCAGACTGACTCCTTGTTTCTGCCTCCTGCCTTCTCATCTACGGGCTGTAGAGTAGAAAAACAGCCCCCAGGAATCAGTAGGCCTGCAAAGAGGACAAGAGTGTATTAGAGGCCAGGCTGCTGGGAATCCAGACAGAGACAACAGAGAACCATGGTTGGTAACAAAAAGGAAACAGCCTGTGACCTCTATTACAACACAGAGTACCTTCAGTCTCGGTAATGCTTCGTTACTGACAGGTAAAATGAGCATGGGTGCCTGGAGGAATACTGATTAAAATAAAATACAAACCATCTGAGCCCAGTCTTTTGCCTCATCACTCAGAAAGCTGGACTGGACCCCTTACCCCATTGCTTCCTTTGTGCCTATCAGACACAGCTCCATCATCAAACTGTACCTGACATAAAAGTGGATGAATCCCACATTTAAGAACAGCATCAGTTTGCATTGGTGTGTTTAGGAGACTTCCTTGTCATTCCAGGAAGTAGCAATTACTACTCTCATGAGAACAACCTCAACAGTTTTACAGAAAATTTCAAAGGAGAGTGAAAAAATTAAGAAAGGACATTTTTAACTTTGGTCTGTAAAAACCTGAGCCAAAACCCACCAAAGACAGCAGGAAAACCTGGCGCAGAATCTGTCACTGGTGCAGCTACACAGCCAATATCTGTACTCTAGATATGGCCTGCAGACAAGAGTGTCTCAAGGGACTAATTTGGAGATTGCTGTGCTGGTATCTGTGATATCAGCAAGCTACAGATACAGATGGATTTTCAAACAGTGTTTTTCTACCACAGTGGTAGTCAGTTGACAACAGCAGTTTTTTCCAGGAAACTTCATGAGGATTCAGGAGAAAATAGGACTGTCCTTACATTGATCTATTTGCAACACATGTCCCACAGCTTTTTTAGCATCTCCTCCCACTATAGATCTTACTTATTCATGTATCCAGCCTCATTTTACTGCATCTCAGACTCCTATGAAGGCTTTTCCATCTTTTTAACTTTCATAATTCTATAAACAGCTTTCAGGAAAAATAAGGTTTTGGTCTGCTCACAAGGACCTTCCTACATGAAGCAAGATTTTTAAAGTACTAAAAGTCCTGCAGATTTTATTTAAATCAAGTGTTGAGCCACCCACAATGAGTTCAGAGGTAGCCAGTTTCTGCTGTGATTTACTCCTTTGCACAATGTTTGAGATAGATCGAGACAGGAAGGGCAGTTCTTACTGCACCAGCTAGAGCAGCAGAGAGGCTTCAGGGAACATATGAAGGGAGAGAGGGAAGGAGGGAAATTAAGAGGGAGGAGCACTGTTTTTCAAGATGGGAGGAGGATAATAAATTCTCATCCCCTTTAGCAGAGAAACACAGGACCAGATGGAACATCATAATTTGTTCAAGTGCCCTGCTAAGGCATTCCTGCTAACCTCAAGGTTAGTTTATTGATGCCCAATTTATGCTCATTTGTTCATGGGTCAAGACTGGGAAGATGCATTGCCTCTCCCTTATTTAAAACTCAGTTTCTTGTTGATAATAAAGACAAGTAGAAAAAGATGTTTCGTTCTTATTTATGCAACCCTTTTATCTGATTAAATCCAGTTCATGTGATTTCCTTTCTCCCTCCCCCAAAATCTTTAGACAAAACCAACATAGTCAAGACCTTCTTTTCACTTTCACTTTGTTAAAAATGTTGATTTGAAAAAAAGAAATAGAATTTCCTTCAAATGTCACTGAAAGTTAAAAATAGGAAGGTATCAGAAAAGCCTTTTATAGTGCAATCATAACAGTACTACATCACTGTTGAGAACCACAATTAAAATAATCTGTTATGACAGTAATGTGATACATCTCTGCATTTGGTCTTTCAGGAAGCAGAAAAAAAAATAGTGCCATTTTTGTTCTGTCTGTCAACCAATTTTTCAAATGGGGTACTCATATACTTTGAGATGCTAAAGTATTCTTTCCTTTACGTGTTGTGATATGGATATTTTTTTAACACATTTTTGAGGTGTTAAAGTAAAATTATTACATAGCCACTAAATCTGCTAAGACAAGAAGGCTAAGACTCTAGGGTATATAATACTTGTAGCTGGATCCAAGAGCCACAGTTTGTTTGGAATACTGTGGCCAGGATAGTTATGTTGCCTTTTGCGAATTAGGTAAGAGTTGCAGGTGTGAAATTACTTTTGATATTTAGATAATTAAATTAATTTAGGAGACAAATTTGTGCTGACATTCATAAATGTGGATGCTGCTACAGTTCAGACTGAAAATGAAATGTGAAAACCCTTTAAAGCTGAAGCATCTAAAGAGGCATTTCTGAATTATATGAATACTGTGTTCTTTAAAGTGAAGGGCCGTCAGAAGAGATCTGTTTTCTTCAAAAAACAATTCTGTTACATAATGCATAAATTATTATAAGGGTCCACAGTACACTAAAATTTAAGTAAGTTAATCTTAATTTATAATCAGCTTTAATAAGTTATTCATGAATACTTTGTTCTTTATTCTACATGAATTAAGATCAAGGGAAATTGTGAAATTAAAGGATTTTTTAGATGCATTTATTTAGTAGATAAAAGGAAAAAAAATTACCATTGCACCAAATCTTAAATATGCAAGGAATTACACTAATGAACACAAATATAAGTTTAAGCACTTACAGGTGTTTGAAGTAATGTGTTAAAAACTGGGGAGACCCCCACGGTCAGCCTATAAGACCCATGTTCTTGAAACTCCTCTCCAAGCTGACTCGGACACAGAAGCATCTTTTTGTGATATGAATGTTACACACTCCAAAATGTTTGGTCTGTACTTCTTTGCAGAGAGGGCTTTGAGAAACTGCAGCTTCTTTTCTAGTAGTTCTTTCTGACAATGCTGATAACACAAACTTGCATCCCACAAGATCAAGGTCTACCTCAGTACAACACCAATGGAAAAACTGGTGTAGGGAAGAATTAACCTCAGAGGTTAAGAGTTTAATTACTGCTTAAGCAACACAGCAGTTTGCAGAAGAGCATGCTACCAATGTGTTGCACAAATCAGCACTGAGTGGAACCAGAGTGGAACCATACTGTCTGCTCTCAGTGGCCTTCTTCTCCCTCATGTGGTAAGGACTGGCTTCCAAGAGGACTTGAGCCGCAACTTCCAAAGGATGTAAGCAAGATCAGCCCATCTAGTCCCATGTATTTTTATGGGTTTAGATTTCTCAAGCAAACCCTCACTTGACCATCCAACACTATCCTATTTGAACACGTCTCTGAGCACAAGGCTTGGGAAATGCAGATAAAGACAGAGGCATTTTTTAATCTTATGCCACTAATTTACCCAGCACATTCAGACATGCGCCTACATTTTCATCATTTGTTCTTTTTGCCGTTAAACTAGCAGTAAGCATGCCCTTGATGTTTATTGTTTGTTTCAGCTCTAGCTGAACTTTTGCTTTCCTACTGCCCCCCATGCCATCGTGGGCAGCCTCTATATACTTTTTTGTAGTCTGCTGCTGCTTCTTACATATGTTCTTTTTGCCTTGGAACTGAGCCACATGTTCCCTATTTTGTCAAGCCGTGATATGTGTACTCGTTTTCCTGAGTCCTGGCATGGACAAGGTGTTGCTCCTTATGAGTAATAACTTGAGCTCCTCTGCTCTTCAGTGATGCCTTCTACAGAATCTCACCTACCAGCTCCCCATGAATAAGCCAAAGTCTTCTCTACTGAAGTTGAGTCTCTTCCCTGTTCTTCGCCTACCTCACCCCACTCAGGATATTGGACATTGCTGCTCTCTGGTCACTGGGGACAAGGCTACCACTGACCCCATCAAGAAACTACATCATCTCAGATCATAGTATTCAGAGGGCTGAGATACTCAGTCCTACAACATTAGTGGTAAAGATCACTTCTGTAAGGCTGAAGTCACAGGGCTCAGAATATTTACAGAGGAAGGTTCAATGTGTTCATTTTCTTTTCCTTCCTAAAAAAATTGAAGAAATAGCAAAGGCTGTACAGTGTGTGTATATGGATTTCATTATTTAGGGGAATTTATATCAGCTTTTGCAAGATAGAGTTATCAATTCTGGCATGTCACATAAATATATTTATTCTTTACTGAATAGGGCACTGGAGGATTTTGAAGCCATGCTCTTATCCACTTCCCTTTAAATACCCAGCAATGACAACTGTACCAGTCTCCTATGAATTCACTGGCAGCTGTTTATTCCTTTATGCCTCACTGTCTTTCTCCACCCTGTTGTCTCTTAAATTGTAAGCTCTTTGTGGCAGAAGGGCTCTTTGTTCATTGTTTTGTGGTGGGTTTTTCTGGACAGCACCCAGAACAAGAAGGAATGAGGTCTGTAAGCTTTACCATAATACTAAGTAACACGTGTTCATATTTTTTTTCTATTTTTATATCTTTATATCTTTATAGGTGACATTTTAGACCCCTTTTACCCAGCTTAGCTAGACTCCAGAAGCTGCTCCATTCACATCCCCACAAAGACAGTGGTTTCAGCTGCAGTGAGCAGAAGATTGATCCAAATAATCTTCTTCAAATATGTGTAATGTAAATACTGCCTAATATGACATCTACAGATATAATCAGTTTTCTGAAGAGACACAGGGGCACAAAAAGATGACCATGTTACAGGCTGCTTTTGCCAGAGGAATCAAATTTATCTGTGTTACACTGAGTGGTTTTGTTCAACAGTAACAGAAAAACAAATGAGAAAGAACACGATGTTGTTCTTCATGATAGAGGAAGACAGTTCTTATTAAGTTCCACTGAAGAACTGACATATTTGTACTTCAATTTTTACAGTATGCGCTTGGACCCAGAGAAAGGTTACTTTTCATTTATGAAAACTTTGGAACACCAGAACACCAGTGTTTCATCATGCCTTCAGTGACACACAGTCATGTAGAATAAACCTCACCTTTAAAAAAATTACACTCTCCACAAGTGCAGGTGCACAATTTCATGGATAATGAAGAAAGTAAAAACAGTTTGTCTCTAAAGGCCTCAGTTCCTCTTTTCACAGGTTTTCACAAAACTGTTTCTTCCACAATTATTTGGTGAGGTGAGTTCCTTCCAAAGCTTAGCAAGTGCTACCTAAAATACCACTACATTTAGTGGCATTTTAGAAGAGAAGCAAAAAAATAATTCTTGCCTCTGGAGATGACACTACTCAGGTCACCAGAGATGTGGTCTAACAGTACTGATAGTCCCTCTCATCCCAAATGTTTCAGTGTTTAAGAAAATGGTCTACAGCTATGTAGTCTGTTCAAGCATAATCAAAATAGCCCAGGATTACAAGAAGACTGATGAATGACTCCATGTTCTCATCTGTGTCTATATGTCAGACCTTTTTTGTTGTGGGGGTACTTTGAATGGAACATCTTTTTGTTCCAGCAGTGACTATTCTGAGCAAGATTTGAATAAATTAGTCTCTCCTTTCACCTATGTGAATAAATTTGCCAACACTTTTAAGCATCTGCAAATAAATAATAAAAAAATGACCTTTCATGAAGTCTGACTTGCATAATATTTTGTACTTAGTCTGTATTTTTCTTGAGAGAATCTCTAATGCTCTGAAACCTGGATATATGCCACATGACTCTGTCAAAATTTAAACAATTTAGTCCTGTATTAAATATGTCTGTAGCAAACTCCTGAAGCAAATTCACCACATCCACCTTACACCGTGACATTCTATCAAAGGTCTAAGAATTAAGAAACATGTATTATATCTGAAAACCAGCTATAAAGCTCTTATAGCTTTCTTGTAGCTAAACATTAAGGTGAACCTCTCAGAATTTATTTTCATAATTTAATATTTTATTCCCAAGTCTGCTTTTCTGAGATGCTCACAGAAAACACTTTACTTTAAGACATGACTTCTTTTTAATGCATGTGAAAAAGAAATAGCTAGATAATTTTAGTTCATTTTTAGAGGATTCTGCAAACAGCAAAGGATTCTTGTGCATCATCTAACAAGGCTGGCTTTTCATATTTGTTTTGCACTGAGGATAGAGTCCCTCACATCTCTACTACCTTGCAGTACTCTAGCTATTTCAGCTGAGGACTCACAAGGGGAAAGAGACTAATGGACCAACAATTTTCTACCTCACCCCATCAGTCCTGGCTGTACCAGGACACCATGTGAGACAGAAGACTGTGCTGCCTTTTCACAGCCAAGATCAAGGCTCTTAGAGTGATAAAAATCACCAGTGGTGACAGGTCTGTTTTTAGGTGTGATCAGAGGCTTGTGGTGCACAGAGTGGCTTCTCTGTATGAGCAGCTTCTCTGAGAGGGTCACCAAAATTGGTAAAGTCAGTGTTTTTCCTGCTGGTACTGCAATTATTTCCATAACACTAACAAGTAATTGATGCTGTTTACAATAGCACTGAATGCAGGTTTGAAGGGTAAGTGCCAAAGGTATGGAAATAGAAACAAAGGAAGACCTAGTGCATGCCGTTCCAAATGAGAACATGTAACATAAAATTTACACAGCTTCAGAAGATCCAGGTGTCCACCTAGTGTTCCTCCAAAGCATTAATTTATGGGACACCCTCCAAAGAGCTCACAGAGATTTAATCACATTGCAAATTCACATGTTGCCTGAACATCTGAACTAGACTTAAATAAAACAGATTTAATAAAGAGCTGCACTCCTGTTCTCAGTGAAAAGGTGTTCAAATATTATTGTGTCAAAAGAGCAAGGCAGCTACAATTCCAGCTAAGAATAAATTTCTAGGAAGTGACAAATTTCATGTGAAACAACAACACAGAAACAGAATGTTTCTTTCGTCAGACAAGAAACAAAAGCTTCAAGGCACAAAGGAATCATGAAGGATTAATTACTTCACTGATACTGTCTTCCTGAAGTGGGCACTTCAGCAGACCAGCGGTACTTACTTATGATGACATCTACCAATAAAAATGTAATACTGCCTTTCAGAGTTATTCATTTTCACAGACCATGTTTACTGAAGCATTCTTTGTTTACTCATGAGATTGTGGCTAGGAAACCTAATATTTTTGGATGTTTCTTCTTGCTATAGTGCCCATCAAGACCGTAAGAGTAGAGGCATCTAATAAAGGGAACTGGGTGCTACAAGTCTAATTACTGAGAGAGCCAGACAAGCTGAACTATCCAGGATATCTGTTTGTCTGCAATGTGCATACAATAACTTTGTCAGCTCTATATCCAATTGCCTACATGCACTGAAATAAAAGATTTTGGTTCAGACTGCATTTCAAAGCCCTTTTGAAAGTACTTTCTTAGTCCAGGTGGTAAATGATGTTTCTTAGACTTCAGGGGTTTTAAAAGGGTTTAGTTTTATAAGAGGATAAGCATCACAGAATTGCTGACACCAGAGTACTTGTACATAGACATTTGGATAAGCACAATGCAATTGAATAATTATTCTGAACTCTTGCAGATGACAGAGGTTTGGGATTCAAAGAGACCAAGAGGATGTTGGGATCTTGTTCAAAATACTCAAGAACAACTGGATAGACAAAGTAAGCAGTGATCAGGCAGTTATCAGCCTGTGAAACTAGTCCTGCCGTGTTTTATTCGGAGCAAGGAGAAGACAGCTTCCAGATCTTCATAGAAATAAAAAAGAAATGTCATAGTAAAACACCTAATAGAACTTTACAAGGGTTTGGACTTTATCTGAAAGAAAAGGGTGCAGGAGTGTCAGGAAATAATGTAATCATCAAACAAGACAGATTTGTTTGAACCATGTTTAGTGTTGCTGTAATGTCCTTTTTATTGCTTCAAGAACTGCTCTTCTCCTCCCATAGTAGGCTCAATTTCTACAGACTGTGATTAAAGACACAGAATGAAGCAGACTTGGGAAAAGAAGCAGCAAAGAATGCAAGTTGTGCTAAAACTAGTCCCTGGCCCGGTTGGTATTATTGCTGGCCTAAGTTTGAGCCAAAGAATAAATAATAGTAAATTGCAGAGTTTGTGGAGAGGTCATTGTCAAATCAAAACAGAACAAAAACTTAGAATTGATGTGGTAATCCATACGTGCTGGGGCACAGCAATAAAATGTGCTGACAGGTACAACAGAGACTTATGAAAATGTTTGTTTTAAGAACACATCTGCAAATCACAATATGATAGATGAATACTTTTTTGCAGAGCTTCATCAATAAACTGCATTTCATGAAATCCTAGACCGAAAAGGACAATTAAAAAGATATTACAAGCATAAGCATGACAAAGGTATCTGTAGCACTTCTATAATACTTAAAGCAGTTCCCGTGCTTTATGATAGCCAAAGAACACTGTGAGGAAGCCTAACTCCTCAAATTATCTGTGGAGGAGAGATGTATGCCTGTTAATTTGCTCTCAGTAGGCATAAAAAAATCAGTCACTTCTGAAGACACTCCATCAAGAGGAGTATAGGAATGAAATCCCGTATAGAATACCAGAAAAAGATGGAGCAAGGGGAAAACTAAACCAAAGTTTAATAAGAAAGTGTGCTTGCTTGTAATCAATACTTGCAAAGCAATGACTGGCCTTTGCAGCATTCCTGTTTACAAATTGCATCAGCAGTGCAAGGGAAAAGTGAAAACACTGTAGTCTTGGTAAGCACATGAATTTTTCAACAGACCTCTTCTGGGCTTAAGCAAATCTGGAGTTTCCTGAGCTCTGCCTCAGGATTTTCAGGAATTCTGAGGGCATCCATATTGTTGGGTCATAGAATAGTTTAGGTTGGAAGAGGCCTTGCAGATCATCCAGCTCCAACCCCCCTCCCATGGGCAGGGACATCTCCCATTAGGCCAGGTTGCTCAGAGCCCCTCCAATCCGGCCTTGAACATTTCCAGGGATGAGGCATCCACAACTTCTCTGAGCAACATGTTCCAGTGCCTCACACTTTCACAGTAAAGAATTTCTTCCTAATATGTAATCTCAATGCAGCCTTTTTCAGTTCGAACCCGTTTCACTACAAGTGCAACAACTGATATGAGTGAAAGCCATTAGCAATTCTTCTGCTCCAGAAATTTTCCAGTTCACTCCAGACAGCTCCAGCTCTGCAAAAGCCACCTATATCAGCTTGCACCCTATGCAAAAGTAAAGCTGGACTTGCGTCATTTCTGCGGTATTGGCCCATGGTAACAGCCTCAGACAACTGGCTGGGTTACAGAAAATTACCCAGAACATAGAGCTGTATTAGCTATAAACTTACACTGTTCAAATAAACAGTGAAGTAAAGGGTGCTAAAGATCATTTTAAGGGACTGGTGGAAAGAAAATTAGTAGGTTGTCTCAAGTTCACATTTAATTCCTCCTAATTAACTTAGAGTATGTCTAGTGGCCTTACTCCAAGAGGACAGATACTGTGTTTATTTATAAAACAATGTATATGTGTTATATTTCTTAAATTGTGTTAAGAATCTTTAGTTACTAAAGAAGCAGGGCTTAACCATTACAGCTTGTGTTTGCCAGTAGGGAGGAGGGGAATGATATTAAAAATACGCATCAATGCTGCTATGTTCAATTTTACCAAAGACTACTAAACCCTGGATGTAGAGTTAAGCATCATTAGAATCTATGCTTCAGATGTGACAGATTGCTAATGTTTCTGATCTTACTTCATTTACCTACTGGGATTGCACTGCACCTTGCAATCTGAAAACTATTCTATAGGAAAGCAAGCATCTACAACACTCTCGTTTATCTGTACTCAGCTTAATTATTTGACAGAGCATGAATAGTTTGATTAGGTTTGTTTCATTTGGGTTTTATATTGTATTTGATTATCTGTGCTGCTCCAGTACAAAGGATGCCGCCTCAACGTCTTCCTTGTCCTCGTTTTCCAGTGCTTTACCACGAGGAGGAGCTGTGGAGAGCCTTGTGACGAGATCGAAAACTCCTGGGAAATTTATCTTTGAATACACCCGCAGCAAGCCTTTGCTCCCGAGTCGGCCACTACCGGTACCAGTATTTCAGACAACTGCTTACAGCAACTCTTATGATCAGGATAAAGCACTAGACTCTTCTCCTCTGAAATCATCTAATGTGACTTCTATTTAAAAAAAAACAAACAACAATTTTAGGTCATTAATAAATAGATTTAGCTATTTTTCCTAGCTTTTACTCTTTCTCTCAAATGTAGGATGAGTGGAACTAACTATTAATGCCGAGATTCCACCATAGTCACACGTGTGTGCATGCAAAGGTCCCTTCTGTATGGGAAGTGGGATTTTTTCCCAAGCAGGAAAGTCTACCAGAAGCTGAAATCTATATTTGAACTGGCTGAGTTCTCTCCAGAGAAGAAGGAAAAAATGAATTAGCATATATTACACTCTGGTGTCTTCTAAAAATTTAGTGTACACATTACTTACAAATCCCAAGGGAGAAATTAGTAAAGAATTTCATTTGAAGCCTATAGAATTTTATGTTATTTCCTGCTCAATTTTACAGCAGCTTTACTATTTAGTTATTGAGATGTAAAACACCAACAGCATACTGTGAACATGCTCTTCAAAGCAATAGTCATGACAAGTATTTTACAAGCCAACTATGCTCTGAAATGTTTTAACTTTTACTCTTAACCCAGATTAATGGTACATTTCTTTATTAAGCAGAAAAGGATGAGAAAATTGCCACAATTTTTTCACCTGTTAACAGGAATTATATATATATATATATAAAGTAATGCCACTATATCCTTCTTCTCTTCATTCTATTTCTATGTTTCATGATTTAGCCTTCTCTTTCATAGAATGAGATACTTCAGTCATTTCCTGATATTTCTTCTCTCCCTACCTTTTGTATCATTCTCTTTTTTCCAATATATAAGCAGTAGAAATCATCTCACTCTTCATGTCTGATCATCTTTCTGCTTCTCTGCTGCATGCTGCTGTCTACTATCATGACAACTGGTGCCATTGACTGGTATGATCTGGAAACCTACTTGCTAGGAATTAGAAATTAGCTTGGTACAATTCCATTGCACGCTTCTTTAGGATTGCATTTAACTTTGCAAAAGAAATTCCTATTTCCAAACTTAACATGTTCAAATATATCATTCCAGGATATTCAGTCAAAAATGAAATCTTATTTTAATCGCAAGAACGTTACAATTTTGCTTTCACTGATATAACAAACAGGATAAATGGGAGCACTGAGATGTTCTACTAACAGCTTTCATCACTGAAAGCAATTAATCACCATCATTGCTGACGATTTCTAGGCCATCATAGGAATTGGAGCCATACATAAAAAAGCTGCTGTCATGACCATAAGTGCATACATCAGGTATTCTCTCCATAAACTAACACTCTATTTTCTTTGTGTACTGCCAAAACACATCTAAAATCAACAACAGACATATCTAGAGTCTTCAAAGATAAACCAGTTCAAATCTTCTGAGAAGCAAACTACGGCTCTGCACCTTCCAAGTAATTAATGTTTTAATGTTAAGGGAAATATCTGCAAAGTACACTCCACACATGACTGAAAGCACTGGACAGTTAAAGGGTATTCATTGCATACTGGAGGAAGAGGACCATTATTCTTTCCTCAACCGAGCATTTCCACCAAGACAGAGAGAATAAAATTCTACTGACTTACTGCAACAACACAAAATTCTTTGTCAGGCACAGTTTTCCCCTTTAAGCATGAGGCAACACTTGTGGGTCATGGTGCTTATAGCACTGTTGGGATGCACAGATTAAGTGCACGCGTGCAGGAAGGAGGCATCATGTTTTTCAATAAACTTTACCTTGTTGTTTAAGAAACAATTTTACTTATTGGTACAAAATGGGTGCCATTAGACTGAAGGATGATAACAACTTCTACTCTTGGCTATGCTAAATCCATTTTAAGCAGCTTGGGTTTCTCTTTTGAGCAGAAACAGTCTTGACTTTCATTTCAGCTATAATTCAAGGCCATTTACTGGTTATGCTCATGTTCTCTCCATGGGAAGTACAGGGCCCCAGGACTGCCCCAGTTCGTTCTGTAGTGAAGACAGAGCCCCAGTTCTCACTTCATTCATAGTCATAAGATTCCTGATTTCCTTAGTGGTGATTCCATGCAACAGAAATGGAAAATGCCGTGGTCTCCATTACAGCAACATGATTTAAACATTTTCTCTGTAAGCTTAACAGCTAGGGACTTGCATGAAAACCAAAACATTCTAAAATCTAATTGGGAAAAGGCATTTCTATAAACACTCTCCTCTAAGAAAAGCATCTGAGCTATGTAGATTAACCTGCCTTAGGTAAATATTGAATGAAATTATTTAAAGCAACTAGTAACACAGGAGCAAGTCTGAGGTTGGGTTGGTGAGGAGTGGAGGAGAGGCAGGAGAATATAGACTAAGGGTGTAAATTGAGAAAAGGAAATAAGAGGTAGAAAAGAAAAACCTACAGGAAGAAAAGAGATCATTTACTTAAGAAAAAACAAGGGACTCTAGACTTTAAATATCAGAATTGCAAAATTTTGACCAAGTATAATAAATAAGTTCTTACTTAAATTGACTCTCAAGTTACAGGACTCCTTGAGAGGTATATGGGGGTGTGGGGGTGTGTGTGATTTCCCTTAGGAAAGTACTCCTATTATTCTAATGATTAATAGATTCCTTTATATGACCTGCTTATCAATCCAATTTAAAACAAAGATTATAACTTTAAAACAAATTAAATAAATCAGTCAGGTTAGTTTCACATAATTTCAAAGTAATATACCTCTAGTATCAAAGCATCTAGGTAGCAGGTTTACTTCCTTAACCTCATAAGATTCATATGATATAGAGGCATTTTGATCCAATCCATACAGATATGGACAAAGATGCAAAGAGTCAGCTCTGTTTTAATTGCTATTGAGCACAAAACGAATGTTATCACAGAATAATTACAGCTCAGTACCTTAGCATATCTATTAAAAATAGAATGGACATCATATAAAATTTTCTAGACTGAATTCATCTGACTTTTTATCATCCAGTCATTCAATATCATGATATCCTTATGCACATCTTTGCCATTTGTCTGTATCGTTCCTTCTGTGTTCCTACTGTTCCTATTCCATCAAGAGTTGTTAGGCCAGTGGATGAGGAAAGAGCAGTGCATTAAATATATCGTCCTGGTTTCATCTGGGATAATGTTGATTTTCTTCCTTGGAACTGGCATGGTGCTGTGGTTTGGATTGAGGTTGAGACAAATTTTGATAACACACTGATGTTTGTTGCTAAGTAGTGCTTACCATAAGTTAAGGACTTTTCAGTTTCCAATGTTCCACTAGGGAGGAGGTGCACAAGAATCTGGGAGGAAGCATGGGCAGGACAGCTGACCTGAGGTGGCCAAAGGGATATTCCATACCACAGACATCATGCTGAGTATATAAACTGGGGAGAATTGTCCAGGAGAGGCCGATCACTGCTTGGGGCTGGGTATTGGTCAGTGGGTGGTGAGCAAATGTGTTCTGCGCTGGTTCTTGGCTTTTACCTCTCTTTTTGCTTTCTCTCTTACCATCATCATCATCATCATCATCGTCATCATCATCATTATCATCATTATTATTAACTTCAGTTATTAAGCTGTTCTTACCTCAGCCTGAGGGTTTTACCTTTTTTTTAATTCTCCTTGCCATCCCATCAGTCTCTGTGTGTGTATGCTGAGTGAGAGGCTGTGTATTACCTAGATGCCAGCTGCAGTTAAACCAAGACATACATACTGACTAAAATTGACCACAATTTCAAAACTAAACTTGCCTTAAAGCAGAGGCAATGCAAATAAGAATTACAAAGGAAAAATATCATGTATTAGGGTAGCTTTCAAGAACAGCATCAACACCCCACAAAATCACTAGCTCAAATTTAAAGAGGAATCACTTGCCTCTGACACCTTAGTTGTGCAAGCAGTTCAAGCAAAGCTCCTGACATGGACCTACACCATACCCTTGTCAACAGATTTATGGTGGCCTGGAGTCTGCTAGGTCATCCAAGACCTGGGCTGCGGGAGGAAATGAATTAGCAAGACCCGGTCTCCAAATTACACTCGGTACAAGCAGAACGCCCTGCTGCACGTAACTCCAACCCAACTGTGATTTACTGCTAAAACTTCTTTGCTGACTCCGGTCACTAAGATGAAGTAAAGAAGGAACTAAGTATTACTAAACATAGTGATGCAGTCCAAATGTAAATGTTTCAGCAATCATGCCATCTCAAAGAGTGGCTGTGCTCTGAGCTGTGTCAGCTCCACTATTTTTGTGGAGAGGGTAAATCAAAATGGGAAACTGGTCCAGCTAATGGGTTTTCTTGTGTGGGTTATTTTTTAACTGCACCAGTTCTCTGATCTGGTTCACTGAATGCCCACACAAATACTGGTGTCAGCACTGCACAGTTGGCTGTGCAAGGGTGGTCACAAACGAGCAGGAGTGGAGAATGCTGCTGCTTACAATACATCAAGGCCCAGAGAATCTCACATATCAGAAAAATGTTTACTACAACAATTGTTTGATAGAGGACAAAGCTTGTGATGCAGTCTTTTGCTTACTGGATCCATTAATAGTTTCACTTTCTTCTGTCAACAGAAAAAATGTGTAAGGATTTAATATCTTCCCCTAGCTCTCTGTCAAGTTTCATTTTAACATGCTAATTGATGCAGATCACTGTCACTCTATAATATGCTTCCTAGAGGAGCCGGGTAACAGTCCCATTTATACCTACTTATAGGTATATTGCTTCCTGCAAAATAAAACATTCTAGCAATATAAACAGCCCAAGATGGAAAGCATACCAAATCCCTCAAGGCTATGACAGAAACCAAAACAAATCCCCCAGAGGCAGTGCATTAATGCTTTAATGTCATAAGCTGACCTAACTGCTGCTGAAAGAAGCAATTCCACTGCCTGTCAGGCCCCTTCACATCTCCCTCCTTGGCACCAGCATGAGTGTGCATTCATCTGTGTGATGAAAAGGGTAAGGTGTTTGATCTGGGTCACAATTAACCTTCATTCATTTACTTACTTGGGTTTTGCCTGGTTAATTGTAACTCAGATCAATTCCCTGAACTGGGTCAATGCACGGCCATGAAAACAGCCCTGTCAGCAGAAAACAAGGCATGGGAGTGAGCTGGGAGGGACTGAGGAAAATAGAAAAACTGCTCCATTCAGTAGTGTGTTTGCTTATTCTGGCTTAAACTTTAAACTGTGAAATGATGGCCCAAAATACATTTTTTTTATTTCAAGTGAAAGCACAAAAATAGGAGTGCCAGTTCCTTGGCAAAAGGGCCTGATGAGCCCACAGCCAACACCTGCATGATCTAAGGGCTCAGGAAACTAAAAGGGACTCCAGTTTAAGAAAATTTCCATTCCTTTAATTAACAACAATTCTGCCATTTGTTGATTCATATGTAAAATAAGACTCCTGTAACTCATCTCCCGATTGAATTCCAGGCAATAATGTTTGTTTATCAGGTGCTTTTAGTGTGAAAAACCAGTGGAACCCAACATATCACTTTAGATGCATTCAAACAGGATTTTCTCATTTCCTGCATTTGCAGATTATTTTTAATGGATATCTTGCCAAAGTACTGACAAATGAGATATGATATGTAACCTCTCACAAATAGTTGTAGCACTTCAGAACAGGAGGATGAGAATGTACACATTCCACAGATTATTGTGAATAGGGGTTGCAAATCTTCAACATATAAGAAAACATACAGGTCTTTCAAAAGCTAAATACACAGATTTGCTGGTTACCATGTAAAGCTCCACAAAATATCTTTGAGATTGCTTTTCATGTTATTTCCTAAAAAAATAATTATTTGCAATTGCACTTTTGTTTCTGTTCTGGTTAAACATCTTTAGAATAAAATTCCTATGCAGCTTAAATGTTCATTCAATGAACCAAGCAAGCTGATGAGGAAAGCGTAGCAATTTCTGAACATCAATGCACTGGTTAGAGAGAGAGGCCTCAAAACAAGATTGCCAAGTAGTTGTTTTAAACCTGAAACTGTGACTCGTAAGAGTGGCTAAGTGCTGGTGATAAGAAGCACAAAAGTTGTTATGATGATGACTACAGAGTAAACAGCCTTCTCCTGTGCCTGAATACTGTAAGTAAATAGTGGATGACCAAAATAAATAGGAATCTGCCCACGCTGTACCTACGGAAAATTGTACTAGACTCTGCACAACACAGGCACCTCCTGCAACTGTATTGTAAAGGGGTCAGAAAGACTGTACGGTGAAATTCTGGAAGAAAATATTGAGAGACATTACAGCACACAGAGAGAAGAACTAAGCAATAAAAATACAATGTGACAGATAACTTTATGGCACACTTGAGGCAAGTCCTTCAATAGCAGGGCAGTGCCTAACTAATACAGTAGTTTCCAGACAGGAGGCTTAGCCCCTCAGATATTCCTTTGTGAAAATATTTCAGTGAGGTAGGCCTAAACTTATACTCCAGTACATAGGATCTTAGTAAAAATTATATGTATTGTCCAACCTTACTGAATGCTAAGAGTTTTGGAAAGATTCATAATTCAAGATAGAAGGGGTTATATCTTTATTAGATGAAGATAATCTGCAGCTAGATGGGATACCTTAATTTACATTCATGGTAAAAGAACTGCAATGGTTTGGAGTAACAGGGATGTTTTTGGATGGAAAATTAGCACTAAATGTGAGAAGACAGAGACAGCTCAAGACATGCACCAGGTGGTCAGTGGAGGTGACTACTGAGAATTGTGGACCAAGAACTTGGTATTTCAGATCCAAAGTAAGCACAATGCTGCAAAAAGGCTGTTCCTCCAGAATCAGTGATTGCATAAGAATGAACCAGGAATCCCGCCAAGAAAAGTGGAGTACAATTTATTACCTCCTGATTAAGTCCCATGTTTATATTTCTCTGTTGGTAAAAAACTCTGCTTAAGTAAATAGGTCCAAGTCTAATTCCTTCTTGAGTGTCAGGAATTGAGCATACCTTTCATGCTGAGGAAAAAACAGGGCCCACATAAACAGGAGGTTCTAAAGCCAGGCTTACAAAGACATCAGTGATTAATGCCCTTTGCTAATATTGTAGTTTTCTACCCTGTAGCAGCAAAACTATGAAAACCCCTCTCCCACAAGTCTGAAACAGGTCGTCATCATCAATGCAAAAACCATGCTAATATCATCACAAAGTAATTCTTGCAGGATTTATTGCACTGGTTTTCAAGGGGAAAACCATTTGTCATGGAAATCAAGTTCTGAATAACAAAGTACACAAAACATCCGCTTTCTGGATAAACATTTCCATCAAAGACAGAACAGCTGCCCTGTAATGGTAAAGAATTGCATATATTCAACTCCCTAATACTGAGTTCAGTCCAGGAACATTACAAAAAGCATATTTTATAAAATCTACAGGAAAAACAATCAAACACCCAACACAAAGACTACATGAATTATTGCAAAGATGCAAGAATTATCATCACAGAAAAAAAAAAAAGGATGATTATGCTGGTCAGACTGTAGAATATTGCACAACTGAAGAAGAAGAAAGTGGTGATGCAAATTCCTTGAAGGAACTGGTGAAACAAATGATACAGTAATCACTTCAGTGTATCAAAATCAGCTTTGATTGTGTCAGCACCGTTCCTCCCCTCCACCACAAAGTTACGCAAAACACTTCTTGTTCAGGCTTATAGCAGCACATCAGAGAACCTGCAATTAGGCTGAAACACATAGCACGTAAGTACAGATGACAACAGGCAATCATTCTGCAAACAAAACATCAGGATCTGGTGGTCTGAAAACTTAGTGCATGATTTGGTGTTTCATAATAAGGGCCCATTGTTTTCTCTAGCATACCCGTACCTCATATTTATTATGACAGGAGAGAGCTGGTAAAAAGCAACTGTGCCCATGTATAAAGGGACAAAACAAAAGGGGATAACATTGAGCCACACTGAAAGCTGTGAGGTTTGTGACCTTGCTCCCCCAAGATCACACTTCCAGGAATAAGAATACATCGCAAAGAAGAAAGAGTTAAAAACAAGCTGAGAAAACAAACCATATTGCACATGTAAGGAAAAGATAACACCACCTATAGGGTAGAAAGAGGTTTGTGATGAGCTATTCATAAAATGGAGCGGTTATGTTTTAGCTCACCTGAGCAGTCAGATGAATGCTAGGAAGTCGAGAGAAGACAAGAGAAGAAAAAAGAGAAAAGAAAAAAGGAAGGAGGACACCTGGAGATACAGGTTTCTACAGACAGACACACACAGCAAATTGCACTCTTGTAGACACAACACATGGATTGAGATCTGTATCTTAGAGAGGTGATGAGAAAAAGAAGTCGCTGAGGTTATGATTTCTCTGTGCCCCTCTCTGTAAGCACTGAATACTGTTGGTGTCTGTATATAATTCTATAGCATACAATCCATCTTTGAATGCAAAGATGCCTTTTTGCAGTCTTCATGCAAAACTGAAAAATGTTTATGCATTCTCAGAAGTTCCAGTGTGACTATATTAAAAAGGCTGGCCTATGTAAAGTGACATACATTCAGCATAAAGAAATTAAGCAAAATTAAGCTTCTCGACAGTAGCACAAAATGTGGAGATGAACTAAAGGAAAGAAAATGAGAATTTTACCCAAGGATAAAAGTGCAGCCAGGAAAAAAATCTTCATCTTACCATTAATAATAAAGTGCCAGAGAGGGCATTGCCATGAGGGACTTGTTTGTCAAACAATAAATCTGAAGCAACTTACTAAATGAGTCCTCTAGGGAGCCCTCTCTAGATTCATTACTTTAGTGCTAACAATACAACTACAGTAAACTTTCAATTGATATTCATTACATTACATTTCAGTAGTGATTTTTCTGGCCTTTACAAATAACAAGACTAAAATTGTTGTGTTCATAAGGTTTTGGTTAAAAAAAAAAGTGTTCCTATAACTCGACAAAACAAATGCTAGCATTTTAGAGCCAAATTCTCCTCTTATTCACAGATTTAGCCTTGTTCCTATACCTCAGAGTAAAACTTTGCCCACGGTTTGTCTTTATATGTTCAAAAGACTGTCTGTAACAAGTTACGTACTTGTAAGCCATGAGTTTTGCTTGATTAGGGGAAAATAAGGGTATAGATCAACAAGAGCATTTACTACAACACCTTCAGGAGAGTGCTTTAAAGTCTCCTGCAAATGTGAAATAATTTCACATCACAGTCTAGTGTAGCAGAGATGAAAATTGCTACTGAGAGGCTAAAACACAAATAAATACCTGCTTTAAGTAGGTCTGCTAGAACTGCAAACCAGTAAAGGCTGTGTCTGAAATTGAGAAATACTAGGTTTTTGGATCTGTAATTATGAGTAAATGTCAAGGTGTATCAAGTTCAAAGAAGAACACCCATACTTGAAACCCAAGGCTATGTTACAAAAAGTCAGCTACATGTGATTTGACCCAGGTCACACATCATGGCCTTCACAATATGAGGGGAAAAAACCATGCCATGCTGATTGTTAGTCTCTAACAGTTACGTACTATTTGGAAAACTGTATTCCAACATTTAAGGAAGGAGAACCCTGCAGGTCATTAGCAGCTTCAAAATATTTACCCTTGAGGAGAGTCTTAAATGCATTTAATTTTGGGGAGGAGGGGGGAACCCCCAGGACTAAAAGGTGATTTTATTTGCTGTATTTTGAAAGGAAATTAACAGAGCTGAGTATCTGAATTGTGAGGATCTTCAGAGCACCTAAGCAAACACAGAAACATCTTTCACAGAGCAGGTAACACTGGCAAGGGAAAATTAAATGTACCTTCAGGAGCTGAAGATGAAAGAGCAAAACCTGAGCAATAAATCGTGATATCTTTTAAGTCAGATGGGGCAGACACTAGTGTTTATTCTGCTCTTACACAGTGCCAATGCCACTGAGGTACAGACACCATGCCAACCAGCAGCCTGCCAGGTGATTTGTGTGTACAAACAACAACACAAACATTTTAGGACCTACCTAAATAGAAAGTTAGTACAATTAATGGCCCTAATTAATGACGCAACACTCACTACAAGCTGCTTTTGGGGGGACTGAGACAAGTCTATGACTTTTGCACATGAAAGGGTTCTGGTTTCATGTCAATTCGTTTTCCATTGACTGCTCCAGTGACCTTGGCCGCCCACCAGGTTTGCACCACAGCTGGCTCCATTTCTGACCCTGCAGAATCTGCAGCTTGCAGAACTCCCTGGTCTTCTTGTTACCCTTGCTGTGCGTGAGTTTAGGGTCCTAAACAGCTCCTAAAGCACCTTGAGAGACTCACAAGTTGAAGGGATCAGATGGGATTTTTCCAAGGGTACCGAGGGAGCTGGCTCACTAAGATGTTCTCCATCATTTATTATCAGTACTGAGGGAGCTGGAGGTGTTTAGCCTGGAGAAGAGGAGACTTGAGGGTGACCTTATCCCTCTCTACAACTGCCTGAAAGGAGGCTGAAGCCAGGTGGGATTGGCCTCTTCTCCCAGGCAACAGCGACAGAATGAGAGGACGTAGCCTCAAGCTGCACTAGGGGAGGTTCAGTTTGGACATGACGAAGAACTTCTTCACGGAAAAAGTTGTTAAACATTGGAATGGGCTGTCCAGGGAGGTGGTGGCGTCACCACCCCTGGAGGCATTCAAGAAACAAGTGCACGAAGCCCAACGAGCTCACTCGATGCCACGGTCTGGCTGACAAGGTGGTGTTGGGGTCATAGGATGGACTCGGTGATCTCAGAGGCCTTTTCCCACCTATATGAGTCCACAATTCCCGAGAATAACTGCGAAGCGCGGCTACACGCCAAACAACCCCACTGCTTTTATCGACAGGGCACAGCTCTGCCGCGGCCCCGCCCTCAGGCCGCCCTCAGCCGCCCTCCCCGCGGCCATGGAGGCGGCGCTCCATCCCCGGGGCGGGGTTTGCCGTCCCCTCCCCTTCCCGCCTTCTTTTCCCCTGGTTATGGCGTCCCGGGGCCTGACCTTCGTGCGGAGGCTGTGCTGGCGGTCGCGCTGCGGGACAAGGTGAGTGCCGATCGCTCCGGGGCTGCCCCGCGGGGCGGGCCGGGGGCTGTCCGGGCCGGGGGCTCGGCGTGCAGAGCAGGTGCTGCCCTGCCCGTGCCGCTGGATGAGCCGGGCCGACGTTCCCGGGATGGCGTTCCCGGGATGGCCCCGGCGTTAGCGCACCGGGCCGGGCGCCGCTCTCATCCTAGGGACGGGGGAGGTCGCTTTCTGCTAAAGCTGGGGACACCTCCAGCCGCACCAAGCACCTTTAAGTGTTTGAACGCAGCGTGGGAGTGGGAAACTTGTGTTTGATGCTTTCCTGAGGCCAATGTTTCACCACCAGAAGAATTGTTGGTTAAGCTGGGAGTGAGGTATCCAAGGCCGTACTGAAATGTGTAGAGGAGTGTGTGTGTGTTTGGGCCTTTTCTTGTTTTCTGTGCTTTATTTTATCAGTCCAGTAGATCATATGATCATAGAATGGTTTGGGTTAGAAGGGAGCTTAAAGTTCATCTACTTCCAACTCTTCTGCCAGGGACAGGGACACATTACGCTAGACTAGGTTGCTCAGCCTGGCCTTGACAAAAACCAAGCTTAATTGTGTGTCTGCACAATTCTTGCGAAGGCTGTTCTGGCTTTCCAAATAATCATCCAGTATCTTCTACACCTTTATTTATTACATATTGCTTTTAAGCTGTTTCCAAATAAAGTGTCATGTGCAGGAATGTGTGCTGCAGCAGTCGTGCACCTTCAGGGTTAGCTGGGCAGCGGAAAGCAGAAGGGGTGGCTTGAGTTGCGATTGCGCTTGGAATTGTGTGATATACGTTTTTATTGAAAATGGCTAAATTGGAAATTCCACTATAAAATTGCTTGTATATGGTTAAGAATCACAAAGTATGCCAATTCATAGAATTTCCTCTTCCAATCAAAAATAGTTTAATACTCAATAAAAAGCAAGCATTTGGTGTGTTGAGTGTACTTGGTAAACAAGTTCCTAAATAGAATAGTGAAGCAGACATCATCATACCAGTAGATTTAAAGATGTGTGATACTCTGATTGGTAACAACATTCAGATTTGACTGTTATAATGTACACTTTCATAAGTGAAATGCTTTTACTCAAGTATCCAAGTATGTCTGTTAGGCATGAGTGAGTCTTGACCAGAAGACTGTAAGACATTTATGCATTAAATTGTAATATTTTTCACCCAAAGCTTTGTAAGAAATTATTTGAAGTAAGTACATGAGCATCATAAGATAGAGGGAGAAACAAAGAGAATTGTGTGACTTCTGCCCTCATTAAAAAAAAAACAAACTCTATCGGCAAGCTTTCTCAGCTAAATAATATTAATTTAATGTAGCTAAGTTGTTACAATGGGAGTAAGGGAAAGCAGTTCTAAATTGGGAAAACACATAAAAGAATGGCCTGCTGATCATCGTTAGGCTGGTGGAGTCAGATGTATTTGAAATGGCAAGATTCTGTATGAGACAGGAGTTCCTAAATCAGTATTAATAATGGGTTCATGTTTTTAGTATTTAATCAGATATAATAAAGAAAAATGGTGCACTTTTTCCAATGCTGGAGCACCAGCATTGAGGTGAGCTTTATTTTCTGTATTAGCAGTATGCAAGCAGAATTATATCAAAGACATTGGCAACATTGCTATGCCAGTGAATTTAGGAAGCATTTTTTGCGGTCTAAACTTGGAAAAAAGAGTCATATCCTTGGAACACTGAAAGAGAAAGACTTGTACAAATATAAAGGCAAAATGCAAGAATTGCTCTTACTTTGTTTTGGTTTGTTTGTTTTTCTAAGCAAGACATTCATAATCCTTTGAGACATGGAATTTTGAGTTCCACGGGCTCTTCTTGTCCTGCTGTGTTACAGTATGTAATATTTCAATTTTAAATTCATCTGAGGTGGGGGGGTGCTGACACAAATGCACAGTCGGAAGAGTCTTACTGGGGCTGTATGCATTTGGCAGTCTTTGCATTCAGATCTTTGGGGTTGGAGGCCCCACAACACCACTGCTGTGAAGCCATACCTGCACTTAGGGCAGGTCAGACCACTGGGCACTGAAAGCTTGCTGCTGGGAAGCCTGCATCCATGCTATCCTTCTTTCGGGGGTTTCCTTCGAGCTAGCTGTAGTGCGATCCCAGCACTGAATGCCTGTCGGTGGCTGGAGGACACCTCCCGTTTTTATGTGGTCTAGGAGGGATCTGGCTTGTACATGCCAAGACAGCTCTGCAGCACAACCTGGGGGAATGCAGCTGGCCGTAGCTCAGAGACTTTCTCCAAGAGCACTCTCCTGGTCAAACTGAGACAGTAACACAGTCACACCCAAACTTCCTAGAGTGTTCCTTGGTACAGGTATTTCAGCAACTTTAAAGGAGGTCCGATCTTGTCAAAGACCAATTTTCCATGAGCTACTCTTTTACTTCTCGGAAAAGCCTTTTTCATCGGAGCACTATTAAATGCTGGTCTTTAAGTAAAGTGAATTGAAAATTAGTTAATTTTCTCTTACACTGTTGGCTTCTTCTTGCTTCTGTAGCCTTGTTGGTCTCTCCCTGTGCCTGGAATACTTCTTGCTTATGGTAAATCTCTACCACAGTATCTGGAGGCAGCTGTCTTAAGAGTTCGCGTTCATTTCCATCTGTCTCTTGAACAGCATTCCAGATCTCTTCTTGGCATTCCCTCGTCATCTCATGACAGAGCATCTGGATGTTAACAGCCCACCCACATAGCAGGACCTCAGGTGTTACTAAGTTCCAGGACAATACACAACAGTCCTTATTCAGTCTCTGCAGCCTTTTTGTACTTCTGCCTGGGAGTTAGTTGATCCTGCTCCCTGAATTGTTTACCCTTTACTTGGTAGTACAGTTGCATTTGTTGGTCATTATATCAAGGGCCCTTCAATACATTTATGGCAAAGCAGGACATTATAACCCTTCCATCTTTTCCCTTACCTGTCTCTGACTGCAGACCTATAGACCCACAGAAAAGAACTATGGCTCTTTCTTGCCTTGCCTCCTGCTAAGCCAGCCAGATGTAAGTCCTGAGCCTTTAGGGCCTGGAGGCTTTGTCTTTGCCCTGAAAATGTGCTTTTATGAGGAAGCTGCTCTACTGAGGATGGAGGGAGAACTGATCTGTTGCAGCCGAGAGATTATTTCTTGCTTCATCAAATGACTGTGCTCAGGGGCCTCCTTCGGTGAGAAGCAGTTCACTATTCCAGGTCATTCCCTGAAAAGACTTCTTGTGCTGTTGATGGTGTATCAGCTGCATCACAGGTTTTTGTTTGCTTCTTTTTAATATGTGAGGAGCATGTAAATACGTTCTTCCACTGCAACAGACATGCAATAAAGTTTCTTGCATTTGGGGAGAGCTGTGGATGCCAGCACACCCAGAGGATGTTTAAGCCTTGCCTTGTGGAAAATCTCTTTGAGGCTGCTGTCATCCTGGAGGTGACCAGTAAGTCTGCTGGTATCCCCTTTTCTGTTCTGTTTCTTTTTTCCAGGTTTGGTCATGAGGACCTAATTGGCCTCAGAAAGAGTCTGCCTTCTATCCCGGTGGTGGGAAATGTCTAGTGCTTTCTGTCAATCCTATTCAGATAGTTGTGGTTGGGTATGGATGTACAAATGTTAGTAGCTTTGTTCCAATGTTCTCATGCTGGTTGAGCAAAAAGGGCACTATTGCCTCTTCACCCACTTTCCCCCCACCAGGTCCTATTTCTGTGTTGCAGCAGCTGCTTTCCTTTTCTTTCCTGCTGTCTGCTGTTATCCCCAATCCAATTCCGTTTTACAAGGAGGAAGACTAGTTTTTTGTAGTGCTGCTCTCAAGTAATGGATCAAACTATATTCTTAAAAACCCTATTTGCAAACACTCCTGAGTCTCCTGGGGGTCTGTACCAAAACCTCTGGTGCTGGCAGTAGAAGTTACTTTTATGCCTGAAACTTCTCCCCAGATGTGGGCAAGTTGGGTCTTGTTTCTCTCCTGATCTCAGTGTGGCGTAGGTGGCAGATGTCCTACAGCCTCCTGAACATCTGCCTGCCAATTTCCCCACCTGCTAGCAGTTGAGTGGGAATGCATCCTGGCTCACTGACATGGGGAATGTGTCCGCATACAAGGGATGTGTCTTATCCACACATACTCTGATCCTACACCAGAGAAGCCCTGTGGAGTATGTTTTTTACTCCCTGTTGCTGTCTTACACAGGCTCTTGCATTTTGGTTTCTGACTCTCTGGAAGTTGTGCCTCTTGGTGCTGTATTTCAGGCTGCACCAGTGTGCCTTGCTCAGCTCTTTGCTGTTCCTGATCAACAAACATCTTTTTCTGTGACAGATCTCCATTTATCAGCTCTCCTTGGCTTGTGCTGGATTCTGTAGTGGTCAGGTACTCTGCTCCTTGTGCTCGAGATAACCATGCTTATCTTTGCAAGCTTCCCTTTGGTAGGTCAGATCTGTAGTTCTAGATGTTTGTGATCAAAGGGTCACAGACCCTTGCCTGGTCACCAGAAAAGCAAGCAGAGCACATACTTGCCTTGATTTTAAACCTGTTTTTTCCCCAGGCTTAGTCTTTTCTGTCTTGGGGCAAGTCAATGGGAAGTTTAGAGAGCTCATCATACTTTCCTTACCTTTTAAGTAGTAATATTTTTTTTTCCTTTTATATATCAAAGAAACCACCTACTTTCCTTTCTTGAAACCTTGTGCAATTTGACTTTTGCAGTAAGTTTTTGCAAAATACTGGTAAAATCAGTTTCCCCTAGCATTTGTAAGGTAACTTTCAGAGTCTTTCAGAAAGGGTCTTCATACCACCAATGGATCTTGAATTTCTTTTTTTCTTTAAGAGCCAGGATTCTGAAACATAGCCATTGGAATAAACTAATGCACTGTATTTTGAATATTGAGCTTAACTAGTCAAAGGAAAATGAACAATTAAATCTCTTAGTGGGAGGCTTTCTCTCCAAATACTCATGTTAATTGCAGGGGTTACTACATCTTATTTGCTCGTGCTGGTTTACCGATACAACTTAAAAGACAAAAGGTAGTGGTGAGATGATTGGATAGTTTTCCAGAAGAGTGTCTCGGTAAACTTATGGCTGTATTTAAGCACCTTCTCAAACAGTTTTGAATGGAAATACACACAGCGGTTAAAATCAACAAAATGTAATCCAGAGCAGCAAGCTGTATGCAGTTGAGCTGGATTTCACAGTTCATAGCTACTATCAAGCCAAGGTGTCTGGAAGTCCTGAGGATAGGTTGTCTTGGAACACAGCTTACTGAACAAACCCAGTTCTCTAGAATTCTCTTCATATGTGAGATGCTCCATCTTCATGGTTCTTTTCTGGTCTCTTTCCAGTATGACCATGTCTCTTGTGCTGTGGAACTCAGGGCTGGACGCAGTAATCCAGGTGTGGCCTAACTGGTGTTGAGTAGAAGAGATTCCATTCTTAATTGGGAATAAAAATTATTGAGGATTAGAAATATTGTGTTGTATGGATTCTTTGCTGATTCTTTGGCTCTCCAAAAGAGTGGCTACTGTTTTTCTGGTAAGGTGTCCTGATAATATTTTTTCTGGTATAAGGTCTGGTGTAAGGGGTATGTAGCTTATAGAATGGCCTATAATTCTTGAATAATTTGGTCCTTAGAAGCTAACCATTAAACAGCGTAAATTTTTAATTTCAAATATGCTGTCATTTTATACTGTGTTACATATGCTTGTAAAGTGCTTACTGCTTCAAACATGTCAGTATAGGCAGCCTGTTTCTGAAACAGAAGAATCTTTGTTTGGTTTTGTGTTGATTTTCTTAATTGCCAGTAAGATGCCAGATGAAGCACACTTTTATTCAGAGGAAGAACTTCCAAGTTATATGGGTTGTCCGCCTCTTTCCCAGATCAGTTATTCTTCATGATCTCTACAATGGTGGCAGAAGCCAGTTTGACTCTGCCTGTGTTGCATCCCCACTTATAACTGGCACAATTCAACACGATCCTCTGACCTCTGTCTTGGGAGCTGCTGCTTTAGGTGCAGCCTTCTAAATGCTATAATTTAAGCTTTTTACACTGTCGTAGTAAGACATGATGTGAAGTCCCTTGGTATGTGTGTAATTTCCATTTCAGATTATCAGATTTTTGTTGAGTAAATTGCTCCAGGTCTTTAAAGACAACCTGTTGGTTTGTTTGATTGTGGTGCTGGAAATACTGACAAAACGAAGAGCAGCGTGCTACTTTGTGTTTAGACCTAAAGTGTTTAATTCTAAGCTGTCTGAAAGAGCTCTGGATTTGGACAGGATAAGCCATTGAGAAATACTGCTTGGTTACTGTTTTGTTCAGTATTCTTTGTGTCCACCCCCATTGTATCTGGGTGTCACGGATTCAGGAGAGAAAGTAAGCCTCAGACAAAATTTTTGTTTCCTTTCACTGGTTCAGTTGCACTGTGAGGAGTGTCAGTGGGTGTTCTGATGTGGGTGGGAGCTGCAGGAGCTGGTTGTATCCTTGTCAAGAAACCTACCCACGTTGGCCATAAGCCATTAATATTAAAGTATACATTTTCTTTCTTTCCATACAGCCAACAAGACTTGCCCCTGCGAGCCAAATCAAAATGGCTTTTTCCTTTCTCCATTAGCAGCAAAATCATTTTGAGTATTTGTTCATAACTTTTTGTCAAGTCACCTTGGATAAGGATGTGTAAGGAACATATTTGAGTTTGCTGCTCTCCAAATGCTGCAATAAACTCTCAGTGAGTTTCAGCAAATGTCACGTGTGAGTGTTGCAGCTCTATTTTTTTTCCTGCTAACGTTCTTATTTTTAACTCTCAAATGTGTTTCAGAGGATATCTGTCTGTAAATCTCCCTGCTTTTAGAGATGTCTTACATGGACTGAGGATATGCAGGAGGTTCTCTCATGCTTTAGCCACTCACCCTGTCCAGTCAACTTAAGTCTGCTGGAAAGAGAGTTCTTGTGGAGATTTCAGGAGATGATCCTCATTTCCCTCCCAGCAGCTGTGATGAGAGAATAAATAAAATAAAACTGTGCCTGAATAGAGCACAAAGATCAGACCATTTCGTATCTCAGTGAATGATAATCTAGAGCCTTCATTCTTAGCTATTCTTTAATATTGAAAAAGAAACTATCGAGCACAGCTGAGCCACTTGCACTAAACAAAAATGATTCAGCACTTCAATTTGCCAACAGACACATAATTATCCTCTAGTTTTTATATGTCAAAACAGTGTAGGAGTGTAAAACAGTAAAAGCTGGTAAGGATTTATACACCAAGCTTGTGTTTGGAACAACTCTTGAAACATTCTAATGTAAAGGAGGAAATAATTTGACTTTCATTTCTTTCTGTTTGTTAAAGTAGCAATAAGTAAATTGTTTATAGAGTACTTGACTGATTTTTTTCTACTAGTTAGATACATTGGAAATACGAGAACACTAGAAACATTCTTACTGCCTGATAGCAATAAATTTTAGTTACTCCACTCTGCAGTATAGTGAGGTGTATATATATATATACACTGCCAGGGACAGGTAGGGATAGTTGTTTCCTAATGGCTTGGGCATTTTTTTAGGAAGGCTGGAGTTCTGTCTACTGAGTCATCAACTCCTTAATGGTATCAGCATGGTCAATAAAACTTGCCATTTCCCCAAATGTACCAAATGCACTGATTTCTAGAGAATAACTTTGATGGTGATAAGACCCCATAGATGGAACAGGGACCGTGAGCACACGTGCAGGAACTCTGAGCAAATGGAACAGTGTTGTAACCAGCAACTATTAAACTAATGTATTAAATGCTTTTAACGAATGTGTTGTAACACGCTCTGGGCAAATCTGTTGTTATCTCAACCCTTTGTAGCCCACATTGGGCATGAGAAAGGACTGTTGTGGTTTAACCCCAGCCAGGGTACCATGCAGCCACTCGCTCCCCACCTCCCTTCTCGTAGTGGTTACTCTCGGTATAGAGAAACTTGAAAGGACAGACCTAGAAGTAAAAACCTGAAGTAATTTGCCTTTATTAGTGTAAAAATTGTCAAGCTGAAGTTTCTTTTAGTATTATGATGTCACTGCCTACTACACAAGTCCTATTTGTAAGAAAATCTGTCTATACAACTTAGAGGAAGAGTGCTTTGCAGCTAAAAGTCTAACAGCAGCAACAGGCATCATTGATTTGGTAGGCACACATGAAAAAAAAATTCATTAGCAAGAAAATAGAAAAAAAAAACAATCTGAAAAGAGTATATGGTGAGATGTGTGTATAGTTAAATGATCTGAATTTCTTTGGGAGCAGCCTGTAATAAGATGGCATAAAGAAAGAAAGGGTTGCTTTTCTTCTACAGCCAGAAGAAACTACCCAGAATTTATCTGTAAATTTACCATCTACGCTTTCCATGCCTCTCCTTTTTTTTCCAACAGCAAAGGAGCAGTGAGTGTTCCAACCATGCCACAGGATGCTCAGTTTGCTTTGGTATTGTCAGGTGCCTCTTCTTTTTCCCTGCTCAGGTCTAGGTAGCTTGTATGGGGAGAATAACTGGAGAGATGAGGCAGAAATGAGCCCTCTCCACTTTATGCTGTATGGGGAAAGCTCTTCTATAGCTGTAAAAGTGCTTGGGCTATGTAAAAAATTTATGAGTCCTTAATGTTACATTATTATCTGTTTGGATTCAGTAGAATGTAACCAATGGCATGATGAATGGTAGCTTGGGGAACCTGCAGATTAAAATTTTCTAATCATTTTTATGTTAACAGCATAGACAATGGCTTTCTCTTGTCAGCAAAGTAAAGTGGAGTACAACTTTAAATGTACTGCATGCAGAAAATACTGCAAGTGAATATGGAAAATGAGAAATGTTATTTTCCTGGTTACCAAGGAAGCGTGGTAGTGCTAATGCTTTGCTCATTGTCATTATTTGGTAATCAAACTTTCTTTTTTTTAATCTTGTTAGAGATTCTGATACGAAGGCTTGGGAGGGGGGGAATGAGAGAAGTTGGTGTGTCAGGTTAAATTTTTTTTTCCAGATGGTCTACTCATTTTTCTCATGGTTACAGTTTAAATACAGGTTTCTATTTCCCTCGCACTCCTCATTTCCTAACAGTTGCTACAATTGCCAGTGGTGACAAGCTTTCCCACCAGCTCTGCTCCTGTGCCCCTTGATGTAGCTGAACTAATGATCCAAGGTTGCTATTCCTTCTCCAGATCCCTTTTCCCCTCTAGGGAGAAAAATCAGGATAATTTTAAGGGATGATCAAAGTGAGAGAAGTGCTACTGAAAGAGGGGGACTGAAGCCTGAAACTGGTTGGATGGTACTGTCCAGGCACCAGCAGGGAGGGACCGCCCGAGTCGCCTTGGCAGGGAGCACAAGCGGTTCGTCGCTGTGGATGGATGTGTCCCCACAGCAGCAGGACAGGGAGCAAGGAAGTCTCATTTGGTTGCTCTCCTCCTGTGTGACTTCCTGGCAGCCTCTAAGAGCAGCATGTGCTGGTGCTGAAGCAGGTGAAGCTCTTGGGATAGGTTTTAGACTCCTGAACCTTGTAAGAACAATTGAAGGTCTGGCTGGCACCTGCAAATCAGTTGTGGGCTGGGCTGGGAAATGTGTGCTGTCTGTTCTTTTCAGGGACTCTGGAGAGGCATGCAATCAGAAGTTTGCTTTAGGTTAACCAAACACTAAGCACCTTGAGGTTTGTGGGAATTGATTGCTTTGTATCATAACTAAAAGAAGACCAACAAAAACCAACCTATACAGCTCTTTAAACAACAGCAGCAGCAAACCAGTATTTCATTTAATTTTCTCTTAAGATGGAAAGAACATGAGCAGAAATAGTGCCACTTTATGATACTGTAATACCCTTTGTGTGTGGGAAATGGCAAGGGGTGGTTACCATGCCCTTCACTGTTCTTCTTGAGGAATGTATGGAAAGAGCAATGGAAAAAATGACAGCACCTTGAAATAGTGATCATGGCAAAGAAGGGATGTTGTACACATTATCTGAAGTATTACATATAATGGACAAAAGATGTTGTGGGATTCATCCAAGTGACAGTTTAATGTGCTTCTTGCTTCTGTCTAACAACACTTCCTGTTTTTTTTCTTGCTTGTCCCCCTAAAGCTACTTAAAATAATGTAAAATGAGCATTTTCCATTTCTGTCAGGAGTCCTAAATCCACATGTATCTAGCACCACCCGCTGCTTTTAATCCTAATAGGATTTTTAACTGCTTTTCTATGTTCTTTATTTCCCCAGGGTCTACTAACATTTAAAAGAAAACTTTTACTAAGTAAATGGAAGATGGATTTCAGGTATATCCATCCCTTTCTTTTGCTCTGTGTGTCTGATGTTTCTTGTGCAAAGAGATCTTTTGACTTCTGTTTAATCTTAATGAGGAAACTGCCATGTTGCTTTAAAAGTTAGAAAGTGAGCAGTCAGTATTTTACAAAATTTTGGCATTTTTAACTCTTTTAAAGTCCTTATGCAAGTGACAGAACTACACAGAAGTGAGAGTCCTGCCTTTAACAGGCTTTGCAGTCTTTTTGTGAATCTTATATATACAGTGAGAAATTACTTTCAGTATAACTGAAATCTTAAATTTAAGAGACTTACATTTTAATGTTTATTGGATAAGAGACATGTAAGTGAACAGGTAGAGTGAGTAGGATGAATGATGCGCCTCCAAGATATCCTGAATGACTGAATGGCAGCAAAGAGGTGTCTGAAGCAAGGGAATAAATATGAAATTATTTTCAGCCTGGATGTTTTAGGTTCAGGCAGTGATGCCCAGGATTTATTTCTTTTTTCAGAGTGTACAACTTGCGAAGTCCCCAGTGACTGGTCTTGCGGGAGTACGCAGGCATTTGTCACGGACTCTGACTGCACTGCCGAGTTGTGACTCCTCTTGCTTCTGTCTCTCTGGTGGGAGCTGGCTTTTTCCCCAGCTGGGGGAGGCTGCTGAGCCCTCACCACTCTGCTGTGGGTGCCGCTACAGCGAAGGTAATTTGTAGCAGTGGGGCAGTGGCAGCTAATTTGCCACAGGGTGCAGGGCAATAAACAAGAAGCTTTGTGAAGGAAGCGATTTTGCTTTGTTGCAGTGAGGAGATGAGAAAGGGAAATACAGAGGGGGTTTTGATTGCCTTTCGTAGGCTTCTTTTTCTGCTTGGATTAAAAGCTTGTATGTCAGGTTCCAGGCTCTCTGCCTGCCTTGCGTGGTTTCTGCAAAGTCTTGTGTGGCCACTAAAGTGGGACATGGATTCGCTCAGTGAGTGTCTAAGAAGGACTCAGTGTCACAGCGCAGGAGCAAGCAGTCCCACAGTGTACTGCAGCAGCCTCTCCAGCTCCTCTGTCCTTGGGACTGTGGCATGGCACCACTGTGCAGTGCCAGAGGTGGCAGTGCTGTTGTGTGTGCTGGGGTGTCAGTCATCTCCTCGTTCTGTGTGATCTACTTGGGATGGAGGAGCTCTCTTACTGCTGTTTGTGTGTGCCTCTGAAGAATGAAGTCCTGCCCAAGATGAATTAATTGTGAAATAACTTAATTTTTCTTTTGTGTTTTCATCCTTTGTTGTTACTTTAATAGAGAAATCATAGTAATCAGCTTAGCCTTAGCATGTCAAGTATTGATGAGCATCTCTGATGTGTAGGAGATGTCTGTAGAGATCAGAAGGCAGAAGGAATGGGATGAATCATCAATGTCCTGCAGAGAATTGAGCTACAAGCAGCAAGGAAGAATAAAAGATAAAAGGCCTTTTCTTATAAACAGGCTTTGATAAACAGCTAGGTTGCACAATCTCCTATTACAAATCAGTTGGTAAGGAGGAAAAGAAGAATGAAAGATGAAGTATTTGAAGTGGATAGATAACAATTTTACCCAAACATTTTATAACTAAGAAGCAAAGGTGAGTATAACCAAACAGCGAAGTTCCTCTGAGCCTGGACTTACTGAAAGATCATTCCACTTTTCCCTAGCCAAATTTGTTTTATTCACCTAATTGTTTTCTCATCCTCTTCTGACTTGTCTACTTTGCATCTTTAATAAGGAAGAGAGCTGTGACCTGTTAAATGCAAAAAAACTCAAATCAAACCAACCTTAACCATAAATGTACCTGTGTACATACCTTCAGACCAACTGCTATGGCATCCTCTTCTCCCCAGCTGCTCACCTCAACTTTTGTTAATTTATGATCATTATCAAATTGTATATGAAAGAGATTCTTAAAGCCCTTTTATGATATGGACAACAGCCAGGCTGGAGTGAAATCCAGATTGTCAAACATGGTGTAAACCCAAATCTCTGTTTTTAAACACTGGGTCTACCTCAGTCACTGCCTAGACTGACAAGAAAATTTGTAGCAGATACACAGGTCATCTTGGGGACAGTGGCATTCCAGTAGGTCCAAAGATGGCTAGCAAAACTGGAGGGGGAAAAAAAGCCAAATGAAAACAAACAACTCCTCTTTCTGCGTTCTCATTTCTTCTTCCTGTGAATGTGACTTCAAAAACATGTTCGGCAATAGGAACTGAAAGTGTCATGTTCTGGGACTCCAGGACAGACTAATGAATGAGATGCAGTATTAAAAACCTTGTCTCTGTATCCATTTAGGTGCAGTTTTTCCTGTTGAAGGTATTTTTTTTGATGCTGGAAACAAGGTCCACAAGTTGTCTGAATAAACTCTCGGCTGTTTAAGGGATGAACTCATTAAACTCTGACAGAGTCTTCTGAACACACCAGCTTGAATGTTGGTTACAGTGGGAGTTGTTTACCCCGTGTTTGACTGGGTGCACTGCTGTCTTAATAAAGGCTTACAGTTGATCAAGTTAAGTAAAAGGACCCTCTGTTCCTGCAACCTTTTCTGATGGCCTATTCCATTTTGTATTGTCCGGGTAGGTTTTTTGCTACTGGCTTAAGATTTTGTAGCAAATTTTGAAATTCTTTCACTTCAAAAGAAGTTCTGTGTATAACAGAAAATATTCTTTCCACATCTGTCATTCAAACTTGGTATCTCCAAAATATCAGAATTTAGATTTTATTAACAAAGAAGGGCTGTAATAGGACATTAAAGCAATAGGTCTTACAAATATTTTTACAAGACACCATCTATCTGCGTAAAATGAAGGAGGAATAAAATTAATGGGGGATAGTTCACATTCTTCACACTTTCTGCCTGCAACTTTTAGGCTTGCAGCTGAAAATAAATTTTCTTTAAGAAATAAGAGCAATGAGGATATTTTTGAGGTAGGCAGTAGGACATCATTAAAATTCTCATTAGGTTGGTATAAAAAGGCAGAATTTCCATGATTTTTAAATTATTGTCCTGTAACTGAAATATTAACATTAAATTGATTAAGCATTCTTTCAGTCTCTATTTGAGATACTCATTAATTTTTCAAATGAGACTGCATATGAAATCTATCATATATGATGTTCTAATATGACAGCTGTGTCTGTGAGGTAGAATAGGGCAAGTTGGGCTTTTTTTCTTTTTACTAGAATAGAGAAGGAAGGTTCATACATAAACTGCAAACATTTTAAAAATAGTGAAAATGCTTAATATGTGTTGCAATGTAACCAAAAAAAGTTGTAACAACATGTTTTTGCCCTCTTGAAATAAGTCAAAATTATTAGACTTCTTGGCTTTTGATTCCAGACTTTACTGAAGTGAGCCCGCTTTTAAAAAGCGTTATAGAGTTGGGTTAGGTTTGGTATTTTTGAAGGAGGTTTTGATGGAATTGCCTTTTTCTAGTTGGAAGTTGTTCTCCCAGAATATTTTGACTGCCTTTTTTTTTTTCTCAAGTGTCTACAAGCTGGTTTGCAGCCAGTCCTTTTCCAAAGTATATTTTGAAATTAGTTTTCATTTGTGCTGACCTGATTGGAGAGCCAGGCTTTCAAACTGAAATGTTTCTAGCTAGAAGCACGCACTTAAAAAGATCACAAAGAGCAGACGGGCTGCATACTCGTCTCAATTCGTGGACATATAAAGCTGCTAATCATAGAATCATTTAGGTTGGAAAGGGCCTTTGAGATCATCAAGTCCAGCCATTAACCCAGTACTGCTAAGTCCACCACTAAACCGTGTCCCCAGATAGACACATCTTTTAAATACCTCCAGGCACGGTGACTCCACCACTTCCCTGGGCAGCCTCTCCCACCGCCTGACCNAAGAAATAAGAGCAATGAGGATATTTTTGAGGTAGGCAGTAGGACATCATTAAAATTCTCATTAGGCTGGTATAAAAAGGCAGAATTTCCATGATTTTTAAATTATTGTCCTGTAACTGAAATATTAACATTAAATTGATTAAGCATTCTTTCAGTCTCTATTTGAGATACTCATTAATTTTTCAAATGAGACTGCATATGAAATCTATCATATATGATGTTCTAATATGACAGCTGTGTCTGTGAGGTAGAATAGGGAAAGTTGGGCTTTTTTTCTTTTTACTAGAATAGAGAAGGAAGGTTCATACATAAACTGCAAACATTTTAAAAATAGTAAAAATGCTTAATATATGTTGCAATGTAACCAAAAAAAGTCGTGACAACATGTTTTTGCCCTCTTGAAATAAGTCAAAATTATTAGACTTCTTGGCTTTTGATTCCAGACTTTACTGAAGTGAGCCCGCTTTTAAAAAGCGTTATAGAGTTGGGTTAGGTTTGGTATTTTTGAAGGAGGTTTTGATGGAATTGCCTTTTTCTAGTTGGAAGTTGTTCTTCCAGAATATTTTGACTGCCTTTTTTTTTTCTCAAGTGTCTACAAGCTGGTTTACAGCCAGTCCTTTTCCAAAGTAAATTTTGAAATTAGTTTTCACTTGTGCTGGCCTGATTGGAGAGCCAGGCTTTCAAATTGAAATGTTTCTAGCTAGAAGCACACACTTGAAAAGATCACAAAGAGCAGACAGGCTGCATACTCGTCTCAATTCATGGACATACAAAGCTGCTAATCATAGAATCATTTAGGTTGGAAAGGGCCTTTTTTGTTCATCAAGTCCAGCCATTAACCCAGTACTGCTAAGTCCACCACTAAACCGTGTCCCCAGATAGATACATCTTTTAAATACCTCCAGGCACGGTGACTCCACCACTTCCCTGGGCAGCCTCTCCCACCGTCTGACCACGTGTCTGGATATTAGGAAAATTTTCTTTGCCAATCTAAACTTCCCTTGGTGCAACTTGAGGCTGTTCTCTCTCATCCTGTCAGTTGTTACTTGTGTGAAGAGACCGACCCCCACCTGGCTACAGCCTCATTTCAGGCAGCTGTAGAGAGTGATAAGGTCCCTCTGAGCCTCCTCTTCTCCGGGCTAAACACCCTCAGCCACTCCTCACAGGACTTGTGCTCCAGACCCTTCACCAGCTTTGTTCCCTTCTTTGGACACATTCCAGCACCAAAATGTCTGTCTTGTAGTGAGGGGCCCAGGACTGAATGCATTATTCAAGGTGCATTATACAAGGGGATGAGATTTAAATAATTGATAAAAGTTAATAATTTCCAAAGGTTAATTATATCACAGCAAAAGCAAACTTCTAAAGCAACTTTCTTGTGACTTTTAATATCTTTCTTGTTGTTTTGATTAGTGTAGTATGTAATGTTTTGCATTTACTTTAAATGTCTTAGAAAGCAGCATATTTGTTTCTCCTCCAGTCTTTCACAAAAGTCAAGTAATGGGATTTTTTTCCCTCCTTACTCCCAGGCCAACAAAAGCTGTTTGCATTCCAGCAATTCACCTGCACATGACTGCAGCCACCATGCAGGTCAGCGAGAAGGACTTCCAAAAGGCTCAAGAACAGCTGAAGCTTTTGAAAAAGGATCCTGGGAATGAAACTAAGTTGAAACTCTATGCTCTGTTTAAACAGGTAGGCTTGGCTTGACTTACTTTGTTTGGTAAGGAGCATTTATAACCTAAGAGGATGGACCTGTAAAATTGATTTAAAATACAGGCTGTTCGAATGTGTTGTGTGTTAACAGGCTCTCCATTTTATGTGCTCGAATTTTGTTCCTGAAATGTCAGCCCCTTAAAATGCCTAAACTCTGAAGGAAGCCAAACCTGTTTTTTCATGCTTTGAGTAGAAACCTTTATTCAAAGAAATAGAGCAAAATTATATCTATTGTGTGATGCCTTCCATATAATAATATTGATTCAGCTTTGGAAAAGGGCTTATGCCTAGGGAAAAAAAAAAGTAGGCTGCATGCTTCCTCTTAAATTTCTTGTATCTACGGTCATCTGGGCCTATAATATAATGGTGTTGTCATTTGAAAGTTGATTTCTGTGGTTTTTTCCTTCCTTTTTTATTAGTATGGTCATTGTAGGTTTTGTTTGGGGTTGTTCGTTTATTTTGAATTCGAGGAACTCTTCCTCCACAGTTTGAGTGAAGGTTATTCTTTACCACAGTATGAAAGGAGACCTTTGTAGAAATAGCTTTATGTCCATAGCAGGGCTTGTATTGGTATTTGAGGAAGTATTTGTGGATCAGGATTGACTGCAGGGTCAGTACAGGCTGTGGCTTGTTATGTTGAAGAAGACAATCAGTAACTCATTTGAAAAAAAACTTAAAGACAGCTGATGGTTCCAGGTAGCTTTACTGATTAATAATAGTGAGCTCATAAATGTATTCTTTCTTTCTTTCCTGTCTCCCACTTGAAATATTTCTTTCCAATAGTTTATTTTTCTTCAGGAAAACTGATCATAGAATACTTCAGGATAGCTCAGACCCTTGCAGTTCAACTGGTCCAACGCCCTTGCTCCTAGCAGGGCCAACTTTGAAGTAAGATCCAAATTAATAGATCCTATTCAATGGTCTCTTCACACAGCTAACAAGTCTTTAACATTCTTTATGAGTATAAAATTTCCACAGTTTTTGAGGGAGGAGAACTTAACATGCATGAGTGTTTTGGAAACCAGTCTCTCATGTTGGTTAGGTGTTTCTGGAAGCCCAACACAGTATTAGGAAATAGCAGACACTGAAAACCTCATGGTATGTGAACCGTTGGAATGTTGTCCAGCCAGTAGGTATTCCTTCTCTCTCAGAGTTAAATTCTGTATCCTGATCAGATAAGTATTCAGAACAATCATCATCTTTTCTACCAAATCATCTGAACTTTAATCAAAAGTTTAAATAAGTTTGTTTCACTCTCTTCTCAGGCTACTGAAGGTCCCTGCAATGCTCCAAAACCAGGTATGCTGGACTTCGTCAAGAAAGCCAAGTGGGATGCATGGAACTCTCTTGGCAATTTGTCTCAGGTGACAAAACCCATAGTTTCACTTAGATACTTTGTAGATAGATCACTCTGCCTTGGAGGGCCTAGTGTTTAAGTGACTGGCTGATGACTAAAAATATTACATGCTGATTGAGCAACTCTGCTTCAGCCATCAAAATGTTTCCTACTGTATTCCTCAGTCATTTCACTGCTTCAGTGTTTGGAGATTTTTTTGTAATGTGTAAGCCTAGTTCTACATTATTACTGCCAGCTTGCATCTGTCTAAGAGATCTTATATGGTGACTTCCAGTAACAGTAGTGGTTTTTTGCATTATGGTCTATTCTGCTCTTCTCTTTAAGAAAGATGGATTGAGCTTCTCAGTTCTTACAACAAAACTCAAATCTCTGAATTCAACATATTCATAACTTTTTCATTTTAAAAAGTCAGTCTCTTATGCTGTTGACTAAAAGACTAGAAAAAAGTGGTGTGTTGAGAGCCTCTCTTCATTCTTTCTTTCTCAATATATCTTGACATTTTTAGTATCTTTCATAACCTTTAGAGAAGTCAAGTGAAGCAAGCAGGAAGAATAAAGATGTGGAGATACATTAGCATTCCTTTTTCATGCAGGCTTTAGTAAGTCTGACTGCATATACCTAACATGGCTTCCTCAGCTGCTATTAAATGAGGGAAACAAGCTTTTCAAATCAGCTGTGTCAGTGCTGCATTAGGCCTGCTGCTCAGTAGTGGTTGCTGAGCTCAGTCAGGAAGATTCTTTAATATAAAAGGGGGGTTGTATTTTTCCTTTTTTTTTTTTTTTTTAAGAAAACACAGTTGCATAATGTCATTAATATAATATATTGTTCTCATTTGGGTTTTTGGGGTGCATTTTGATCTTTTGTTTAGTTTGGGGTTTTGGGGTTATTTTTGAGTTGGCCCTGCAGCTTTTAGGAGTAGGCAAGAAATTCTTAAGGAAAAGAATCGGCTCTTCAAGTTAGAGTGGATAGTGGATAGACTATTTCATGTACTACTCATTATGGATTATAGAATTGTTCAAAGTATATTATCCTTTCAAGCCAATAGGTTGTAACAACCAAGTACTTAAAATTCTTTTAAATCACTGCTTACTTTAGAAATAGGGAGACAGGATTCTTGAGGTTTCTGTGTGTCATGTTAGTGCTAAATGAAAACTATTGTCTTCAAGCAATTTTAAAATGCCGTAACGTCCATTCCAGTGCTCTTACTTTCAGCAACTCATATTCTGAAATAGAAACTTCCATTGGAAAAATGTCCGACTGGAAAGCAGAAACAAAGGATCCATAGAAATGTGTAAATGCTGGGAGTATGACAAGGGTCTCTCTGGTAATCTTAGGTATGGAGGGGGGCACTCTTTCAGCAAAATAAATGTCATCATCCCAGCATCTATGCACTTTTATTTTGTGAATCTATTGCTGCTGCTTTTAAGGTGACTTGAAACATGTTCTACAACATGTTCCCCTCCTCATCCACCTAACTGGAATATATTACAATGAAGATTTTTGTTTTCTTTTGCCCTGAAGCAGTCACCTTCCCCTCACCCTCCACCCAGGTACCCATTTTATTTTTACTGTAACTGATTTCAATTTTAGCTTTCCATAATCTTGTGTGTGTTATTTTCTTCTTTCTTTTTTTAAAGTATTTCTTCTTTCTTTTCCCCTTTTTTTTCTTCCCTATTTTTTAATTTCTTGTCTTTTATTGCAGGATAATGCCAGACAGAAATATGCTGAACTTGTCTCAAGTCTGGTCTCTGCAGATTCTGCCAGCCAGAAGAAAGATGCTTCTCCAGAAGAGGGCAGACACGATGGCTATGAAACATTAATAGTTACCACCAAAAACAATATCACAAAGATAATGTTTAACCGGCCTGATAGGAAAAATGCCATCAACCATCAGGTAAAGAAATGAACTTGCGAGGATTAATGATTTTTTTTCTTTCTGGATAAGCTACTTAAATCTTTAAAGAGTCCTTACTACAGGTTTAACAGAACTGACTGAAGCATGGTGGTCTGAACTTTGAGGGATCCAACAACAACCTAAGGAATAAATATACAAAATGAAATCATTCAGCTAAAATTTTACAGATTGGGCTTTTTCGTGTCTCCCGATTTCTTTCAAATGTAGTATAGGATTATGGTCTGCACTAAATTAAAATGGCAAAGTGCAGGAAGACTGGCCTGTGTTTTGGATGCAAGATTTGACTGCAGTGTTGAGTATGACAAAGCATTTGTGCAGCCTTTGGCTCAGCACTGCTGCATATATGTGTAGGTGATCATCCGTTTCCAACACTTACCTTCATGAGTAAGTCCCTCCTGTTGGAAGCATCGTGATCATCCTGGTTCACAGCTGCAGAGACACCAGAGCAGGGTCTTCACCCCACTGCTGCTAGTTCTTTAGTATGTTATTTTGTCCACTTAAACTGCTGTATTGAAATTAGCTGTTTCACATCAGTGTTTGTTTTTCTGAAGGACCTTATTTTGTCCTTTAGATTTGCACTGGAAGTTTTGAGTATTGCAAGCGTGTGTCTTTATGGTCAGAAGTACTTCACGTGTAATACTAAACTTTCTGTGCATGACAAATTTTTCAGGATCATAGCTAATCTGTCTCTTAAGTTCCTTGTTGTCAGTGTCGGTCTCATTTTTATGTTCTTTTGCAGCATCACATTTGTACTTTGTTGATTTTCCTTTTATGCAGATGTACAGAGAAATTATCAAAGCTCTTGAAGAAGCTGGAAAAAATGATTCTACCATAGCAGTTATTACTGGTATGTTTTATATTATACCAAAGTTTAGTACTGACATGAAATACCTACCTGTGTTTAGACTAAGATAAAATTGAGGAAATTCTTTCCTCTGTTATAGACCAAAGATTTTCCAAAGTGTTTTGGCAAATTTTCTTCAAGCTGGTGTTTCAAATTCTGAAGCAAGCTTGCTGTTACATCAAAACATCTTCCTCAGCTGAGAAGATGGACATGGAATACTCCGAAGGGCTTTATTATTTTTGAGTAGCTGCCTGTCTGGCCCATCCTCATTGCAGAAAAGTGTCTTTTTAGGAAATTAACCAAAATTCAAGTTTTGGCTGGCAGCTAAGTAGTGTGAATTCAAGGTGAATTTGGGCTTATACCTGTTTATTCTGAGGTAACTGCATGCAAGTTCTTCTCCACTGTCTGCTTTACCAACACCTAGTTCCCATCCCCAGGATGCTGGATTTCCTTTCTGTAGCAATGACTGGGCACCACAGCCCTTACAAGATAAGAAGGGCGATTCACACAACTGAAGTTGGAAAGTCTAACGCGTGTATAGCTGTGAGTCACAGCAAGCAGCTCTGCAAAACCTTTCTGTTCCTCTTCACGCACTGAATAACAGCACTGCAGTGTAAAGTAGGTCCCATCCTGTGAATGTCCTCATGGAACATAGGGTGATTTAGGCAATTGAGTCATGCAGTCTAGCTTTTGAATCCTCCTTGCTTTTTTGGTGGAGCCTCAAAGTGACTTATACATTGAATACCAGCTTATCTGTTTGTTACTGAAGAATCTATCTTCCCATACAGTGATGTCAATGCAGTGCTGTCAGTTTTATCCTTAGATTGCTATGCTTTTTTCTAAATAGATCATAAAAAAAGTGAAACTCTACCACATAATATATAGGTTATTCTGTCTACTTTTGATTTCTTCATCAGTTTGAAGGTGGGTGAAGGGAGAGGCATCAACTTACATTTCCACTGTCCTGCTTAAAAAAAAAGTTTCTCACATCTAATTGTTTGTATGGTTGCAAATAGACAGAAAAAAAGTCACCCGTGAGGAAATATGCAGGGAAAGAAATAGAATTTTTTTTCCATCTGACACTATTCCAGGAAAAAAAGAAAATTAATTTCCCCCATCAAATATTTCAGTTAACATTCTTTGGCTTTTTTACTGATTGTTTTTTTTTTCAACAAATCGACAGTCAAAACTTACTTTTAAACCATAGATGTCCTTTAAGTTACTGTGAATACTTTGAGAAAATCCCTTTAATTACTTAATAATGTCAGACACTCAGGTTGAAATTCTTTTGTAAATGTAATACATGAAAGCTTCTCTTCTCTTTCCTACTCAGAAACAGTTGATGCATTTAGTCCTATGTGTTCTCTGCAGGAAATGGAGACTACTATAGTAGTGGAAATGATCTGAATAATTTCGCTAATGTCCAGCCTGCTGAAATGGAGAAGATGGCAAAAGATGGAGCAGTACTACTCAAGTAGAACATCTTGGTTTCATATATGCATAAGTTACTGTAATGGGTAAAATATAATTTGCAGGCATTGTTAGAAAACACAATAGCAGGGACCCATTTATGCTACAATTCATCTGTTAGGGTGACTGTGTCTAAGGGCTCACCATGTGCATAAACACAAAGATCGTGTGGGAGGAAGTGGTATTAATTGCGTGAAATAAATAGATTAATATTAGAAGTCTTTTTAAGTACAGTGATGCTAAAGACTTGATTTCATTGTTTAGTCCCCAAAGTACATGCAAATATAATGACAAAAATATTGTTTTAATGGTATTTGAAAAAATTGTGGGGTTTTTGATATCCGGCAGTGTCTACACTAGCAGGAAATGCCAAAATACCTCACTGTCAGACTTCTTTGAACAGAGACAGGTGTAATGAGCTTGTTCAAAATTGCCCCGTAATTCTGGGATCTTGGTTCTGCCTTTAAGTTTTAATTTACCTGTTAAATGAATTTATTTTCTAAGGCCAAGTAGATCAGGGATATCATCTGACACAAAGGGCTCTTTCTTTTTTTCCTCTACCTAAGCAGATTTTGTCTTCTCTTTTGCTTCTGTATGTGGTACTTGCATCTGAGAGGTGCTTGCAAGTTGGATTGTTTCCTCAGGCACTTGCGATTGGTGGAAAAGCTAAAATACACAGAAAAGCAGTGGTTTTGATTTATGTTTTAAAGATGAACTGCAAGTAAAGTACTCATTTTTGCAGCTTTTACTTCGGTGAGCTGCCTGTGGATCCGAGGTGCCCCTCAAAGTGATAATGATGTAGTGTGAGCCTGTTGTGAAGGTGTTACTCAGTGTTACCTTGCAAGTGTTCCAGCCTGCAGTGTTTTGTAGGGTGTTCAGCACAACGCAGAGTCTCGTGTGCTTTACAGTCTTTAACCTTGCTCTTGCGAGAAGCCTGTGTTTGCTGGGCTGTTACTATTACACAGGCACAGTGCTTCACTACAACCAATGCACAGAGATGCCAGAGAAATGGAGTTCTTACAACACTGTTCACTTTTGGAAAATGTTTTCTTTTGAGAATGCATTTTGCACCTCTTGGATGGAGGAGCAGCTGTCAGATGAAACAAAATGCTGTTTCTCAAAACTGTGCAGAAGATCACTAGGGAATTCTGTGTTGTGGTAATATCACAGTGTTGGTGCCTGTTGGGGCTTCACTGCAGAACAGAGTCTGTGAAGGGAATGGCTGTCCCATGGGTGGAGTTGGCATGGATGTGTAGGCAGAGGACTCTTGTCAGTGAGCTGTATTCAGCAATTGTAGCTGAAGAGGAAAACATTTCTGTAACTTGATCGCAGGAACTAGGAAAGCTCTGCTGACATGTTTGATTATTAGTTGCTAAGGAAATGCAGCTGTTTCAAAGCTGTTCTTACTTTGTCAGAATTTGTTTCTGAAAGGCTCAAAAACCAAAGACTACGTAGTTTCTATCTAGCTCATGGGTTTTGTTATGCAGTGTCAAGTCACGTGTTTTGAAATTTGTTTATATTGGATGAAAAACAATTGAGATGTGTCTCTTACATCTTACATCTTCTGTTTTCCCTTCTCTCTAGAGAGTTTGTGGGTCATTTTATTGATTTTCCTAAACCACTGATTGCGGTGGTGAATGGCCCAGCTATTGGAATCTGTGTAACAGTCCTTGGTTTGTGTGACCTTGTCTATGCTTCTGACAGGGTAAGTACATTACATGGCCTATCCCAAGACAGTCTTTAAGCCTCTTTCTGTATTAAATGTTACTTGATTTGGGGTAATCTGAAAGAAAAGAACACTTCAGAAAATTCTAAAGGCTTTGTATATCACATCAAGGAACACCTACCTATATTAATTACCAGCACAGGGGTGCATCAGCCAGTGGTTAACATGCATGGAATTTCCCGTGCTGTAGTAATGCTTATCACATTACTGACTCCAGCTTAGAGGCTCTTTTCTAAAAGCCCCTCTTCTAAGCTGATGTGAAATGATGTTTGTAAGGCCCCCTTTAGGTGTGAAAGGGGGAGCAAAAGTTTATTATGGAATGGAAGTTCAGTAACTGGCTGAAGTAATTGATGACAGATCACTTATGGCTATGCCATTCCTGACATATGCTTGTCTAATGTGCATGATTTATTCAGTCAATTACAGTCCACAGGTCTCCTTTTTTACTAGAAAAATGTTGGATTCTCCCTCTTTCGCCCTTCTCATCTGATTTTTTTTTGCTACAGCGTGAACCTATTGTTTCTTGTTCCTCAGTTTAAAGAACAGTCTATATTCGTCCTCCCTTAGAATAACCTTAGCCATCAGTGTACTTAGCCTGTTAGATATATCTCAGGTTTACCTTCTCTTCTCAGTCTTTTCCTTTTTTTGAGCTGAGCAGCTGTCATTTGTTCAGCTTTTCCTCATGTGGCCTGCAGTCACAGTCCTCTGGACTCCTTCCATTTGCTCTGTGTCTCTTTAAGCATAGTGGTACAAGCTGGACACATCACTCCAGCTCATGTCTTACTGACGTGAAATGGAGCAGAGGAACTTCTCCACATTCTTCAGGCTGTATTTCTGATTTGACATCCCATTCTTTTATTTGATTTACATACTTGAGATCTGATCTAACACCTGGATCATTTACTGCAAAGTTGCCAGTAAAACAGTTTTCCCTGTTGTATATCACATGCTACATACCAAGTTGTTCCTGACAAAATTTACCTTGTCCATCAATAGTATCTTCTTATTCACACCTCTCAATTTTATTAAGACTATTTGTAAGTCTAATCACTTCCCCTCAGCATATCATCTCCTTACAGCCATGAGTTAGTATAGATTTAGTTGAAGTTTAATCCAAATAAGCATGAAATGTTTTGTTCTGTTAATATTATCCTTCTTTCTTGAATGGCTTGAAATTCATACTTGAACTTCCTTTTACTGGTTGTATATATAATCATTGATAAATGCATTTTATTTTTGCCATGTGTTTTTTTTAAATCTCTGTATGTTATATTATTTGCATACTTATTGTCTGACATAGTTTTCACTTCCTGTATATTTGTGTTTAAAGTCCATGACAAGCTCATTATTTAGAGTCTGTTAGTACCTTCCTACCTGCACTGGGACAGCTTTTGCTTGAACCCTTGGCAACAGTTCTTGGAGGATTTCTATAGGATCTAACCTAGCCTTTCACTTAGATTATCCTTCATGACGGTTTTCCTATTACCTTCAAGTTCATTGAAACCTTCTCAAAGTTGATTGTTCTCTGTTCTAACAGATTGTTCACTGTTCAGTTCTGACTTGAAATTATGGTATGATTTTGTATGACTCCTTGCTGCATTTCTGGCACAGGCTCTTTTTAGGTTTGCTTAAAATTTGGGGAGAGAAGATTCGGTGACATGAATTTTTCAGGAGAAGAATAAACTTGGTGTGCCTTCAGAAAGGCAAAAATGCTTTTTCCCTCCTAAGTTATTTGGAATATGTATTTAATAACTTTTAAGGCAGATGTGCATGAACATCCTTTCTGTAAAGATTTTGCACATTAGTTTCTCTAAGTGCTGTGTTCAAGTAATATAACTTCATCAATAGTGTTGTTGGATGAGGGAATGGAATTAAACAAAGTCAGCTCTTAGGTGCATTGAGAGGATGAAGCAATGTTACCAGATGGTATTTGAAGCCTATTATGGTAACAGTTCAGATGTGTTTGGTGAACTCTGTCTCAGCTGAAGATTTGAAATGAAAATTAAATTCTAGTACTCAATTCCATGCTCTGATGTAAGGTTTCCTTTATTTTGTTCTTTTTTTTTTACTTCCAGGCTACATTTCACAGCCCATTTAGTCAACTTGGGCAGAGCCCAGAGGGATGTTCCTCTTACCTGTTTCCAAAAATCATGGGCTTAGCCAAGGTAAGAATGTCTGCACTGCCTGTGGGATCATCTGACCTTTGTGGGATGGTATCCTCTGACTGTTACGAGCAAGTGTGGTTTTCTGTCCATACTCTTATTTTCTCTGTCTATACTAGAATTAAGGAAACTAAATAATAGTAATAAAATTTTAAAAAAAAGAGACAGCAGAATCAATTTTTTTTCTCAGAACAGCATAAATCCTTTCTGCTTCTTTTGATACCCCACAGAAAGAAAAACTGAGTAGTTTTAAATACTTATCTGATATTTCATGCATTAATATAATGTATTTTTTTGAGCAGGGTTTAAATCTGTAAAGAGCAGAGCAAGTGCTTCATAGACATCCAGGTACCAAGAGTAGTCTGTTCAGTGAGACACAGCCTGCCAGTACATGTTCTAGAAATCTTGGAGTCACTGCAAAAGTGAACAAACACATTTATGATGAGGTAATTTCAGATTGCAACCTTGGAGCTCTGCTCAAAAGGGCATGTACAGCCCTAGTGAACAGTAGGAGCTGTAGGCCAGTCCCTAGTGATGAAGCCCAGGGGTTGATACTGGGTGTGAAACTTGCTTAACCTCTTCATTGTGGCCTGGATGATGGGACTGAGTACCCTGCTCGAGTAGGGGCTCTGAAGTAGACAGTGTCTGGAGGTTCCTAAATAATAACAATAATAATAATAATCTATTCTGTGTTCTTTTCAGAGGGCAAATATTAACAAGCAAGAGAGTAAAATGAATGTGATGTGCAAGCATGCAGATTCCCTGTCAGATTACTCAAGTCTTGTGTCTTGTTGAATCACACTTCCTTTTTTTTATATAGGCGAGTGAGATGTTGCTTTTCAATAAAAAGCTGACTGCAGCAGAAGCCTGTGCCCAGGGACTTGTGACTGAAGTCTTCCCTGACAGAAGTTTTCAGAAGGAAGTTTGGGCAAGATTAGAAGCTTATGCAAGCCTCCCAAAAAATGTCAGTATTTTAAATTTTTCTCCACCTTGTAAACCTGTAGCATTCCCAATTCTTTTGCCAAACCTATCCTGTCACTTGGTTTTACTTCATCCTTAATTGAAATAATGAGGCTCAATGGATTTTCCTTCACACACAGATCTTTCCCTCTACTGCTGGGGAAAAGATCCCTCTCCTACTCAGTCTGCATCTAAGACAGTCCACTGTCCACAGAGGTGTAGTGGCTGAAAAGCCTTACAAATTAACTGATTACTCCACCTGTGCAGTCTGTGAGTGCCTTGGGTGGCTTCTCCTAGGTTTTATTTTGGCAATAGTTTATGTTTAAGAACCTTACCACTGGTTCTGCAATGTTAATTGTACTGTGTGCACTCTGGGTGCTCAAGATGATGCTGGGTGGCTTTAATTTTTGCTGAACTCAGTGATCCTGCTCCCTAGTTTAGGATTTACAAGACTACTGAAGTCATGGTGGTCTCGTGTTACCTTGGACAGGAGGAGACACCTGTGCCAGCAGCTGATAATGTGGGTGGCATCTGACACTGCAGACAGTTGAATGGGTTTTCTTTTGCCCATCTACTCTGATTATGAGCACTTAGTGGACTGCTGGTTTGCTTCCCATGAGCCCTCTCCACCTTATTAGCTGTCTGGTGAATTAAACACGATAAATACTTCCAGCAAAAAGGTTGACTAAAAGCTAAGAGAGGTGATATTAATGCAGTTGGGTTAGGATTCCAGTGTGGGTTTTGTATTATTTCCTGAAGCATTAAAGTATAGAAAACTTACCTTCCTAATGTTCCTCTCTTTCTCCTCCAGTCCTTGGCAGTGTCCAAGCAGCTGTTACGAAGTACGGAAAAGGAGAAGCTCCATGCAGTCAACAGTAGAGAGTGTGAAGTGCTGACGGAGCGGTGGTTGTCTGATGAATGTGTAAATGCTATTGTCAGCTTCTTCCAGAAGAAATCAAAACTCTAATCTTCACCAGTAGAATAATTCACCATCTGGCAGTAGCCTGATTTGCCCTCATCATTAATAAACTTTCTCTTCAAATAGTAATTCTTGTACTTTTTCATGTGGTATATTTCTGTTCTGAGTACTGGGTTAAACCTGGTTCACAAAATTAATGCGCTGTTATGTGCCTTGGATCCATTATGGATATTTAGGTTGGGGAAAAAAGGTTCATTATTCTGTAGGCATCAGTGATGTTTCTGAATAATACTAAAGCAGATTGTCTTCCAAAAGAAGCAAGAGATTCTATAGCACTCTATTTTGATAGCTCTTCAATAAATACCTTATGAGGGATTCTTTTTATTTGTCTGTGGGGAAGGAAATACTGTATTAATGAAAAAATAAATAGAAATATTTAATTACTGTTGTGGTGATTCTTATTCTTTCTGTGAAACATCCTCAGTGAGAGGGCAAGTAGTTCCTGGGAGCCCTATTAGTATAATAGTCCTACAAGAAAGCATTCACTTGACTTCACATGCATCTCAAAAGATGTTTGTTTTGAGATTTGTGGGTCTAATCTCCAATGTATTTTTCCATTAATTGCTTCATATGACCCCTTTTCTGTGGAAAACTCTGAAGTGTTTGCTTTCCTCACGGGAAAACGCAGCCTTTGATAACCTGTTGATGGATGAAATAGCAGAAAGAGGGATGCCTTGATCAGTAGATGCCAGCATACCTCTTACAGCAATGGGAGATAAACCACTGCTCTCTGTGAGTAATGAGAATAAATCAATATTTATGGTTTAGGGAATGGAACTCCTCCGTAGTTTTGGTTAACTTTTGGTTAAATCATTGTCCCAGATCACTTAGAAAGTTCATAACTTTCATGTTCACGAAATGTTTGTTTCAAATTAGCATCTTTAGTAATTTATACACGTTTTATAGGTGTCTGGTTTTAAGAACAACAAAGTCTGATGAATCTCTTAAGACAATTTCTGTTTACTGCATACAATAAAGCAACAACTTTGGATAATTTCTTCTGAAATACAGTCACTTACTAATTATATCTCTTATAATTAAATTGTGAGAATTACATCAGTGTTCCCTTCCAAGGTATCACTGTTGGATGGTGCCCATTTTCCTAATGGGGGTGCAGTGTACAATAGGATTCAGGTCCTGCTTGGCACAGTTATACACACACCTACTCTCTGCCTCTGTGTTTGTATAGAATCACAGGTAAATAATCAAATAGCTCACACAAATACCAGTGGCAAGATACCTGCACCAAGTTTCAGAAAATAAGTTGTTCTAAGCTTACACTGATTAGACCTGCAATTGTATTCATTATAGTTACTGCTAATTACTAGTTTGGATTTCTAATTGTTGGTCTCAAATGGGCTTGTAGTCAAACTAGTCTGTCAGAACCCACGAAACTCTGCATATAAGTGATATATTCAGTATTTTCAGGCTGCATCATGAAGCCAGCTTTTGTGGTTTTAACATTGAATTTACAGTAAATATCCATAATGACTCTACTGTGTTGAAGTGCCTCTCCTTGTTCCAGTTGGATGTGAGCACTTCCATGAAGGTAATGTAATAGATCTCTGATCTGAACAAGGACATAAACAGTTTTCAAACGAGTTAGAATTTAAGATGAAAAACTAGACTATGGTCATTGTTAAAGGGTTTCCTGCATCTACAAGCTTTCCTGGGTACTTACAGACAATTATGCACATTATATAATCTTGTAGAAATCAAGAATAATGTTTCCATTTGCAAGATTTTCTTTTAAGATTACTTTTTTTGATTTGCAAGCGAGAAAACATTAAAATGCACTCTGTATTGCCTATAACATATATGTAATATCAGTATCAATTCGTATTAATATATTTTAGCCATAAGTAGGTGGAGTAGGTTTAGAATGCAACATGTGAAACCTGGGGGGAAAAAGCAAGCCCAAAACCTTTGTCCCTATCTAAAATCCTCATCTTGTTAATGCAGACCCAACACCTGAGGTATGTTAAAAGCCAAGTTCAGATCACTGAAACTAACTTACACGCTTGTAGCAGGTTAACATTTTCTAGTAAAAGATCAAAGGAAAAAGGCAAGTCAATAATTTTTGAGAACTGTTTTCACATACACTATATCTCAAATTGATTTTCTTTTTTTGTAGGACTCTTGTGGACCTTTTGCTAGATTTGAGGTCATCTGAACATCAGTGTAGCATAACAGAGGTGAACTTTGTTGGCCAAATAAATTAGGTATCCTGTTTTATTTCATAATCCTCGTGCTTATTGTGAAACAAATTTCTGATACTTGAACAAAATTTTCTTTATTTTACCTAACTCAAAATATCAACAAAGAATAATGAATGTTTTATGCCTGGAAGAAGACAAGTGAAGGTAAATTTGCTCTGAGCAGGTAAAATAAAGTTTTAATAATGATATCTAGTTTAATTGAGTAGTTCATGTCTTAGGCACCCACCGAGGCCAAACAGGGGAGAGCAGTGCATGTAAAGACATGTTAGCACTTTGGAATTACATATTAACATGTAATTATGAGTTTATGTACTTTCTAATTGGAGCACTCAACAGGTTTTTATTAACTGATGTCAATTTTTTGTCTTAAAAGTTAAGGAAGGGCATTTGGGAGGTAAAAACCAGTATGTTTCAGTAAAAGGCTTGAGTCTCCTCTCGAGCATGTTAGTCTGTTGCACCCTAAAGCTGCATGTAGCCATCTAAGTGTACAATTCATTAACCCCATTATTAGTATAATTTCTTCAGTAGATAATCTGTATTCTCTGTCTGATTGATGGTTTTAGTTATTGATGAAGTAGGATACAGCAGGAAGGGAGGTTTTGCTTGGCTGTTTGTCTCTTATTGGTACTGGGCTTTCTCTTCCAATTTAGTTAAGACCCTAGAATTTGCAAGAACCACGTCAGTACTTTCAATTTCAAACAACATTTCTTGTGCACCATGTATTCTAATTCATAGGAAATGTTTATGCAGATTGAGAACTCCAACCTGAACTTTGAATAATCATCTTGTTTTCCTTGAATGTATACGCAAATAATGATATCTCCAGTTTGTATCCCTTATGAGAATGAGGGATATGAAATGTGTTCACATTAGTTAACATTTAGTGATGTGTAGAGTTTCATGTTTTTCAGCCAGTAAAATATCTATTGCAAATGTATTTTTTATCTGGTATTTTAGATAAAAGTAGTATAACTAATTTACAGATACGAAATAAGGAATTATTTACCTATTGATATGAATGTTAATTTAAAAATCTGCAAAAGATTTGCATAGCTTAAAAAAAAGGAATTAAAATACTTACAGAAATTCCATGGAGTTTGTAACAACATACCTAAAAGAAGATAACAAAACAGTTTCTAAGTTGCTACAATTTGCATTAAAGGGGTATTTTTGCTGTCTCACAGCACTGCTGAATGTTGTTCTATTTCTTTTTGACATTTAAAGTGATGAAATGAGTGTGGAACGTTTTAAAACTTTTTTTTTAAAAGCATCTGAGCAACAAAAGCCAACTTCTGACCGTATTGTTCCATTAGTCCCGATCTTTTGAAAATTTACAGTTCTTTTGTAATACAAGTACAGAATGCTGGGTTTTTATCAAGGTCTGCCATTGTAAAAGAAGTAAAAGAAGGTACAGGTAAGTACACAAAATTAGTGGAGAGAATTTCTTGGAAATCTCCAAGTAGTACTAGAATCCAAAGTAATAGAACAAAACATTTTGTCAAGGACAAAGAGTATCAAAACAATTTGATTTCCTTTATTAGTGTGACCTGCTTGGTTTGTAACTGGACAGCAGTGAATGTCATTTAAGTTTAGTAAGGGTTTTGTGCTGTTCTGCTATACAGGTGCAATAAACAATTCCAGGAAATGGGATCTAAATTAAATCCCAGTTGTAGGGTTGTAGAATTGGCTGAAACACTCAACTAAACAGCAGTCATCAGGTTATCGAAGTGAGAGGGCATAGACTGGGATCTGCAGGAATTACAGAACAGCTTGGACTGGAAGAGACTGTTAAAGGTCATCTGGTTCCAAGCTCCCTGCAATGAGCAGGGACACCTTTGACTAGATCAGGCTGCTCAGAGCCCCATCTAACATCACCTTGAATTTTCCAGGCATAGGGCATCCCCCACATCTCTGGGCAACCTGTTCCAGTGTTTCACCACCCTCATTGTAAAAGACTTTATTCTTAATATCCAATCCAAACCTGCTCTCCGCTCCCGTTTAAAACCATTACCCCCTGCCTATCACAACAGGCCCTGCTAAAAAATCCAAGTGTGGTAATGGCGTGTGTCTTCACATGTACTTTTACTGGACAAGCACACAGAAAGATTTTTCTGCTGCTGCTTTTGCTGATTGTGTTTGTAAGTGAACTGGATGTCAGAAGAAAACATTATTTTATAAAGCACATGGCTAACACCAAGTTTTAACAATCATGAGCTGGATTGTTCATAATCAAAAAATGAATTTCAATGAAGAGAAGCACCTTTCTACTCATACTACTACTACTGTGTTTTCTTTTGATGATTCTACTAACAAATTATTGTCTAGCAATGCTGAAACTAGGTACCCCAAGAATGGACATAATTGCTCTAAAATTGTTACCTCAGAACCATTTCAGTAATGATTAAGTTTTTAGCAAACCTTAAATAGGTTTGTTTCAAATTTAGTTCTTGCTAATCTACCTGTCAAGGACAAACAAATTCTGCAATATGAAGTAAGAACCCAAAACCCCCTTCTATTAAACATTTCCCTTTCCTAAACCCTGTCCCTCCCTCATAGTTCATCTCTGAAAATGTGCTCTCCCTTTGCTCTTGCTGGAAAACATAGACAGGTGATACTAATCATGTGGAGAGGGGAATTGTCCCAAGTTTTGCTACTATGTGCTGTAGCTAGCAGAGAGCACTTGGCCAAGTTTTGGAAAGTTTTTTCTTCTTAATGTGCTTTTGCAAGTTTTTTGTAAACTCTGTATCTCAAAAGGTTTAGGAAGAATCTCTGTAATAGTATATCTCCTGTTACAGGACATTCTTGTAACAGTTGTGCCTTCTCCTACAGTAAATCAAGAAAGCAATGGATATATGTGTGATTGTCTCTGCTCAGAGTCAACTGGAAACTGGGAGAATCATGATGGGGGCTTCTGCCACTCTCTCCTTCCCTACTCCATAAAATCCTGTGGAAAACCAGTGGCTTTAAGAAGTGCTCAGCAAAGGCAGACAATATTTTACCTCTGTGATGGATATTAAACCAAGAAACTACTAAAATTTTTTAAACTCCTGCCACTTGCATTCACGATCAGCTTAAACCAAACCACACTTTCCCTTGTGCCTTTCAAGCTTTGTTTCCTTTAATCATTCCTATTGCAGATGAACACCCTGATAACACTTTATTTTCTTCTGGCCAGTGTCTTATCACAGGGTATTCATCACAGGGCACTGGACTGCTCATGGTTATGGGAAAAATGAGATTGGAGCTAGAACACATTTTAGACCAAAACCAGACTCTGGTTTGTGATTTTTGGTTTATTTATCCATTTATTTTGCCTGGCATCTAGCTGTGTTATGGAAGTTTGGATAGCTTTTAATTCATAATATTGCAGCACATACTCTGAACAAGACTGTGCTTTGCCACAGTCACATTTCTGTCACTGAGGGTCAGCTGGGAAGCAGGAGGGAAGCCTAGATGTGGCCAGTAGCTTGTTACTTGTGTTTTGATGTCTTGGTTTATATGTTTGTTCTGTTCTGTGATCAGTGCACTAGAAAATCAAAAACATGTTGTGAATCCAGTAGGAACAGTACTGAAATGGTCCTCAGCCTCGCCCTGGCCCTAGCAGCATGAGAAGCTGAAGTGGGTGTGCACCTTCTTGTGGGAGTCTGGAACAAATTTGGAAGTTGGTTACACAGTATTAGTTGCAGTCTTTGGAGCAGATCGTCTGTGAGATGTCCCAAATTGCTCGCAGTTTCACATATTCAACAACTATGTAATTTACTACAGGAAATGAGGATTTCTGGATTATTTTTTAAGAAAACCCTCAAGAAAAAAAGGATTTTGATCTAGCCATTATTTTGGATTTTCATGCAAGCATAGCTGAAGTTTTTTATTAAGGCCTTATAAACATAAATAGATTGCGAATTACTTGCAAATAAGAATGGATGTGGTATATTAGCTTTAATGAGCTACAGAGCAATTTGGGTCAACTTGTGAAACCACCCATTTCCTACCCTGTCAGTGCTGGATGTTCTCCGTAAAAGAGGAAGGGACCTCTATGCCTATATTTGCTCTGCCAGATTTATTTAAGCCTCCTAGGGCGAGAAAATGGATAGGCATTCTGTGCATTTCAAATTGAATTTAAAAACTCACAGAGTGACCAAATTGTCATTATCCTGTGTGAAGGACATCACCCGAAGGAAGACTGGTTGCAGGTGGTCCTCACGTTCAGCTGTGATGCAGCATCTTCATTCAAGAAGGAATACACCTTTTCCACTTTAACCCAGCTGGCTTAATCTGGATATTAAATCCAGACTAAATGTTAAGAAATTATTTACAGAATTCTGGGTGTTGCCTTCCTATTTGTCTAGTAGATACACAAGTAATCATGGTATGAAGGTCAGCTTGGCTTTAGTTGAGCAAAACCTTGTTCCTTCCCATGGAAAAGCTGCAGCCCAAATGTCAGGTTGTTTTACACAGAGTACCTCATCTGGGTTACGTTTTTAGGATAAGCTTTGTTTTAACATAGGAGAAAGATTTGTAGAATGCCTGAGCTGTCCCCTTTATGCAAGGAGTTTTGCAATCAGTAGTTAGGAGCTGTTTGAAAAGTGAATATGCAGAATGTCAAACCCATACTATTAAATACCCTTTTTCTTGCTAAGACAGAAGATTACTTAAGGTGGTTACCTGTCTTTCACCAATGAAGAAATTCACCTGCATCCTCTAAAAAACCATACTTCTGCCTGATACTGTGTCAGATTCCATGACAGATCAGCCTCTTCAAAGGGAAAGGTCTAATGTAGCTGCAGGTTTAAACTGGCTTTCAAAGACTTGAAGGACATGTCAGAGTTTCACTAAGAGTCTGTGAAAAGGTCCATTTCCTGTAACAATACAGAATCAGGGTTTTAACATGTTACTGGCAATCAAGAGCGCTTTCTTCTCTGCCTTCTTGTGTCCAGTAACCTTTGTTATCAACTCCCTTCTTTTTAAAGCTGTACAGATGTTCTTTGCTTATTAGTCTGGGTAGCTACTATCAGTCCCACTCTTTTGACTGGGTGTACCTCAGGTATCTTCAGGGACCCCACAAGGCCACCTTCGTTGCACTCACACTTAAAAAGTCGCTCCTGAGACTGAACGTCAACAGTTACTCTATCAGTTATGGCCTACTTGTATATACCTGCCCATAAGAAGCTTTAAATTATTTCTCATTAACTTAAACTAAACGCTGAATCTTGGTAAATATTCACGTGTTTTCATTACTTTATAAATAATTAGCTCATACCTACTTCATAGAAATATCCAGGCCACAGTGATCAAAATTAATGTTTATGAGGAAATAATTAAAGACAGTGAAGAATTCAATAGGTGGATGATGGAAGGAAGGCCAAGGTTTTACATTTAGAGTTAGTACTGTCACAAGTTAATAAAACTAGGTTTTAATTATCTACATACTTAGATGAACAAAACTAAGACATGGAAGTGTAGAACACACATGTGGTAGTCTCACTTGTGTACCCACAAATACATTTAAATTAATAATGTAATACACAATTTAAAAGTTAATAAATGAAAACACACATTCCCTCCCACTTCACCTTGCTGCTACTCCCAATCTATTTTTTTGCCTTACAAAGATAAATCTGTAAGTATATGTGACTTCCCTTCACTGCAATACAATGCAATTCTTTCATCCCTTGACTCAAAACAGATTAATATCTTGCTATAAAAGACAAAAAAAGGCACAGTGAAAATTAAAGTGAATTCACATGAAATCTTTGGTGCTGAGGGGGCTTCCAATGCCATGGGAGAGGCAACTTAACAAAAGCTCCACTTTACGTATTCAGGAAGACTTTTCCCAGAGATTCTCTAATGCCTCTGATACCTAAGGAGACAACTCCATTCAAAGAACTACACTTAATTTCAAGTGCATTTAAAAATTGTTCACACATTTCACAGCTTTGCAGTCAGACATGCAGGCACAACAGAAGACAGGATGCAAGCAAGTTTTAAGCACAGTTTATTAATTTCAAGCAATTGCCACTTCTCAACATCCTCCACCCGCATTACAATTTAACACATGCTGTAGAAGATCCCTCTATCTCCAGCAGTATCACAGTATGGTCTGCCTTCTGTGTGGGGGTCAATATACACATAAAGGTTCTTCAGAGGTTTAATGCCACTTACCCTATGTATGGAGATAAAGTATTATTAAAAAGGTTTTAAAGGAATCATTATCTTCTATTAAAAACTCTTGAACAGTAATTAATTTTTAAACTAAGTAGTATACACCAAGGTAATAAAAACACATTCTAACTCCACAGGGCTGGAATCTTGTTTTTTCTGAAGGCTTGGAAAACTGAGTATGTTAAATGTGAAGCTCCTTGTCACCATGAGGGAGAAGGAAACAGAAGATTTAGCCAAACTTTCTGTAGGGAGGACCTCTAGCAAAGACATAAATTAAAAATTTGTGCTCAGGAGGAAAAGATAAGTTATCCTCCCTATTAGATGAGCTGAGAAATTGTTCACTCTGTTGCACAGCTGTTCTGTTTGCACCCAGCCACAACCATGAGAATTCAGCTGACTGTAGTGGCAGCCACAGCTACTCTCCTCAGAGACCTCATGCTACAGGGACAGGCCTTGCCCAAAACTGGAGAGGGGCCTTAACAGTGTCAAAAAATCCTCAAGTCCAGAGGTTTTTGAAGCCTGAAATAAAGCCTTCTACTGTTGCCAACAAGAAGTATCAGCTGGATGGGGGACTGAAATCCACTTGTTTTAAATAACCCCTGCCAGCTATTCTCTGTATAGATAATTAAGTTTGACAGAATAATGAAACTACTGAAGTTAAAGAAAAAAGTGCATTATCTGCTTAAATATTTACTAGTAAACACATGCATTTTAACCAAATATAATGGCCAGGATTTTTTCCTAAATGTCATAGATTTTGTACTGCTCATTCTATCATTTTACGAAAACTACATTTAAAGAGTAATGCTTTTTTACCTACATTTAATTACAATAAAAAAATCTCTTCAACCAGAAACAAAACAATCTATGTAACAAATTTTAATACAGCAAGTATGTTTCAGGAATTATCAGTAATGCAGCAGTGTTAATCAATTCTAAACTGAAATGCTGGAAACTAAAAGATTAAGACAGAACGAGATGAAGAGTATTTTTCATTATCTTTTATAGGACAGAAACCTTTGTTCATGTCTTCTGGTAGCCTTCATCTTCTTTTGAGCTGCACCTACAACACAAAGAACAAGTAAACGAGCAACTTTATGCTTCTCCAGAACAGCTTAAAACAATTCTGTAGGCATTAAGGGGCATCTTTTCTACTGCTTTGTTTCTGTATCACCAACTCATTTCACTGTTTCATATCCCTATTTTAAGAATAAAGTACAAAGCAACAGAAAGAACAAGCTATTACTACATCTGTGTAAAAGGGCCCTCAGAAGTGCTGCCTATGTTGTAAAAGTGCAAGTTACACTTGCTCTATTTAACTAGCAAGCAACTAGTGTTTCACTAAACAAGAAAGCTAACTTCTTTCACTTCCTGTATGAAGAAGATACCTCAATATGTGGAAATAGGGAGAGACTGGTTTTTACAATATAAATTGAGAAGAGACAGGTTGAAGGTTTCAAATAGGCATACAAAACCACCCATCTCCTGCTTGTTTTCGTAGTTAGTTCATTACAGCTCCTCGGTGGGGTATTCCCCACCAGCAGAATGACCTGCTTTGTGGCATTTTTCCTCATTCTTGAGTGCACTAAGAGTGCATGATTGTTGCCATTATGTACCTAGATGGATACAAAAATCCTTCTTAGTTCAAAGTATTATAAATATAAAGTACGTGAAACCAATGGGGTTTTCACAGCCTGTCAGAATATATTAATAAAAAATGAAAAGATGAACTTAGCATCGTCAAAGAGAACATTAAAACAGAAGTATGGACCTGAAAAAGGTGTTTCTGTTTTCCTCACCCTGTATAACCAATTCAATTGTCTCAAGCTCTTTTAACTTGTTGCTAAATGTTTATCTACACATGCTGTCAGAAATAACCTTGTTAGGAAGGTGAAGTTGGTGTCTCAGCAAATCAGACCCATGGAGTAGGCGTTGAGTGGCCTGTGACTCGCTTTCCTTTTTTCTCTTTCAGCACCATCAAAAGGAAAAGTGAGAAAAACAGCACAAACATTAGTTAAAGCCTGAATTTAATCCCATGTCCTACAGGAATAATTTCATTACAATGAAAGCAGACAGACAGTATCTGTAGGGTTTTTTGCTTTGTTTTTAAGCAGTGATAATTATATATCCAATTAATATAGCCTACAGCTCTCCCAAAGATCATAACATTTAATAATCCCTTTAATTAAATGATTAATAGGAAATGCAGGGGCGGGTCTTACAAATTACCTGATTTACCATCACTGAAGACAGATTCTTTTAAAAATGGCTACAAATGCCTTGTTCACAAAAGACTTTATTATCTAATGATGCATACTGAAAACATACAGAAATCTGCATGGTCCACTTTACATGCAGCAGAACAATCTTCACTTTACAATAAGTAAGTGTCAACTGTTTTATGCAAGAGACAACACTTTAAAGTCACATTTCTTAAAGAAAAGCTTCATTTACAAAAGAAATAAAAGGTAAAGAAGCAATTACCGCTTTTAAAAAGCAGCTGCTTTGTTCAAGAGTGGAAGGTTTATGCCTGTATTGAAAGACAACATGATCACAAATAATGAAAACAATGAACAAATGAAACACTTTTAGCATAAAGCAGTACACTTCCAAAATGACATACAAATAGTTAAAAATTTCATTATGTTGTCTATCTATCCTTTAGATATAAGGTCTTTCGAATGAGATCCCAACATATGTAATTACTAAATGAAAACTCTTCTGTAAGTATTGGTTCTATGTCATAGTGAACTGTATTTAACAAAATGTATACAAAGTCTATAGCAAGTTGATTAAAAAAATTAAAGTAATAAGAAACAGTACACTGAAGGCGCTCTATCCATCAAGTGCGCTCTCTCCCAGTTTTAAATGTGATGAACAGAACAGAAGTTGTAACTATGCCACGGTTGCAATGCCAGAAAACAAAAGAAGGTAATTTCTCAAACATGCAGGGAATTCTGCCACAATGCTATTGTCTCTCATTTGTCAGTTGTTCCAGTAAAATAACAGCTTAAACACCGGTGATGTTGATGGGTTAGCTTACCTTCAGTGTACTGAAAGTTGTACACAACCTGCTTTAAAAGAGGAGACCATCCCTGCGGGCAGGCTCAAGAAGGAACAGACCCCCTTCGGCACTGACTACACCAAGGGCATGCTGCTGTGGCCTGCACACACACACCTAGGAAAATGTGAATATAAACAGCATTTATGCTGGCCATTTTGTAAAGACAAAAATGAAGCCAAGTCTGCTAAAAACAAATCAACCACCCAGTATTACTGCTCTCTTTTTTTTTTCTTTCTTTTTTTTATAACAGATGCTTTTTTCTTTTTATAATATATACGAACTGCAACCATATACATTAGCATTGTACTTTTGTGCAGTCTTGGCAATTAAAACAGTTCTACAGTGAAAATTTTCACATAAGACACAAAACAGAATTACTCTAACATTTCTAAAAGAAATATCAGCCTTGATGTTAATTCAAATGTATCATTTCTTCCTCAACTTTGCAGGGGAAATATTTATGTTTATATACATTAATAACTGCTGTGAAATTTCTTCAGTCTTTGTATCTTAATTAATCAAACCCTTTGAACTTCTTCATCTGGTTTAAATTTTCTCCTGGATGAAGGCGTGCTGCAGAGCCTGGTTGATGCTAATCCGTTTAGCTGGGTCTAGCATTAGAATCTGGTCCAACAAGTCCTTTAGCTGGTGCACTTTTTTACGCTGGTCTTCAGGGAGTCGTTGGCACCCAATCAAGTCTGCTAATAGGTCCTTGGTTGGATTAATGGTGCTCATAACAGTAACTTTCTCCTACAAACACAAAAACAGCAGCCTTTTAGAACAGAAGTAACGAACAAACCCCCATCCATCCCTTTCACAGAGCTTCAGCAGCAGCTTTTCTGCAAGCTTGTCTTGTATCTGAGCAGCAACACCCTGCCCCCACACGGCCTCATAAAATCATCATGTGGCAGAGAAAAGAATGGAAAAAACACTGCCGGGGGGAGGCCACCACCACAGGTTACACACAAACCATACGTCCCAGTTAACTCAGAACATGGATGTCCACATGGAAAGTTCCCATATCTGACCACTATTTTGTGATTCTTCTGAAATATAATATGTCAAAATGATACCAAAATTAATAGTGACCTCATACAATATAACTGCATTGTACTGAAGCTGAACATCATTCTACAAAATGAAGGCAGAATTTCTTTTATTAGTAATTTAAGGATAGATTATATGGAGATACCATGTATAGCTACCAGATTACATTTAGATTTCTCTTAATCGTGTTCCTACATTCTAGGAAAAAAAAAAATCTCTTTTGCCATTTTATAACTATGTAATCTGTCCATATGGCTGCAAAAGGACTTTCTAATAGCTTATAAAATCTTGTTTTTAATTAGGAAGCCAAGGTACATTTGAAAGACCATATAGCAGGAAAGCTTGGAAAAAGTGGTGGGTTAGTCAATACATGGAGGACTTACCCTTTCTGTCACTTTGTCTACTTCTATATACATAAAGTTGAGATTTTGATCAAAGTGCTGATCTTTGAACACACCTTTTCGAATCATCTGGAAAATGAGGAAGAGGGAAGTTTCAGGCAAGTTCTCTGTGTCTTACAAATTTCACCATTAACGTCAATGTCTATTAATTTACTGCAGCATGAGTAATTTAATACTAATAAAAAAAATATCAAAAGGACAGGAAGAAATGTCAAGATTGAATACAAAGATACAGTTCAAACCCTTTGAAAAAGGACACAGTATCTTTCATCAACTTACGCATTTTTTTCAGGTCAGTGCTTAGAAGGTTTCTGCTTTCACTTTATACTTAAGTCTATGAAAAAGAAGCTGCATACTTTCACTTTGTAAGATTTTAAATCAGTATAAATTACACAGTCAGAGCAAAGTCTAGTACTTACTGTTAAGAAAAGATGTATATGGTAAGAAACAAGAATTCCAGGAGAACAAAGATTGTATGTTCTACTGTTCATTAGAGCAGTTTCAGACATTAAGTACTTATTTTCCTTACCTTGTTTGGCATCTTTCCTTTGAGATCCATGGCAAGTTTCAACATATGATTATTGGTTTTGCCAGGAAACAGTATTTTTCCTGTATAAAGCTCATATAATGTGCAGCCTACAGACCACATATCTATACCATAGTCATAGATTTTTCCTATAACTGAAACAGAGCAATTTCAGTTAATTCCATAAAGGCAGACTTTGATATAATATCACAAAAGCAGACAGATGAAAAAATTCTGACTTGTAAACTATATTGGTACTGCTCCCCTTAGGAATAAAAATTTACCATAAAATAAGGATGTAAACCTTTTAGCTTTTAAAGTACCTCTATTTTAGAAAGAGAGGTTTTTACCTAACATCTAAACTGATCAGCTTTAAATTAGCAAAAAACCAAGAAGTCAGAACAATACCGCTAAATTGAAACATAACTATAACCCATCAGAGTAACTTCTCACTGAGCCGATCACTAACACACACTAAGAGTCACACGAACATGCCTTCAAAGTCTGAATTTTTGACAGCCATCATATTTCCAGAGTCATGTTTTGCTAAGACTAGAGAATAAATCCAAGTCAAATTTTCATCTGCTAGTACTGGCCTGTCCTGGTATGTGATAGACGTAGCTAATCCAAAATGTACTTACTGATTTCTGGAGCTCGATAAAATCTACTAACTAGATAGGGTGTGATGTCATTATCTGCAACATGTGAAGCTGAGCCAAAATCACAAAGCTTTAATATTGTTTTAGACTCGTTCACCTAAAAGTTAAACATAAATACCCATTAGCACTACTTGTGGACAGAATTGATAATACCACTGTAAGAGTGACAGTACATTTAAGTCAGAAATGGGAATAACATTCAGCCTTTAAATTGAAAGGTCCTTCCTCTCTGTATTCTAAGAAAATTGTAAAACTTGCTTAAACTGAAAGTGATAGTTAATGTCTTCAGATCCTACAGAATACAAAAAACGTCAGTTTCATGCACTTTTCCCAGAACAAAATATCCTTGGTGGACCTAGATTTCATTCCAGATACTGTAATTTTACATATTTAGACTTGCAGCTCCAGTATCCAGAGTATCACTTCTAGAACAGCGTATTATTCACATCTCATGTTTACATAGAAAATTTCACTGCTGAGATAGTAATAAGAGAACATTTTAGATAAATTAAAATTCTGAGTTTGTCCCAGGGATGACGTCCAAAAAAACCAAAGGAGAAACCATTGGATTCCTCTGATGTAGCTCTCATGCCCTATGAGAAAAGAAGCACTAAGGACCTTTCCCCATCATCTCATTCACATAAACAAAATCTCCATTCAGACTCAAGCAACCTACTTCCATTTTGCAGAAAGCAAGAACATCTTGCAACTATTGATGGGAAAATTCCAAATATTTCTCATGTAAGACACTGTCTTATTTTGGAAAGCCTGCTTTCTATAAAGATAGAAGGGGATGCATGTTTGTTCAAAAAAGATTTTATTTAGATGCTGCATTGTATTTCTTACTTACTATTTATACCACAACATCATTTTAGATCAAAGTATGAACCCTTAACATTCTTAGCAAATTTCATTTCACCTAAATTAACAGAATATGAATTTCAAATACTTTATTTTATGCTGCAAACCATGCAAAAAAAGTTTCAATTATTTCTTACTTACCAAAATATTATCTGGTTTAATATCTGCATGTAGGATATTGCATCTTTTAAGAAGTTTTAAAGCCAGGAACAATTGCTGGCTGTAGGAACGCACAGCTTTAATATGGAGTCCAACATCTTTCCCGTACTTCTTCAACACCTCTCGTAAGTTCATACTGTTAAGGGAAAGAGGAAAAGAAAGAATTAGAAAGAGCTTAACAAAAAAAAAAAAACAACAACATAGCAGCCTCCTAAATTCTAAGACAAACTTGAACAAACCAGTTAGCTTTAAATATTTTTTGAGAAAAGCAGCATTCAACTTTACATTCCACTCTGTGAGCTACAGAATTGAAATAAAAAAGCTGGTCAATCAGATCTGTCCTATACTGTGTAATTACTTACTAGACTGGATTTACTTAGTTCAGAACATATTTTTAATCAATATTGATTTGAGAGGATTTATTTGCACATTTGCATTTTCTTAACAACTGTAAAGCCTTTGTACTCATTTTCTTCAGAAATAAATGAAAAAGGAAGCATGCAAAAGATAAAAAGTTGAGGTGATTTTTTTGGTGACTTAAGCAGCAGATAAAAAGACCATCATTCCAGGACAAAAACATAATTGGACATAAATAAGGTACAAGTGTGTTATCAAGAGATAGTGCAGCACAGGACAATAATTTGTTCTACAGCTTATTAATAAAGTATGATAGCAATCTCAGAAAATTTGCATTGTTTCGGTATATAACTTTTCACCGCAAATATGGCAAAAATTAAAATACGACATACACAGAAAACTTAGGATATGAACAACTGATGTCTCTATGTAGGAGTGGGGACTGAGGCAATTAATATATCTGGATCTACAATAAAACAGCATCTACAATCAACTTGTTACAAGAGCTTAATTACTTTAACAGAAAGTGAGCATGCAAAGAGCCATTGTAACAATTTTCTTCCTTAGCCGTTATTATATATGTACTCTTCACAAAATATACAACATTTCCTGAATCTCTCTGGGAATGCATTATTAATACAAACCCTTAAAATGAAGAATTATGAAAACTAATAAGAATACTGACATACACAAAAAATCATTAAGAGCGGTACTAGTGAGATGAACCATCTTTAATACATTATCTTGTTTCAAATATTTTCCAGGCAGCAAATTCACAACAATGCTAAAAATAAATCAGAAATAGTTCAGTAGTCTGTGAATTTGTGCCTGCAGACAATTTTTTTTTTGTTTCAAAGTTCCTTGCATTCTTGAATCTTGGCACTAGAAGAAGGTATCAAAACAACAGCCAAACCCAGAAAGGTAAAGAACACTCAGTAGTACTTTACCTTTTACAGAGAACCCCAAACATTCGTCATCTTACCTGAGTGGCTCAAATACCAGACAGAGATGTTGTTTGTGGTAGAAATGCCTGAACAACCGTAGACAATGAAACTTGTCATCAGGATCAGCATCATTGAGCTTCTTTAAAAATTCCAGTTCTTTTAGGCCAGTTTTTTGCCTGAAAACAGAGAAATGTGATTATAAAACAAAATCAGTTAAATTCCGGTATTTTTTAAAATCTAAACATTCACTTGTGTGGCTATAATTATCCAGGATTGAGAAGTGTCTTGTCATTACCCAATGTACCACAGCTAAAAAAACAAAATCACAACAGTGGTTTGCTCTCAGTGACCACACACTGGGTAAGTTTATTTAATTCTTGGATATTCACTGTACCTTTGTAACCTACTTATCCTTTCCTCCCCACTCTCAGTTGCATGTAAGGCTAAAATTGGATTTTGTCCTGTAATACGACAAATTTCAAACAGCACTCACTTGACAAGTTTACTTTTTTAAAAAACTGCTTCACCACATACAACAGTATTAAAAGATTTAAACTGAACTGACTATAGATTCAATTACACATCCAAGCTTATTACCTGTACAACACACCAAACAACTAACTTAGCACTCTCCCTTTTGCCTTTAAAACTTTTCTAGACACTTGTTCATGTAACTAAAACAAATCCAGTTATATACATAGTAAGATGACTTTTAAAACTTCCAAGGTAAAATATATGGAGATTTTCATTTAAGCTGTCATTAACAGAAGAGGACAAAATAAATGACTGTGTAGATATTGCAGCAGACAGTGAAAACGAGTATTGTAGACAAGTCAAGTCCTCAAATGACAGAGTTTAAGAGATTTTACTTGTTAGCGTTCACTCATTCTGAAAGACCTCTTTTTTTTTTGCATTTCAATAGTCAAGAGTCCCATCTCTTTTTATGTATCTTATATAGATGCAAATGTTTAGAAAATATACATAAATAATTAAGTGTATGGAGGTCTTTTTGTAAGTTGCGGATGATTGACTGGGATCCAACCCACAGCCTGCCAAATAGATTTGGTCCATCAAAAAAAATTTTTACAGTCCACAACTCCCATCTGAAGAAATGTAGGGCTCATAATTAGCTGTAACCTTGTTTCTTGCTATCACTGCTCCCTGCAGTTCTGCAAATGAGAAAGAGCCTGATGAAAATGCAAGTACCCTTCTTCCTGTGATAGCTGTAAAGAAGTGTGGATACATAGTCCTCAAGCGCTTCTCATTATCTGGCTCATATTAGCAGAAAAGGCAGGAATCACAGCTGTAATCTGTTACTTCACTTGAAACAAAGGGAGATTCAAATCACATCATGAAAAACTTCCAACTGTTCCACATGCTTTATTACCATCAAACAAAAACATTACTTACATAAGTTCATTGTTCCTGATGATTTTCACAGCTACTTCTTGGTTTGCTCTGGCCATGTCCCTGGCTCGCACTACGTTGCTGAAGACTCCCTGACCAGTGTAACCATAGACATTGTAACGTTTATCTAGAACTTCACCTATATTAACACCTGAGGGATAAAACCAAGCAAGTTCAAGTTACGAGGGATAAACGCAATGGAACTTTCTGAGAAAAATAAACCATTCTCTACCATTACAAAATACAAGGGTAAATAGCAAAATCCTTTCATTTCATGCTGTACAATATTTTGTATCACCTAGCTTTGTCAAAATTATGGGGAACAATGGGTGATCCTCTAAGTCTGGAGTCCCTTCAAAACTGAGGTTAAAACCTGCATGCTCATTTCATCCATTACATTACACATTCAAAGAGGGCTCTGGGATACATCTACATTACAACAACATTTCAATACTTTTATACATGAGGATCTTCTCCACTCAGCACCCTCAGTCTATCTGTCCTTGCTGATAAACAGAACTTACGGTAGTAGCCTTCTGCATCTGTCCAGTTATCCCTGAGATTGGGGTTTTCTTTGAAGTCTTTTCCAAACCCAGCAGCTCTTAGACGAGCACTCTGAAATAAAAAGAAAAGTAACAGCTTTGCTTGTGTGCCCTGTATTTTTCTTTGACATTTACTTACCAAAGCCCTTTTTCCCTACTGAAACACTGTTTCTCTCCACAATACAAACACTCATCTTGCGGGGGAGAGAAACAACCTAACGTTATTTATATACCACTATCTAAAGACTGATGAAAGGAAAGAGGATGAGATCAACCAACTATTATTAAACATAAATGGACAAAGTTTCAATTAATACTCACAAGGAATTTATACTAGTCACGTTAGAATGCACATTTTGGACCATCTAGTAAGACTTCTTATTTACAGTAAGTTTATAGTAAAAAAGTTCAGAAATTTGCAAGGAAAACACAACCATTTAAGTTTTGAATTTCTGTTCATTACATGCCACTAGTTTCATACTGTTATACACACAACACTTCTACAACTGCTGTTGACATCTCTTAACACACTGGGCAATATTTTATCACAAATTCAAAACTACGAGCGGTAAAGTATATCTTCAATTGAACAATACTTTCTGGAAGGGGGAGCTGCTCACTTACAAGCCATACAAATCCCCACTTGTAACTTCTGAACTTTTAAAAATGCATCCACACACACACACCCCCCCCCCCCTTCAAGTACCCATCTTTTTCCAGGTCAGAGGGATACCAGTGTTACTAGAGTAAAACCACGGCAGCCTATGTTATATCTGCCATAAAAATTCTCCAGTTAATTTTGGTTTAAGAAGAAAGTTCTCATCTTTACTTATTTCTTAGTGTTGTGCATCATCAACAATGCAGAGGATTTGTAGAGAATGGCACGTAAAGTCTCAAAACTAGACTGCCAATATCTGAAGGTCACTGCAGCACATTCAGAGAAAAGCTAATGAAACAGTGTTAAAGTAAAACCAGGCAATGTATCTCTTCATCCCAAAAAATCCCTAAACAAACCACCAGATTACTGCCACATGGCATCATTAGCCAATTACAGTATCGTACACATTTTTAAATTAACCATACATGAACCTCTGGAAAAAGCTCATATTTAGAACATTGCAACATGGTAACATTAATAAAAAGTTGGACTTATAAACAGATTCATGTTTTTGCCATGTGCCATTGTAGTCAAACAGCAGGTGAATTCCCCAGTTGCTTACTCTGGTAAAATTGCCACTAATTTCAGCAGGTTTTATTTCACTGAAATACTAATTAAGAACCACTTTGCCTGCCTTGGCTGACCAAAAGATTACGAACATACAAGTCACTTAACAGCACGTGCTTTTACAAATCAAAGTTCTCACAACCCTCAAGTGATAGTGACTCTAACAGAAATCAAACAGAAAAAAATCACATTTCATCTCCAAGAATTACCTACATCAAAGTATGCAGCGAACATATCATCTGATTCTGTGAACATATCAGGAGCTAGCAGCTTCTTCTGAGACGAACCTTAAAATGAAATTTAGATTACTCAACATGAAAAAGATGTCAAACAATAACTCTGTTGCCAGTATAATTTGGCACTTGCTATCTTTACAACAGAGTCTAAGATCAGTATATTGGCAAACAGGTAGCTCTACTAATGTTTCTAGCAAAAATTTCACATATTTCACATTCTAGAATATAAAACTCAGACTAGTTAAGTTCTTCAAACCACTCAAAAATTTATAACTTCTTGAAAAACTACGTATAATAGCTTTCAAGTAAGCACAGCAGAAAGGAAAATCTACATACTTACATGCTCCCTACAAATAATGACTCTCTCTATATATATATGTATAAAAAGAAGAATAAAATTACTATGTGTATATATAAAAAAACACAGTCTCGTTTTCCATATTAAAGTTCATGCCTTTCTGCTAATCACCAGATATTTTACTAAAACCCAAAGCTGTAAAGCCCAGAAATTCTTTCCTTGGAAAATGTTTTCTCCAACCCTTCCAAAAGGGCCTGGTGTGTAGCTTTCTGTCAAACACAATGTTTACTACTGTGTTAAAGAGAAACATTTTTGTTATGGGCAAGATTATCCCTTTCTCACCTTTTAATCATCTTTAAATCCCAAAGACATTTTACTTGGTTGATATGGTAAAAGCAAAGAAATATAAATTAAGTACACATTAGTAAAAGCAAGCAAACTTCAAACTATTTAATTCATGTACACATTATTGCAGCCCCTCATGAACATGGTAAATTGGAGATCCTCCCTTCACTACGCAATGAAGAAAAATAAACGACTAACTCAGCTCAGAGGTTTCAGGTCTCACGATGCCCACAGCCAACCCCTTCCGTACCAAACAACTAGACTGAAATCTGACAGCATAAAAAATCATCCAGCATGCTGATACCACTGTTTCAAGGTATAAACCTGTGACCTGACACTTGTGGGGAGGCGGTTTACACCACTGTTTTGAGCTACAGACACTTCCAGAAACCTCCTCAAATTTTCCTTTTAGTTCCAGTTACCTACACTGGGCTACGATGACTTATTGACAAGTTCTTAGCAACTTACTACTCTGGCCCTATAAGCGGTAAAGATAGAAATAAAAAATTACTCTGGCAAAGAAAGATAACCCACTGGTTTCAGCTGTTGTTACAGCCACCTCTAACCCAGGATCCTACCACCCAGATGTGAGTGTAACTTCAAAAACCTTTTTTACATGTCTATGTGGAAAATGCCTATGTAGTTAAGACTTAAATTTTCATATGCTTTAATAGACAAAATTAGAGAGTAATACATGCTTTGACAAAATAGGAAAAACACATTGTCTGTTAGACAAAGTAAGCCTAACTTGTGGTATGCAATGAAAGTGCTAAAACAGTTCTTTTCACCAATGTTGCAGGAGAACAATCTGAAAACACACAGCTCAAGGGAACACCAGGATAAACTACAGAGCAGTGCAGCAGTCCCAAAGAGATGCAGCTTTATTACTTTGAAGAGAAGCATCCACTAGAGACAGCATATTTAGCCCCCAGGGATATGTGTGGTGCACGACATGAAATACAAGCTAACTGCAACTCTCCCTCGGATGGGTTGGGCAGGCTCCACAGCCCTTGTTAAACAGTGCTATTGCAATTAAACTGTAGAGAGAAACCAAAGCAGCTTAAACTAGCTCAAGTATGGCCACACAGCAACTACACACACCTCTGACTACTGGGAAGATGTACAGTAATCCGCTTTCGAAAGACAAAAAAGCGGCAGACTTTCAATACTACAGGGTGCGCTGGGAGATGTTCTGCGCTCCTTTTGCTGCAGCTGGCACAAGGCAAGTTTTATATCAAAATTTATTTCACTGCTGTACAATGCAGTACATGCAGAGGGGGAGAGAAAGAAAATACCCATTTCAGCAATTAGCTATGCTGCTAAAATTGACTAACTAGCAATGACCCTCAAAAGCTTTAATCATTCTAAATTACTACCGACCCACCTATATTCTTCTGTCACAGTGGCTTTGACCAAAAAAAGGTATAAAAGGAGCATGACTTCCAACCCACACAAAATGAAGTTTAGGACTATACTAAGCTTCTAAGAAAACAACATGCCTAAATGAAAAGAAAAATTTGGACGAGTAATTCTTAACCATACAGACAGACATTGTTATTTGCTCTTCCAAATGTAAAGCACAAATTGTGTTAAGAGTTATTAGAAATACAGAGAACATGTTCCACTCATATTATCCTTCCCTATGAGGAAGGCTTATTTTAATGTTATGTTTTAAGTATGATTAAATTTGTGAAAATACTCACAAATTCCATCCAAACAGTCAATCCACTTCCAAGTGTGGAAGTATATAAATAAATTAAGCCAAGTGTCTGAGCTTTCATAAACTGCATTAGAGAGATTTCAGAATCTTACCGTTGTTCTGTTCTGTCATGAGGTTGTGCTTGGCTTTCACTGATGCCTCAAATGTGTCCACATTTTCCCGTTCATACTCCTTAACATCAGCAGCGACTCTTTCTAGGATGTCATCAGGAGAATTTGAGCGACTGCGTGTACTGCTTTGAGGGCTGCTTGGTTCAGATGGTACAGATATGTTACTGTCTTCTGTCTGGCCTTTGTATTTCTAAAAAGAAATTTAGTTTTTAATTTTACAGTCACACCTTATCTCAATTTAAACATTTCCATATCCACCCTTTCAATGGTTTGTGCTTTTGGCTGAAACCCTAATCCTTGCTTTCAAAATCACATATGTCTCTAAAGACAACAGATTATTTGTAGAATGGGATACAACTTCTGAAAACTCATTTTGTCACTATGCACCACAGCCCAGACCATAAGACTGAAACATTCATGTGTGTTCTTTAGGTCTTTGTATTTCTGTAAAAAGCGATTATCACTGAGTATTAGTTATTTGGTTAGGCACAACAAAATGTCAGCAAGAACAGATTTATTACTAAACTGTCCTGGTACACAAACACTGAAATACAGTCTCTCAGAAAAAATTAATTGTTTTATATCCTGCATTCTAGAATATTTCCCAGTTTTATTAGTGTTATGGTACAGAAAAGTAACTTTTAGGTTCAGTTTTTCTAATGTGAACTGGAAATCCTATTTATTCATTCATTCATTCGTGTTGAAGAATCTCAGAAGCATTAAAAAACTTTAAACAACATCTTTACAATTTTTGTTACCCTTAAGTACCATGAAATCATACAGATCTCACTTCCTATCCCAAAAGGTAAAAATCAAGATGAAGAAATGCTGCTACCACTCAGTTGTCAAGGTTGAACTATTCAATAATACAAGCAGAGGTTTTCCATTTAGGGAATTCAGCTCTGCAATTTGCTTCCTACCTGCACCAACATCAGGTGTAACCAGTCTTTAAAAAGAATTTATATGGTGTGGCTCAGCCATAGCTCTGAAGGATTTTACAAGGGGCTTTGCATAAAACTCAAATCATGAACAGTATTTTTAGTGCTATCTAAAATAAGCAGTATCTGATACTAAATAAATACGCTACAGCATTTTGCTTGCTATGTTCTAATTGTGTGCCAAATCCCGCCTTTGAAAAGAGATACCTGACTTGTACTGCCCAATTACAGCCCCTTGGGCCACAGCTCCTTTCAGGGGTCTGGATCACACATTACACCTGTGATTACTGTTACCTTGTTACGCGGAATATGAAGTTCATGGGAACTCACATGTGCATTAATACATTATATGCTTTTAGGGAGGAACCCATGACAGTGGCTTTACAAAATTCTGGAAATTGACAAGGACAACTTCTACTTGAAACAAACTGACCAGTTAGGTTAAACAATATATAACTTACTGTTATACTGACATTATTATATCAATGATACAGCTACAGAGAAAACCTACAGATGAAGATAACTGAAGAACATTTTTAACATGTCTTAAGACCACCAGAGAATGTTTAACCGCAGCAAAAAATGACTCAGAAGAGTCACTTCAGTTTTAAAAGCAATGCTGTGACAATGGAAGTGTAGAGTTTGAGACTAACATCTACAATGAACTAACTGGAAAAATATAGCAATAGGAATTACTATTATAATGCAGGAATAGGCAAAGAGCCTTCCTTTACCCTGACATTTTACACTAAAAACGCAGAATTAGTTCCTGTCATCATGTACCTGAACAATTGCTTGCCGCTGTAATCTCCTTTGTCTTATCTCTGCTTCTTCATCCTCTTCTTCCAAATCAAAGTCTTCAAGACTACAAAAATACGATTTTTTCATATAACTTCATAAACATATAATTATCTACTGAATTTTACCAAGTGCAGTTCTTTCGCATATAAAGCACAGAATATATTAAACGATAGCTGTTCAAGTGACTCAGAAAGCAATGGTGTATTAAATCCCACTGCATATATTTACATTTCCTTACAAAGAAAAGTTATCTCCTGGTATCTCATTGGGACTTTCTGTATTCCATTTTTAATTGCAAACAATTAACAGCCCTCTTCTAAACGACAACAAACAAACAAACCATGTTCCTTTTCACTGCAGCATCATTCTTCCTTAATTTGATTAAGAATGCACTCTTGCACAATTGAATAAGCAGATGTTTAGGAAATATAAACACAATTTGCAGACAGCAGTTAATCTTTCCAGCTATTAAAGCTTTTCCTCAAGCAGTAAACTTTAGTAATCAGACCAAAAGTTTTCACGAGATACTGATCAAGTTGAATTAAAAAACCCAATGATACATCCTCCCCTCAGGTCTGCCCACTAGCCAACAGGTCTTGGTATTTTTCGCATATTCCAAAGTTTTTCAGATCCTCCTAACAGTAATATGACAAGATCGTAAGTACAAAGACATGATTATGGTTTTAGGTGACAAGTCAAAAACTACACTATGAAGAGAAATGTTAGTTCATTCTTGGTATCAGTGAACTGTAGGTTTTAAATAATCATTGCAAGTTAGAAATATATTCTTACTTTTCATCTGATGAAGACTCCTGTTCCGCTTTCATGCCCTCAGAAAGACTACCTTTAAATTTGTCTTCTTTAACTTTGCTTCTGCTCCTACGTCTATGGCCACCACGTGACCTGGACCTCCTTCGAAGGCGAGATCTACTTCTCCGGCCTCTATCCCTGTTTGATAAGAACAAGAGATTTGGATTTCAGGGGGTTTGTTCTGTTTTTTTTAAGAAAAGAAGAAAAATCTTTTTAGAAAACGTAAAGATACGCAATGATTCCAAGCAATAAAACAATTTAATTCGTGGAGGACAAACTGAATTTAACTGTGCTAGCACGTACTAACATGGACAAAAAAAATAGCATAGTCTTTTTACGCATAAGGTAGCACTCCTTATTCTTCCTGTAATATCTCACACTTAAAAACACAGGGTGTCTTTACCTCCTCCGAGGAGATCTACTCCGCCTTCTGGGAGATCGGCTACGTCGAAGGGGTGTTCGAGATCTCCTCCTAATGGGGGACCGAGATCTTCTCCTGGATGGGGACCATCTGCTGGGTGGGCTGACATCCTTGGATCTTTCACGTCTGGACAAAATGTCATCCCTGGTCCGTGTTCTTAAAACAGAGGAAGAGAGTGGTAGTAAACATCAGGAGCAAGCTGAAAACAAAAGAATCTGTTCCCTCTAAAAACTCGCTTGAAAAATCTTACTGCAGATGAGGGACCACCAGACAGGCTTCTGAGGGAGGGATGGATAAGTAGGCTGCAGAGCTGGCTGCCCTTCCTGAGTGTCTCTCCCCACCCTGGGAAGTGTGTGCCCATACAAAGATCTAGTCTAGAACAAGTCTGGAAACAGTTCGTTAATTACTACCACAAAGCTAAGAGAGGTTTTTGAACGAAGCTTGTGTTTAGGTCTTTCATAAATAGTGGCCTGTTGCCATGTTTACCAGAAACAGTATTGAAACAATACATAAGCCCCAAAATCTTATTCTTGAGAATTATTTCACCAACTTCCCACCATGGTATTGAAATTTAGGCTTAGGATCATGCTACTTCACAGTAGTGACAATAATGTCTGTTTCAATTTGGGCACTACAACTGCATGGCTTCAATATTTCACACATTCTAAAACAGCAGATGAAAAACAGAATTCTTAACTAAAATGTAAACTAACCCTTCTCAAATTAAAAAATAATTCAAGTTTGATACTATATACACTATTCAAAATTTGTTTATTCTTGCCTACACAGATTCACAATTATTCAAGGAAAAAAATCCTTGATGGGACTACTACATTAAAAAGCTTAACTGCATGACAGCAAGAGTTCAGTCAAAAACTGGAAAGAATATAAATTAAAAATTTAACAACTACTCTAATGAGGCTGCATTAGAAACTGGAAAATAGTTTCACACTATTTCAAAGGAAATGTTGCTACTCCATTTTTTTCCTGCTCCTCACATTTTTGACCTTTCTTAAATCAAGTTGGAACAACTTATTTCAGGTGGTATATCTCATCAATAACAAAATATTTTAGGTCTGAAAGACTAATCACCCATTCTGTGATTGTTTCGTTTGAGACTGCTACATCAGTTTCAATCACCTTAACTACAGACAATGATCAGACATACAGAACTGATGCAAAATAGTAAACAGTGAGGCAAAAGGAAAATATATGCATGTGCAGAGTACTGGCAGTTTCTACAAGGAACTACGGTACTCAAATGCTGGAGTAGGCCAATACCTTTAGCCCAATTAATTTATATTACGTTCTTGTGAACAATATTACATAAAAACGCACAGGATGAAGAGAGTTCCAGGCTTCCTGACTAACAGAGTGGTTGTACTGCCAAAATCGAATCAAAATATCTGTTACAAAAAATAAATTAGTTCGGAGGTCACAGGGATGAGATGAAAAGTAGAAGCTGATTAAGAATTCATAGTAACATCACATAATAAGTAACTCCAGTCAAAGACCTGAGAAGTGTCTTACAAGATTAGAACACTGGAAACAAACTTGAAAAATGAAATGACTGGGACTTTTTTTTGTTAAAACTATTCATTAAAGCTCCTGAAATTCTCTGGCAGCTTGAGTAAGTACAAGCAGTTAAAACTTCAACACAGGTGGAATTAATTCACTTGTCTTACAAGGAAAGATTACTCCTGCTGATCTACTAACACCTCCAACAGAAAATATTTTAGTAGTCCCCCACTCACATGCTGCTCACCACGCAGTTACAGAAGTATGAATTTGACAGCAGAATTCTAGACACATGCATCACTTGAAATAAGTGTCTAGACAACCAATTCAAACTGGCTGCAATGCAAGCTGTCAAGAAAAATGAAAACTGAAAGATGCAAAATGCTACAGAGGAAAAGTCAACTACTATGCCAGAAACCTCAGTGGCTGGGCCGACGCATTCCTGATTCACCAGAAAGCAGCCAGATAAACTGGTAGCATTTACAATACTTGCTTGATTGGGTTAACTCCACTGGGGCCATTCTCCAAAGTACCCAAAGACACCCCAAACCTGAAACCAGAGTAACCTTCAGTGATTCAGGCTGAAACTTTCACATTTTTAGGTGTCTATTTACTAAGCTTTGTGGTTCCAATTAGTTTTAAATTCATACTTCCTTGTTCTCAGTTCTCAGACTGGGTGAAGCTAAAGCCTCTGACACAAAGTTTTAAATTATTTATTATCCAATCCTGAACTCTTCTGCCTCTTAAACTTCTTACAGCTGAGGAATTAACTTCCAAAAATGCATACACTTATATTGTTCTCTTCTTGGAAACTTGCCACCCAGGCATTATTAGCTTTAAGTATTAAAAGGTAACTGCTTTCATCAGCTAAATTTCTCTTTTTAAAAAAACGCCAAGACTACACCAATACATTAAACAGATTTCCATCTTTCTACTTTAAGTGCATACAAAATACGGTAATTATATATGGCAGTCCAATAACAAAGCAGCATTACCATCCCACTAGCAAATAAAAAATCCACAATATTTTAAAGAAAAAAGAAAAGACTCTGAGAAGGACATTTTGATGTAAATATTTGCTTACATTCACACAAACTGACCCTATCTATCATTAGGGCTTTTTTCGAGGGGAAAGAGGGGCTAATTACCCACTTTTAGCCAACACTACTATGTAACACTGGAGAGGATTCTCATTTCACAGAAATTTCGGAAAGTAACAGAACTATTGACAGAGAAACAAAATAGAAGCCAAATTCTGAATCCAACCAGCCATAAAAAGGTTCTCCTTCACAGTTACAAAACTTGTTCTCAGTAATGGTGTGAGCAGCAAATAACTCAGCACTTTAACAACCACAAGATGAATTTGCGTATCTGACAGCTGGGAGGAACAGCTTTTTAAAAAACTGAATACATACAAAGTAAGCTCATGATACAATGTACAATCTGATTACCTTTTTAAATACCTATCTGCAGAATAAAACAGGGAGATAAATACCAAACTAGAAGACAGTTCATCCCGTAACGCATTTTTGTGATGGCTCATGACACCTTCAAATTACCTGGGAGAAGAAAGACGCCTCCTTTCTGATTCTCTTCTTTTCCTTTCTGCAGATCTACTCCTCACTCTTCTAACCGGAGACCGGGTTCGAGAGGGGGATCTGCTCTGTTTAGATCTACGATCATTAAAGAGAGGGGATCTGCTTCTTCTTGACTTTTCACGCTGTTTGGGAGATAAGCTTCTTCCTTTTGGGCTACGGCCAGGTCGTCTAGGAGACCTGTTTTCTTTCCCTGAAGAAGCATCTTTAGAAGGAGATTTAATTGGCTTTTTTTCTTTGTCAGTCTCTGATCTCCTAGGTTTTCTATCTTTGGACCGTGATCTTCTATCTTTGGATTTGCTTCTTAGTTCTGCTGGAGATTTAGATTTTCTACCACGATCTCTGCTTTTGTTTTCATTTACAACTGGAGACTTTCTGCGGTCTCTTGATTTACTTTTATCATCAGTCTTATTTCTATCCTCTGGAGGAGACTTAGACTTCCTGTTTTTCTCCTGAGATCTCCTCTTAAGTATTGGAGACCTAGATTTCCTTGTCTGATCTTGAGACTTACTTCTCTTATAAGGGCTTTTGGATTTCCTCCTTTCTTTTGACTTGCTTCTAGTAGTCTTCTCTTTGACTCCATCAACTCCTGCCTTGGCTTTCTTTTTGTCAGATCTGTGCCTAGTCCTTTCTTTTGATTCACTCTTACTTGCTTTCTTGGAACTAGTTTTATTGTCCACAGGTTCTAATTTCCCCTTAGTATTTGACTTTGTTGTAGGTCTTGTTCCATTCCGTGCTTTTTCATTAATCTCCCCCTCTTCTTCAGAGCCTGACTCATAACCTTGTAATATTAATCCCATCCCAGACTGGACTTTTCCTTCCATTAATTCGTTTTCAAGTTCAGCTTTCAGCAATGCTCTTTGTTTCTCTAAGTCTTCCAGAGGAGCCAAAAAATCAATTTTAGTTCTTTTAGCTGGTCCATCTTCTTTGTCAGAGGCATCAGCCACCTCTTTCCATTTATGTTTCTTATGTTTGTGTCTGTGTTTATGTTTTTTGTCCTTATCATCTTCTGAAGAATGTTTATGTTTCTTGTGTTTACTTCGGTGTTTGTGTTTCTTTTTTTTGTGTCGGCTGTGCTTGTTCTGAGGTTGGTCTGCCTCCGATACCTCCCCATTTTCTTCATTCACACTTTTCTCGGATGCCTCAGCATCCTCAACCCTGCAAAAAATAAAGAGATCAGTACTATAAACTCACTGTAGTCCTTTATCTCATGTTAAGCAGACAGCCTTTTATGATAAGACACTACCTGGCATTTATTCACCTACCATTGGGAGAATTAAATATGTACCACTAATTTAAGTAAGTTATAACAGCAGATACACTTCCTCAGGAACAGACAACTACAGCTGCAGAAAGAAATAGTACAGAAGGAACAGACAGCAAACGCACTGACAAAACCAAATGTGTGGATGCAATCAATGCTTACGCCTTTACATTCAATTCTGACCTATCTGTTAATAGCATACAACAGTGCTGAATATTTATTTGTCAGTCCATCATCATCTACGTCACTTTCTGCTGCACTCCAATGCCTAAACTAAGCTGTACCTTATAGAAGTACTTTCATGTGGCAGAAAACAGTTCTGCCCAAAAGATCAAAATTTATTTCAAGGTATGATGCTGACCACCTAATGAAATCTCCTCGCAAAATCTCATGCAGAGCTGACTAACTCTTCTTAGCTGCAACTTTTTTCTCTAAGTGTACACACCTGCTAGAAAATCAAGAAATGTTCTTACACATTTATATTATTAATGCAACACAGGGAATGCTACTGAGGAACAGGATAAATTAAGGAAGTCTAGTTTCAGAGCGGCTTTCTGAGAGTATGCAGCAGACTAGCAGCTTCAAAAAAATGTAGTAATCTTGACACCTGTAAAATGCCATTGAGCAAAACAGCTGAAAATAAGTCTACAGCAGGTTATTAAAATAATAATATACAGTGTTTCTTCTAAAAAGAATACTTTAAATTAATTATAATTTCTTCAAATAGTAACTTCAAAAAAGATAAAATTCAGTCCTGATGTTACACATTCCCTTGTATTATCTTCCACAGACATTGAAACTGGATTAACAATAGGAGCTTTTACAGTGTTTAGCAAATACCTCCTGATCTCCTTCAGAACATCAGTTAAGTTACTGTCTGTGGTAATACAGACATTTGCCTTTTGAAATCTGTTGCCAAATATTACAGGTGCCACTGCTCACGTTTCTAAAAACTCACCCCATCTAAACTACAGTTTTGGAATTTACTAGTTACCACTTTAATAACTTAAACATAGCTCTTTGCTGTATCCCAAGCCTCACTGGGTGAAAAGAAATCCCCCAAACATGACAGTCAGGAGGAGGGGGTGAATGGTTAAAACTTTAGTGCTATGAAATTATGAACTTCCAAAAGGAACAAACTGAGTTAAAAATATAAAATACTCAGAGACTTAACTCAGAATGCTGCTTATCTTCTACGTTTTTATTACTACTTCTGCTTACTCAATGCATACAGAAAGATGTTTTTCTTAATTGCTACCTCCTGACACTCCACACCATTATGATAAGAGAATATCAGAACAAAAGAGGAAAAACTGGCTTTAAAAGAGCTTAATTTATCTTGCACTTGGTATTAAAAAAAAAAAAGAAAAAGTATTAAATGCAGAACTCCTTCCACTTAGATTTGCCATCCTGAGCAAGTCTGTCTGTGACATAAGTGGAGAAATGCCACATGGAGAATTTTAAAGGAACTACGTGCCTTTCAAAATTTCTTTTCGTTGGATCCAGGATGCTGTGTAAGTCCCCAGTTAACACCTTAAAGGTACTTCAAGACATCATAAAAGTATTAAAGACAATACAAATCACATCTGTTCAAGCTGTTCCAGATAAGTCTTCTTCCTCTTAATAGCTGAAAGCGACACCAAAATCTTTAAGGAAGTTACTTTGTCGCTGTATGTATTTTGAAGTTATGTAATAACCTCTAAATTCTGGAAAAGCCAGCTGGCAACTAAGGTGCCAGATGAGACACATCACCCCAGCAGTATCTCAGGCCACTATAGGCTGCCAATACAACTGCCAGCTGTCTTTGTAACTCAACAATAAAATTAGGTCCATTAATACACAAGAAATAGTTCATGTTTTCTTCATGTACAAGGATACATTTATCTCAAGTAATTTCATTAAACTGTGAATAAACTTTTACTTCAGTTAAATGCTTCAGAGGTATAATGACGTGGATGAAAAAACCTTTCAAGAATATTTTAGAAGGTGATGAGGCACATCTACATGTTTAGGTGCTAATGGCTTTAAATAGAGAGGAACTGTGACATGAACTTGTTATAGCCCTACTTTTTCCTATTTTTGAATTCAAGGAGAAGAATTACAGGAAGTTCATAAGGATGTGCAGCGATTTCACCCATCTTTTGCTCCATGCAGGGTTCTTATCATCAGCTTCTATCTTATCACTTAACTTTCTCTCTACAATACTAAATGTTATGCATGTGTGTTACATGGCTCACATGCACTCCCACTGCTTTTCCTCACCTGTTTTCTACTCGCAGGATTAACAACAAAATCAAGCCTCAAATCAAAACTTTTTAAGGCAGAAAAAAACCACAGAAAGCAGTTTATACGACTAAAATATTAATGTAGGAAAGAAGAGCGATAGAGTAAGCCTTAGATCGTTAACTCGCAGCAGAATTTCCAGAAGATTGTGTTCGCGAGCTCCCGAGCGTGGCCAAACCCAAACCCCACGGCACTAACCGGGGTGCCTGGAAAACGCACGCCCGGGAGCCCCGCTCCGGCGGGGAGGCGGCAGCTCGATCTTCGCTTCCCAACGGGAGCCGGGAGTTGCCAGTCATTTCGAGGGCTGGAAGGAGGGGCTGGCGGCAACAAATCACTTTCTGCTTCCACCAGCACGGGCACTTTCCATACCGCGAGAGCGGCCGGGGCCCGGGGGAAGGAGGGAGGGAGGAGAGCTCGCCGCAGGGCGGGCAGCGGCTCGGCGGCCCCGGGGCAGCCCCGCGGCAGCCGCTGGCCCGGAGCCCCCCGGCCCCGCTGGGACAGGGTGTGTGGGGGTTTGGGGACGTCTGAGCGGCGGGGGGGATCCCGGGCAGTGCCGGCCCGGATCGGCCTCAGGGATGCCCGAGCCCTGCGCGCCCGGGCGGGCAGCGGCCTCGCAGCCACGCGGAGGATGCGCATCCCTCCCCCGCGTCCCTCTGCCC
>VZTG01006785.1:802018-899848 GCA_013397845.1 Melanocharis versteri
GGCCCGGCCGTGCCGAGCTGCGGGGGGAGGCTCGGCGGGGTTGGGGCTGGGGCGCGGGGCTGTGCCTGGGTTTTCGTTTTAAAATGACTCTTAGGTTTAAGATCACCGCTGCCCGTCTCCTAACAGGAGCTGTTATAAACTTAACGCAGAAATGCCGTAACGTTGCTGACCTGTATTTCATTTTTAATTTCAGCAGGTGATTTGAGCAGTCATTTATGGCATCAATTTTCTCATGCAGGACCCTCGCTTCTTTCAGATAGTCGTAAATTCTGCAAACATCCCTAGGGCTGGAATCTGAGTCTGGATGTCTTTGCTCTCCAGACTTTGGATAAGACACTTGAAATCACGAAGTGGATTTTAACTCTTTTTTTTTATTGTCTTTTCACAGATTCACAGAATATTCTGAGTTGGATGGGATCCACAAGGATCCTCGAGTCCAACTCTTAAGTAAATGGCCCGTACGGGGATTGCACCTGCCACCTTGGTGTTATCAGCAGCGTGTTCTAACCAACTGCAGCTACAGAAAATTAATAGATTTAACTCCAAATGCCGACGTGTTCTGTCACTGAACCCACACACCACCACGAGGACATCACAACATCCCGGCTGTGTGCTGCTCTGCTTGAGGATTTTGAAGCCCGGATTGCCTGGTCTGGTGGAAATATTGGTGGTGGAGATACATAGGTGCAAGCTCTACCATTTCACAAGCAGGATCAAAAGTAAGATCGGGATCCACCTGGCTCAAATGCGTGGAACAGATATGGCGTATCGAATTTCAGGCTGCCCTAAAATGGACCAAGGTAAAAATGAGTTATATAGCATTGGAAATGAAAAGAATGAAAACAAAATCTTGCAAAAAATTACTGTTTTGTTGCCTGTGTGTCAGATGCCTCAAAATAAGAGTCCTTGCAATTGTGACATGAACCCGAGCATAATCCTCATGCCTCTCACTCCTGTGAAATGAACACCTTGTTTGGAGAAGTAGCAGCTTATTTGCAGTTTGAGGAACCCTGCAGTGCTGACTTCTCTTCCCTATTCCAAGAGGAAGGACAGATAAGCCCAGTGTATGCCTCTTAGCATCTGTCATGTTTCCAGTGTTAGAACCCAGACATTTGCTGAGGAGATGAAAACCCCTAAGGGTCAGTCAAGGTGTAAACATCACAGGAAAATCAGTTGAAAGCTGGTTCTCAAGGCTCAGCTCACCCTGTGGAAAATGCTTATGCCTTAAAGCTGGGTTCTGAGAGAACGCAGCATTTCTGCAAATGTGTGGAATGTAGCACTAGGGTTGAAAGATGCTGAGAAAATCCATTTGAAGGGTCATGATATTGATCGTGGCGTTAAATGTGTTTATTGTCACATGACTGAGTAGATCTTAGTGGAAAGTCATTGAAAATCACACTTTTGGATAAAAGAAACCTACCAGTGCCTCATCTGTGAAAGTGCTTTTATATCACTTTATAAAGTGCCTGGAAAATGCACAGAAGCAGCTGTCAGAGGAAACCTCATTTCAGTGCACATCGTCTGAAACTGAGCAGATAAGAAATCTTCATGTAGCTTGCTTGGCATTATTAGGATATGGTTATGTGCCTGCACAGTGATTTTACCAGTAAGCCAGGTTTTATTTTTCACTCTCATCCAGTTGCCTCCTCGGCTTAAACTTATTGCTGCAAATAACTTTGTTTGGTCAGTGCAAAATTTATTGTAGCCTTTCAGTATGGACTGTAAATGCTATCATCAGAAGCTACTGTAAAACATCTTCGTGCTGGTTTGAGCAAAGAAAACGTAAGAACTGTAAAAATTCTAAAAATATATTGTAGATGTTCACATTTGGATGATATTTATTCTGCAAAATCCAGTCTCATTTCATATTTGGATTCTGAATATTTCTGTGAGTAGTTGACCATCATATTCCAAGAATTTCAATATTAGTAGTATTAATTAGAAATTAACATTTCTGTGAAAGTACTTCTATCAAGGTGAATGCCTTTTATCTCTACATTTTGTGACATTTCTAATAGCCAAATATTATCTCCATTTATAAATGGAAGACCTTGACTAACATAATCTGTCTCCTAAATCACAAAAGGACATTATTATATTCTAGTTCTGTTCTCCTTTGCATTAACTGCAAATGTACCAATTTGTACCAATTATACTTTCCCCTCATTGCTTAAATAATGTTTCTTTTAGTAATTTCAGGTGCTTTGCCCCTAATAAAGCTATGCATTTAATGCTCACCTTCATGTCTGTAGGTAAAAATCTTGAAAGATTGTGTAAAAAGGTAGTCTGGGCATTTTTCTGTTTAACCATTCAGTATTGCAGGTGGTTGCAGAGATTAATTGATTTTAGCAAGGTTTCCGTGGCTGCTGCTAGGATATAAACCAAATTCTTACTTCATGGGTTGAACTACTGATTTGGTTCTGATTGCTCAGGATGGCCAAGTGAAAGAGCAGGTGATGGTGAAATAAGGTGGTGATGGCTCACGGGTGTGCTCTGGAGTTTGTGGCAGCAGTCAGGTGAGGAAACAGACAAGGTTAGGGAGGTGAAGGAATGTTGTAGCCAGGCATCTGTGTCGTGATGTAGGGTTTAGATTAGATTATGAAGGGTTTTGATTGAAAGGTTTAGATGGGATTATGTGTTGTGCTGTCTAGTTTTGATGCCTTTGTTGTCTTTGGGATACATGGGCTTGTTCTGAGGCTTTTACTGCTTGACGGGGCAAGAGAGAGAATATTTTAAAAGGTTATGGCAGAATTTCTGGAGGAAAAGTAATTGAATTAATGGTAATTTTTAGAACTAAAAGCGAAACAAGTTTTTTATTTGCTTCACAATGACTTACAGTGTCCCCTTAATTTTGTGTGACTGTAAGCCCAAGAGCAAGGCTGCAGTCCAGTATAACTTTTTCTCTAAGGGGCTAGGAAGGAAAGCACATGGAAAGACAATTGAAATTCACAGTATTTCAAAATAGAAATTACTACAGCAGTGAAAAAATTTATGAGTGCTTATACAAACAATTGGTTTTTTAAGTGAAAGGAGAACTGCTTTTTATTAACAAATTATAAATTGTCTCTTGAATGAATAACTTCATTCCTTTTGGGTGGGAGGCGTGGGGATCAAAAATCCATCTTCCTTACAACTGTAGTGAGAAAACCTGGGACTGGGTTTTCTGAGATGCTCTTTTGACAATTTCCATTTTGTCTGGGGGCGATGAATTTTGAAGATTATAACTTCCTATTCATTGTTATGTTAACATGCAGAAAGTTTACTTAATTTTAGCTTCCTAGTAAAAAATTTAATAGGTTAAATACTTAACAGTTTTTAGGCTCTTGGTAGTATTGTGGAATTGTAGATATTTAATATTTTTTCTGAATATTATTTACATTTTTGTGATAATTGTGAGCAAAGGAAATCTTTCCAAATATTTGTTTAACACCATGCTGATTTCTATACATTTTTGAGGTGCAGAAGAAACCACAAAAAAACTAAGAAGTCTTCAACTTGCTGATGTTTTTCAGATGTTTCATTCCATTAGAGAAAGCTTTACTGTAAAATTATAAGGAACCTTTGTCTGCTGATTTATTGTGCTCATGGAGCTGATACAATGAGAGCCTTCCTGCTGGCTGTGGGGATAGTTTTTGAAATAGTTTTCAGCACAGCTTCTTAGCGCTAAGCTCGTGTTTAACTTAGTGTCAAGTTCTCGCTGTAATTGCGAACGTTATTTGGTACAATATGCTTGTTGTAGCTTTTAACCTACGTTAAGGCCTAACTAGTTAGTGGAAAATAATGTACAAATTGAATAGTAAAAAAAAAAGTGTTCAGAAGTTGCTGTGAAGTTGAGTGATTTTATATTAAGACCTTTACAGGAAAGGGTTAGTGGTCTTGATTGCATTTCCCTTTAAACAGAAATCATCTTTGCAAAACCTGCAACCTCCTACCAATACTTTCTCCAGACCAAATTTAGACTGTCAGCAGATGTGCTTAGAAGAAAATGGACACGTAAAGTGTATTGTGTCTGCCACTAAAAATAATCCTTTGAAGTTTAGGTGTTCTAAAGTATCTGTTCCTTCAAAATTTTTATATGCTCCGTAATTCACAGCAAAATAACTCCACTGCAAGTGCATATTTTGCTAACACATTTTTAATTGTGGTTTGAAATCTTTAAGAGCTCCTTGTTATCATGTTTTAGTTTGTTTTGGTTTTTGTTCTGTTTTGACATTGGGAGTTCATTAAGCATTCTGAGAGCTGAGTTGACCTTGGATTTGCTGCCAGAGTCCCCATGGTCAAATTATGTCTTCATATTCAGTAATTGCTCTTTCTTCATAAATGCTGTGCATCTCAGCCAAAAAAACTACATAGGAGTTAAGGTTGAACATTTATGTTAACAACTTCCACGTGGAGAAATGTCTTTCTTCTATTTTAAATTAATGTATTTTCTCTGGTTTTAAGCTATTGTAACAAACTGTGGCTTTTGATACAGCTAAGGAATGAATCAAGGTCTGCAGGCATCTGTGCAAGCACAGATACTGTTTCAAACTACTGAATGCAAGATGTGAGATGTTTTTTGCAGTTATTTTTATCTTTTTTCTTTCAGTGCTAAATATTTGCTTAATACGAGTGGACATACAAGTAAATTTGTTTTAATTGGTGGAAGAAGGCTTTAAAACTCATTAAGGTAGCTTAGACCTGTGGTTTGAAGGGCAGGGGGCAAGGATTAGAGACTTCTTAGAGTTTGCTTGAAGGCGCTAAACAAGGAGCCCCATTTTTCCAAGGCAGTGGGGTTGGATGTGGCAGCTGCATTGAGCTTGCAGCTGAGCAGCTCTTAGGTAGGAAGAGGAGAAAAGAAGGCAGCATTCAGTGCAGGGAATCTGGATGGCAGGACATGATGAGGTGCTTGGGTTTTGAATACTTCTTAGGTTGATTTGATTTTCTGATGGGCTTATTTTGCAATTGATAATTGTTTGGTTGGATAACTAGTTGTTAGTTTAAAAGGAAATTCTGGCTTGTTAAGTTAGTAGCAGCAAGTCTATCTTCCTTTATCAAGTGTTGCTTTATCTTAGCCAGCGAAGCTTTATTGCCATCTGCAAGAGGTAGGGATCCTTGCTTCATACAAGGAAGACTTTATTACCTTGCCATTTTATTGTTTGTTGTGTTACTAAACTGGAGGTGGGGATGCTGCTTAGAATGTCAAAGCTGAAGGATGCTTCGTGTCTGAAGCTTTTCTGGCTTTAGCTTTGTGTCAATGTAGCTGGAGTAGCACCAGGATTGTAGTACTCTTCATGATGACCATCCAGGTTCAACCTTCAATTTAGATCTATTTTGACCCAAGGGTTTAGTCTTTTTCTGATTCCTTTTTGGACATTTAATGATGTCAAAAGTGCAAATCAACCAAAATGATTCAGCCAATTTTCTAGAATGCATATGGGGAAAACTTTCTGTTCATAATGTTTTCAAGCGGAACCTATGGATACCTTTTATTTAAAAAGCCCTAATAGTCCATGGCTTGAAGGAAATATATAAGCATTTTTTGGGTGGCATCTTCTGTTAGAACAGCTGAAAGGCCACACTCCTGATGGAAAAATCTCTTGAGATTTGGCCTTTTCAGTGTCTCTGAAAAGTGCAGTGAACAATGACGATACCTTACTGCAGGAAGCTAATTGTGACAGTGTTATAGGGAGGCAGGGACAGGAGCTAAGAAAACTTGCCAGTTTTCTTTGGCACCTGTCTTGCAAAGGTTTTTAATTCTTTTGTAGACAGCATATAAAAGAAGTTGGATACTGAACACCAGTGGGGCTGGAAAACCAGTGAGCTGTTGCCAGAGAAAAAGATGAGATGAGGAGATGAACTTAAGCAGAATTTGGCATGTTAGGAAAAGTGATAATAGGTCATGGCAAAGTGGTTAAATAGTAAAATAATGGGGAGTCTCAGAAAATGAGAATAACTTGGGCCACACTTTGGTCCGAAGTGGGCAGAAGGATTTAGTCTCAGACATGAAAATCAGCTTTAAAATGACAGGGTACACAATCACTTCTATTTACTATTTATTGCTGCCACTACGCAAATGACAATTAGCTCAATCATCAGAGGGTTTTGGTGTGTGTATGTATATATATATATGATTCCCCATTGTGAAACCTAGCATTAATGTTTTAACTTCTTAGGTATTTTGACTCCAAAAATGAAACCTGAAACTTGTTGAATGTTAAAAAAACCCCCAAAACCTCCAAAAAAAATTTAAGAGAACTCTCCATACAGGTCAAAAAGCCAAGCACTCGTCTGTGTGGGTGGATACACTTGCAAAATTTTCAGTTGCCTGATTTGCCTGTATACAAATTTCTGCTCCCAGTGATCCTTTTGAAATTGAGTGTGTCGAATGGGTGGTGCTTCATTAACCTCGCTTTATTCTTTAGAGAGCAGAGTAGATACGTAAAAAACAGTGAGGTTATGGTTACCGAGGCAACTTTGATTTTGGCTATTCACCTTTAATTTTGGCAATACCTAATTTTTATTTCTTGACTTAGCAAACATAATGAGTTGAGGCTTTGTTTGAGTTTTTTAATACAACTTTTATTTTACCTTGTGGGAAATATGTTGGGAATTTACCTTAAGGTACTAAAATAAATGACCAGAAAGGCTGTCGTCTTTAGCAATATGTCCTGCTGTATGTTCTGAGTTACTAGGCTGTGCATGGCTATACACTGTGTCTGTGCCATACAGTACATGGCTAAATAAAAGTTCATGTATTTCTTCCTTAGGTCCTGTGACACGTACACCCTTTAGAGTCACTGGCTTCAGCTCCATCACAACATCCTTACATGTGTTGGTGATGTCTTGACTGCTGAACCACGCTGGTGTATGCTGAATTGGAGGGTCAGGTAAGTGTTTATTTATGCTTGAATACAGCAAATGAGAAAAGCAATAAGATTCTTAAAAATTTTTAATCTGTACATGGTCACAAAGCTGGCAGTTTATCCTCCCTTTTCTCTTAGTCACTAGAGACTCCAGAATCCAGCAGTATTTGCAATCTGATGCTTGCTGTGTCATCACATTAAAAAGAATGGGCAATTTAATAAATAAGGCTTGGTGGCGCTGGGTGAGGAAAACGTCTTTAATTTTTTCTTTCTGTGAACAGCAGTCTGCTGAAATGTCTCACATTACCAAGTTCTGTTTTTTACAAATTACCTTCTGAGTTGGTACAACTGTTTTGAGATTGATTTATTTATATAACAATTAACATCAGCTTTTATATCTTATTTGTAGGCTTTTGGGAGGGTGGTGAAAGGAGGATTTTTGGTATTTTGGTACTTTGTTGCTAGTACAAAAGCAGTAATACACAAACTATGTCAGGACCAAAAAAATTGAGTCAAATTAAGTTGTTCAGTGCCAAATGATACTTGCATGGTTGAAAGTATTTCATTTACTCTGAAACAAACACTTCTCAATCATGTAATGGGCTTATTTTTTTTAAATTTTGCAAAGTATGGTATATATTTAAAAGTGTATGCAGCACTGTATTTCTAAAGGTTATATCTTGGTTTGACATTTCACTGATCTTTGTATTAGTCTTAACAGCATAATTAGCATTATATGTTATTTTAACAGTTTTTGGATATTCATAACATAGTGAAAGTAAGTCAATTCCTTGCAGCATAGTAGCTGTATTATGTAAAAAGGCTGGTTGTTCTTTATCTACACGCATTAGGATCATTGGAAGTTTAACTGAGGAAACTTAGACACAAGTGTTAGAAATGTGCATTGTACGATAATGATTTTATATGCTAAATACATGTAATCTGGTAAAACAAATGGATTCAGGTCAAATGAGAAACCTGAAAATCACGTTTCTCCTTCCTGCATTGTCACTTTTAAAAAGAAAGGGACATTTATTGTCGAGGCAAGTGTGTCAAACACAGTAGTAACTTTTCAAATGCTGTCATTTTTATAATTTGCGCTTACCTAGTTTTGTTTTTATCTTTTGTTGTGCTGAGCAGCACTTTAGCAATTTCATAATGCAAATGTGCATCAATGATGACAGTCTGTACTTCCAAGATGTGTGTGAATGGCTGTTAAACATTTCTATAAATCACTTGCCTGTTCATAGTATTTGCAGTATACGCAAAAATAAAACAGAGCAGTTCTTTCCTCAAAATTACTTGCCTTTAACGTACATCTAATTTTGCCCTACAGGTTAAAAAAACCCCAAACAACCAAACAACACAACAAATGAACAAACAAAAACCCTCAAACAAATGACTTTTCTTGAGAAGCTCTGTTTTATGTGTTTCACAAACGTAGCACAGAATGAGGAGCAAAGGTTATTTTCTGAACAAGTTTGTCTTTCATCACCTGAAAGTTTCGTATCTCAGACTTTTAAGTCTTTCCATCACTGATGGTATTTTAAAATATTGGTATAGTGTGTTTTTGGTTTCTTTTTGAATTAGTTTACTTAACTTATTTCTTAATTGGCAATCCAGAGGAGAGTTGAAGGAGCATATGGAAAATTACAGAACTTCTGCAGCCCTTTTGTCTTCATTTTGGGATCAAGTATTCAAAAACAGACATCGATTGAGTGGACTTCATGAACAAATCCATCATGAAGGAACAGCAAACCCACAAATGAAAGAGAGGAAGAGAAGAAAGAAGCCTGAAGATAATCCTGTATGTTTCAACACAAAAGCAACTTCAAAGAAGGATTCAAGCTAATTTAAATGCAGTACCTACAGTAGGTATGATCTGTATTATAGCAAAACTTGCTATTTTGTTTCTTAATTGCAGAATATTTGGTAATCTGGCACATTAATTTATTTGCTGGTTTACTTACATATTTTTGTAAGAAAGTTGCTCTTAGATAGCCTGAACAAAAATTAAAATGGCTGCCTTCTACACGGTTTGTGATAGTACCAGTCTTTGGAATAAATAAAGCAGGTGCTGATCAAAAGGTGCAGCTAAAGGTTTTCTGTTACAGTTTGTTACAAGCAATAACAAAGTAGAGCCACTGAAATAGGCTCTTTCAGGAGCCAGGACAGATACTGTGAGACTTCCTGGAATTCTGCAAGTTAACTAGGTGAAAAAACAACTTCCTTTGAGTCATGGTTACATTTTTAAGAGGAATATTAACTGAAGCACCAATTTTATCAGTTAGTGTAAAATTCTACTTATCTGCACTTTGTAAGAGTTAGCAACAAGACTTTGCCTGACCTCAAGTGCATCCTTTCTTCCAAAGAGATTTTGAGAAGGCATTTGATGCATTCCCATTTTTCAGAAAAGATCTCTTTTTGTTTGATAAAGAAGATAATAATCTCTAGCAGCCACCTGTCCATGAGTTGCCATTACAAAATATTCTGATAACTTTTCTAATATTTCGGTAGAGAAACTTGTGTACATCTTTTCCTCTAGGTTTCTTCTAAGTATGTGTATTTTGGTTTGGGGTATTTTTTCTTTTTGTTGTTGTTTATGGCCATGCATGTGTCTGTTACATAGTCAGAAAACATTTTTACTATAGTTTAACTAGAGAAATCACTTTCTTACTTTCACAGTTGTGTATCATAAATAAATTCAAATCGTCAAAGTTTTTTTCCCCAAATGGCTTCGTAGTTCCACTGTTTTGGACTTAAATAATGGTCTATACTGAATCTGGCTTTCCTCATTTGAAGTTGTTGCTCACATAGAAATAAATACATGTTTTAGTAGCTTTCTGAAACTGGTATAATAAAAAGAAAGCAAAAATGGAATTTGGGTTTGGTTAGTCAAAGGCCTGATTGCTTGAAGTGAGCTAGGGCATTTTTGTTAGTAAGTATGGAGCAGACCAATGTGCTGACAATGTACCTTGCACATGGGCATCTTTTGGGCTTTTTTTAAATGAAGTAGTCAGTTTACAAAACTTGTCTCTGTTCTCAGTGGCAGAAGTATAAGGTTAAGCACTTCACATCATTATATCATTCCAGCAGTTACTTGTGAGCCAGTGCAGTATGACAGTCCAAATTTTATCTGAGGTTACATATGAAATGTGTCATCTGATGTACACACTACATCTCTGTTTTGAAAGAAAAAGGAGCATTTATGGACTGTCTGGAGCTCTCCCTGGAACAGTGAAAATTAAGAGCTTCCTTGAACTTTTCATGCCTAGTTCTGACCCGAGCTTTGCTTGACTTCTGTACAGCAAAACAGACTTCGTGTCAACACTGTTCCTTTCCTCCAGCACCCCTGGTGTGCAAACTCGTAAAACTGGCATTAGCCATAGTCCCAGCCTGCAGCTGTCTCATAATTCTTTCCACTAAAGGCCCCGTCCCCACGGCGGAAAGGGATCTGTTGGGAATCACAGCCAGCTCAGTGGTGTGTCCTGCGGCACAGATGGAAGAGCTGATGGCAGAAGGGCGTAAGGATAACCCTGCTGTGCTGACTGTGACTTGGGCCATGCCCTGCACAGGGCTCCAGGGTGCCGGAGCAAGCTGCCTCATTTTCTCTTCATCCCACAATTGTCTCTCGTTATGCCCAGATTAACAGACGTACATGCAAAGTATATTTTAGAGTCTATGGATACTGTAAAACTTCAGAGAATTCCTTTAAACTGAGAAAGATCTGCTGTTAGGCGGTTACCAGCCAGGTGTCGAAAGTGGGACCTAGAAATCCAGCTGTTTTCCTGGCTGTCCTGCGCGCTTTGTTTGTCTTGCACCAGGAGGGGGCAGCAGATGAACAACATCACACAGGCTATTTTCTGCTTTTCAAACGCTTTTCCAGTGTCTCTCTCTGCCTGCGAATCCCAGCAGGGGCTCCATAGCGATGGGAGAGTTTAAAATTATGATTCCTACCTGTTTCCTACAAGGACAACTGGAGTGTATGACTTGGAAGTCTTCATTCTTTTCAGTATTAAGCAGTAGAATTTATTTTATAAAATCTATCTCAGGTTTATAAAAAGGGCGGTTCTATATGGAGACTTAAGATTTTTATGACTATGGCACTAGGTGTGTATATCTTTTAAGGGATAAAAGAGCCAAGCAACCCAACCCCGTGAGATTATTAGTTAATGTCACCTAAGTCTCACTTAACATCTTTCAAATTCTTATTTTCTATATTTCAATTTGCATATTACAATTCAAAATAATGTTCTCACAGTCATTTTTCTCCCATCAGAAAATAAAACTGAAAATGCTCTAATTCTAGTGATGCTTTTCATTTGCGTGTAATTAACGTGTTCGTGTACAAGGATGGCTTGTGCATTCTGCTGACAGAGCATGGGAGTTAAAGGCCTCAGTTCACTAGCAGGCAGTGCTAGTGATGCTGAACAATATAACCAAATTTTATTGCCTTATTGCAGCCTCAAAATACAGTTTTATCATCTAAAACTTTATGGAGGTGTACCATAATACTGACTGGGGGTATAGTGGGGTCTTTTTTAAAACTGTAGGGAAAATGGTGATTATTACCTGCCGTTGTGAATTTCTTAAAAGTGTATGCCTGTAATTCTGTTTAAGTTACAGATGAAGTAGTTAACAAAAAGCCACAGAGAGAGGGCAGTCCAGCCTTTTCTGCTGCTGAGTTTTATCCAGTAGTTTATATAGAGAAAGGAAAACCATAGTGGCTTCTGTGGGTATCAGCTCCTATAATCAGTGTTCAGAAGCTAACTGGGAAGAATGAAACTGATTCCTAATAGGACTGATTTCCTGATAGACTTGCCTTCATGATTTTCATTAAAATTGTGTTGTAATGCATGTGGGACCTTTGTGGAGCCTAAAACTTTATCAAGTGACTTGACTTTTTTTTTTCTTTTGTGGTGATTTTTCCTCTTTAAAGATTACAAATGTTTAAGAGAAGATGAGGAAATAATTACAAGGATTTATTCAGAATAGCACAATTTGCCTTTCAGAGTTGGCTTTCGTCTTGAATCCCCCTGTTTAAATCACAGGTTTTTCCATATAGGCCCCATGGTTCTACTGAGGTCACTGATTTAGCACCTTCTATGCATCAAACACTTCAAAATCCCCCTGAGTATTTAAGTTCCCACATGCAAGTTAAGGGCTTTTATTCTTTGAGCAATGTAAGCTTTACTTTTCTGGTGCAGGAAAGATTGACTCAAAAAACTGAGGATTAATTTTCCTTTTACATCTTTCTTGTTTTGAATACCGTTGCATAAAATAACAACTGTATGACTGAATCTTGCTTTGTGCAGTAATCAGTAGGAATACTTTCACCAGTAGAAATCTTGAGTATAATATAAACTAATTCCATAGTATTCTAAAATACTTTGTTTCCAGAATAGCTGGACTTGAATTGCCTTCACAGATATGTCATGAAAATAGCTCTGTTTTCCTTATAGAGTGTTTAAAGAATGAGTAATCCTGTTTATTACATCTATTATATGAATGTACTACATGTATTTGGGAATAGTATTTACTCAGTTATTAATTATTTACAGTGTATTTTGAAAGGACATGGTTTCCTTTTGCTGAGTGCTGGTCAATAATCTGGATGGGTGTGTAAGCACTCTTTAAACCTTCTGTAGTTGGTTTTCACAGGACAAGGATTTTAAACTCCTGTGCTTGTATTTCTCTCTTTGAAATTACTGTGTGTTAAATATGTGACTTTACAGCATTAAAGACTACAGTTTGAATTTGTGAACAGCCAATGCTTACTCTGTTGTACCTGAGGTATACTAAGCATGGTAAGGGGGGTAATCCAGAAAATCAAGGAATTTGAGATAACATATCTGTAATCTGCATCAGCCTTTTAAAATGTTTTGTAATTTCCCTTCCTAGAGACCTTCTCTTTGTGTATTAGCACATATATAATTTTCATATGGAGTTTTTTCCTCATTTTAAATAAATTCCACTTGCAGGTCTGAAAGAGCAACAGGTCATATAGCAGAGACAAAAAATTTCTAGAAAGCTTTGGTGGACCATCAAACATCAAAATAGAACAATCCAATATGATCATGTTGCATTATGCACTGTTGGCTGCTACGAAATTAATTCAACACAGCAAACCATGTCATTTTGGGAATATAAATAAATAATTGAAACTAGTAACTGAAGTATTTCATTGTATACAGGTCTGATAGGAATCTTTGTGCTCTTATCTTTCCCATAGTGGTATCAATCTTTCCTAACTAATAGCCTCAAATACTCATGATAAAAGGCATTAAAAGCCTAAATTAATGCAGTAACTGAGAAACGTAATCCCTTCAGACCACTTACACAGGAAGAATAGATGATAGTTTTCCCGCTGTGACAAGGTTCATTTCCTCTCTGACAGGAAGCATTCTTCTGGTTAGCTCTGCAGAAAAACACAGGAATGCATACTGGCATCAAAGTCGTTCATTGCCAGCACTGGGAGTGGGGAGCAAGGTCTTTCTGACACAGCAGGTGCAAACACACATTGATTGCATGGATGTCCTCTTCGTGTTACCACTTACATAAATTGCTTAGGGAGGAAAAAAAAAAGTACTCTACAGTTGAATATTGAGTGCTGTGTAGGAGTGATTATTTTGTGACGTGAAAAGGATTTCTAGAGAAAAGGGGTATTTTTTTCCCTACTGGTAGTTTTCTCTCTTATGTTGAATATGCAAAAACCAAACACTGTGGTCCTGATTTAACATAACAGGTGAATTTTTAACTGAAGTGGGTTTTTTATGGCGATTAGGGATATTGATCTTAAAGGATATGTTTGATCCTGGTTTAGAATTTATGTTCAGAAGACATCTATGTAAAGATATAAATACTGCCAAGACGAGGAGAGCTTATGTTCCTGGCTTGTCAACTGAAGAAAGTGTCTTTGCTATTTCAAAGGGGTGTGGACTTCAACCACACCTTTTTTTCCCTCTTCTGGTACTCCATGGCCAGATTAAAAATAGGAATATCTTCTCAAAACTTCTAAAATCAACTTGCACATATGGGCATATTTCGGGATTTTCAATATCATGAAGTTGGGTTTCCACCTTGGCTACATTCCCTTTCATTTTCGGGAAAGCTCCCTACTTCAGTTTTTTGTTTTGAACTTTGTTGAACCTCTGTCAAAGGCTCAGTCTCTGTGACTGATGCTCTGGCGTTCTTTCTGACTCAACCAAGTGATTTGTTTAAATAGACTTTGCACTGCCATGGTTATATCAAACCCATCATTCTGGGGGAAAAAAAAAGATACTTACATTAGAAACTCTGAATTACACAGAAGAAAGTACGTTGTAGCACTGTCTGCTTGGAAATGTTGGATCCACTCCATCTTGTTGATACTTAAAAAGTGAAGCCTTCCTTCTTTCTTCTGAATTGAGCATTTTACAGGATTAGAAAATAAGGTTAAGTGAATTCATAGGATGGAAACAGGCTGTGTTGTGTTAATGCCTTCCTGAAACCTCCTACTTGGTGTGTGCAGTGAGTGGGTGGACAGGACAGTGGGAGCCAATTCGATGCTTCTGATAATACTTAAATAAAACAGCTTGTGGAAAACTCATCCTAAAGGACCTGGCAGCGTAGTGGATAGGGAATATCCACCTTTGTCCACAGTGGCAAAATTAACTTTCCATTGAGTGGAAGAAATGAAATACTCTCGCAGTCACTTGGCAGGAGCATGGTGCTCCAACACTTGAGTGCCGTGGGTGGTGCTGCATCCCACAGCGTTGGAGCCATGGCATCACACGCGGTGGCACAGGAGAGTAGGCAGATGTCTGGCAGGAAACCTGGCTGTGAAGGGGGCTGATAGACGTCTCTTGCTACTGGGACAGATGGCTCTCAATCTCTGTGGTAGCAAGTGTGCCGTGTCTTCAGAGACAGACATTTGCTCTATTAAATATTCTTTATTTCTCTGTTAAATATTCCATCTGACAGGGCTTCAAAAGGTACAGGAGAAGGAGAGGGATGGGCAAAACAATTTCTGCTGGGAGACTGACTAGGTAGTGTGGCCAGGCACTGTTAATGGTGTTTAGTAAACAAGTGTCCAAACTCCTGGAAAATAAATTAAACTCTTGCAAAACAATGTAGGCAGTCACTGTCTAGAAGAACAATTGCAAATCTAGAACTGCCTCCTATTCCTTGTTGTGCTGCTATGTGACCCACAGCAAACACATGTAACTAGTTTTAGGAAGCTACTTATTACCTATGAAAATATAATTTGCTACCTTGACAGCTGCTCGTGAAGATGTCAGCCTCTTCCTGTTCATTTCCCCATCGGCAGTTGGAGGTAAACCTAAAGAATGCTGGCTATGCAGTGGTTGGAGTGCAATGCATTAATTCTTGAAATTCTTGATAACAGTAGTAGAACTGGCGTGGGAGAGATACTTGTAATAATGCTGGAGTGAAATGCTGTCTTGAGAATTGTTACTCTACCAGGGTTGGTGTTAGGCTTAGATTCTTAAAATATATTCACTTTTTGTTATTTTTTTTTAAACTCAAAATGTTTTCATTGCTATGTTTTATTTTTGGATGTAAGAATGAAAGTAGGTTTGCCTATGTGGGGCTTGTCCTCTATTCAACCCTGACCATTCTGTGATTCTGTTTCATTTTTTCAGTCTGCACTTTCTTCCTGATTAGGTTCATTTCAGGTTCTCCACTGTAAGACTAATATTTCAGAATTTTCATACAAATATGAAATTAAACATTGTAACTTAGATTTTGTCAGTGGGAATGTAAACGAAAGGGATGCCCTGTCCCTTAAGAACGTACCTCTCAATGTTTTTGTTTTTGAAAGTCATTCTTTTCCTTTGTATTTATGTTGTCCTTGATGTCTTTACAGAAAATTCTTTGTGTGTTTTCTTCATTAAGTTAAAATTATTTTACCTTAATATAATTTCCTAATTTTTGAAAATTTCCTGTTCTGCTGCATTTCCACTTTCTGGAATTTGTTTGGTTTTAATTGATAACATAGAATACACTTGAAGTTGTCCCTCTGAACTTTGATTCAGAAAAGAAGATGAAAACTAAATTTGGAAATGGTTCTGGCCAGGCTATCTTGGTTAGACTTATGGTTGAAGCCAAATTTAGGTGCAGTAAGCCTGCTACTGGTAAAACAGACTGCAAGCTTTAACTGCCCAGAGCAGTGTCTAAGATCGTGCTTCGTTAGCAACAGGATCATGTGAAAGATGAGCTGTGGCTTGGAGGATGTGCTGTAAATGCTGATCCCCAGACACTCTTCTGAATTTCCCACACGCACTTGGTGTTTGCCTGGAAGATCCAACATCCTTCCTATTTGCTTTTCATTTCTTGATAGGCGAGAAGCTTTTCAAATGTGAGCACTGCTCTTGTGCTGCTGTGGTGGCACTTGCAAACACATGCAAGTGAGAGGCCCTACAAATGTTGGCTCTGCTCATAGAATTGGTAAGTGTAAGTAATCCCTCTGTCAGACAAATTCTGTAAATCTGGTGGCTTTTAAAAAACAACGAAATCCCACATTTTAAAGCATGCACTCCTAGCCAAGTCAAGCATTTCCATATATTCCTGTTGGGGCCTTGGCTCTGTGAAGGCTTTTTTGCTTAAGGGAATTGCTTTCTGGCTCTTCTTTACAGCTCTCTCTATATATATAACTACCACATAAACTCTGCTGAAAGATGTATGGAGCACTAATGGGATGAATACCAAAATATCCAGTAGGTGACAGTATCAGTGCATGTGTGTGAAGGGATACTGGGACAAGTGGTAGTAACTTGTGAAAAAAACCAAAAACGTGTTCATTCAGTAATTGTATGTCTTAATTTGGTGGTTTAGGTTCACACAGCTTTTTCACTGATTTTGGCTGCAGCTTTGCTTGTAGTGTTTTGATTCCACTCCCCCACCCGGCCCGCGCGGATTGAGGAAATGATCGCGTTCTTGATAGTGCTAAACACATCTCATTTTGCAGCGTTGGCAGGGCGTGTCATGTGATGAGTGGGAGCATTAGCTGGTCTTAGTAAAGCCGAAATACATGTTCCAAGTGTGTACTTAGCAGCCTTAGCAGATGCTTAAATGTTAAATTCATGTGTGTTCAAACTCTTTACACTAAATAATGTACTCTTTGCTTCATTTATTTTTTTTCCTAAAGCTGAAAGATTGAAACAAAGATAAGTGAAGTCCACGAGTCACTTCTTGAGGTATGCAGTGGTTGGTGGAGAGACTGTTTGATTAGCTTGGGTTTGTTACTTACGTAACAGAACAAATAAAAAGCTTAATCTATTCTGGTTCTTTAGCTGTCATAATAATGGTAGTTCTGATTGCAAAACTAGTGCTCTGTTTGGAGAGTCTTTTGATGCCTGAACTAAAATCTGGAAATGCATTTATCAAAAGTCATAAAATACCTTGAGCTTAAAGTAAGTTCCTTCTTCATCAAGAGCTTTTCAATATCTGGTAATGGAATAACAGGCTAAAAGGCTTTTCCTAGTTTTGTGGCAGGTGTGCAAATATGCAGAATTGTAAACATTATCCAAATGTTGTAACAAAAAATGAAAGAAATTCATATAATGGAATGATCACTTACTGACCTTGTTACAACAAGTTAGATTTGCTTAGTTATCGGATACAATTTTAATGACAGGGGGCTGTACTCTTTAAGTCCTATACTACTAAAAATGCTTTTAAAAATAAATCATTCTGTAATATCTGTCATGATATTTTGTCTCTTTTTGCAGTATTACTTTAGAAGCATATACTTTTTCATTTACTTATAATAAATCAGCCCTTCTTACAGGGACCAATTATTTTGCTGCTTGTGAATTACCAATGTGCCTCCTTCCACCAGCCTGCTTTGCCCTGTTAGGTGCATGTTAGCCATCGTGATACTATAAACACTTGCATGCTCAACTTTTGCTGTAAAACTGGTTCCATTAGAAATTAATAGAATTTTTCTTTAGTAAGTCAAAAACTTATAATGACGGTTTATGAGATCAGGAAGTCAATAATTTAAGTGGTGTTCATTAGAGTAAACAATAACACTGTCTGAAAGTTCTCTTTTGTTGTATGTGAAATCTGTACTTAAAAGATATTTAGTTCCTATCTGCATAATGTTCCTGACCTAAATAGTTTGGATGTTTGAAATTGCCACTTGTGAAAGAGTTTGCCTGAATTGGGTAAATACAGTTAAGGCTGGGGTTTTGTTTGGTTGGGGTTTTTTTTCTTAAGTAGATTATTTCGGGTCTGTGTTGGTTTTAAGATTTTTAAGCACAACAGAATGTAAGACCCTCTACTTCTGAAATTGTGTCAAAAATACAATAAAATGTAAGAATACTAAAGAAGAAAAAAAATAAGAAAGAAAAAAAAGAGAGAAAAATCTAGACAAACCCAACCCAGTCCCCAGGCATACACTTTGCACCCAAACAGAACCCATTGACTGATTCAGTGGGCTGTGTTCAAAAGTGAGGTGTAAAGGGTAGAAGTAACATGCAGATCTGAGTGTGAGCAAGACTAAGGATGGCGTAACTGCAGTGATGAAATACAGAGAAGTGTAATCTCTAAACCTATACAGTATTTCCATATAGTTCATGAATAAATATAAATTGTTTACTGATACTCAATTAGAAAAGAGTGCATTTCTATGTGCATTCATGCTTGTATATATGTGTGTGAGTATGTAACTGGGCTGTTCACAACAGTCTTTTACTTTAAGGTTTTTGCTTTATCAAGAGCTTAGAGCAGTGTAGAAAATGGGATGTAAATTTGCTTTAGATATTTGCCACACTTAGTGACTTGGTAGAGGCAGATGACTGCTTCTGATGGCACAGAATCCGACAGGTTCACATTTTTTGTAGCTTTGCTGTCAAAGACTGCAAGAAGATTTTCTGAAAATTGTGTGTTCCTGATGATAGTAGAGATGGCGAGGGTTCTGTGCTGCTTTAATAAAAATATATGGAAAAATGTTTCATCTTTTGTATAAATCTTAGCTTGAAAATGGATTTTTTTTTCTTTGCTAGATCAACCAATTAAATTTTTTGTTAGGCATGAAGGAAAAGGAGGGTTAAGATATGCTTTTCTATTAAGCATACTTGTAAGGAAGTCTAGGGGTTTTTTGCTGCTTGTATTCACGTAATAACACCACTACCCCAAATAAAGAAAACCCATAAGTATTGGCATCACCAGCCATGAGGTTTTTAAACTAGTATAGTGTATACATGAGTCTGAAAAATAAGGTTTAGCCAACTTAATTGTTTAATCTGACCTCTCTGTGGGTCCCTTTCTATGCTCTTGGAGGATGATGGGCATTCCTACAAGACATCGTAATTTCATATGAGACATCACTTAAATGTCTGGGTAATTCACCTGTTAATTTTACAGGGGAAATCTAGAAAATAATACGCCTGTTTGCTGACATTATGTGGGATGAATCCTCCTGTAGGTGATTGTTTCAGTATCTTACCTTGTAGGTCTGCAAAGAGTGCTGCCAAAATAAATGGATCCTCAATATTTGTTTAATGGAAATCTTAGATTCAGAGAAGCTTATGTTACAAATAGAAAAGTTTGGGGTCTCATTGTTTGATGTTAGGTCACAAGTGCTGAGACTAACCCAAAAGTCACAGTATAGGTTCTCTTGTAGCCTATGTACAGCTGTGTTCTTGGCTGGTCTGGGATGAGGAAAGTGCCAGAACCCAAAGGTTTAGATTCTAAATTTGGCATTTCCAGAATCTGAAAGAACTGAGGTTTTGATTAGTATCAAGTGATAAATTCACTTCTCAGGGCAGGATTTTGACCCATAGTAAATGTGTGACAAACCTCACGTTTTAATATAGAATGAGTCTTTGACAGTATTTGTGTTATGGTTATGTTCTTTACTTTGAGGTTTGTCCCTCTGTCATAATACAGAATAGGCAGAATAAATGACAAATGCAAGTTCAGAGCAGTTTGCAGCTTTCACTACATTGAGCTGGAATTATCTGTGCACGCAAATGTGCATGTCTCTGGTGTAGGTGGTTGCATGCTGGAGCAATTGTGTCCGAAGGATCTATCTGCATATAGGTCCTATTAAGACTAAAAAGTAAATTGAGGCATTTCTGTTTGTAGGAGTTTAGATTTTTTTATTGTCTCTGTAGAGGTTTTATTTTAAAATAGTAGATACATCCACAGCCGCACAACTGAAATAGAAATACTGCTGAACACATGGTACAAACTCCACTAAATTACTCCAGTGGTAGGGGAAAAAATGGTGAAAAGCATCATCTTGCTCGTGTAAAAGGAGAGGCACTTCAGGTCTAGAATCCCTCACTCAGGAATACAGCTAAGCTGTAAGTGAAATCGCTTGGGAGAGCTGCTCTGGGCTAGCTCTGCTACTGGGCAGAGCCAGGAGATCTTGCAAGGAATGACTATATCCCCTGACCTACTGTTTGGCTATTTTGGATTTGTGAGCACTACAGCTAGAGGCTGACAGCCTGGCTTTGTGCAGTGCTCACTCATTGCTGCTGATGGTAGTAATCACTGAGACATTTCTGTTTTATTACAGCGTTCGGAAGAGCTGGGACCTTCACATAGGCTGACATCACACTGGGGATGAGGTGTTTGGCTGTAGTTTTTGCTGCTCTTCTTCCCCTGGCAAACAACTTCTCTGAAAATACATTAAGAAATATCTCTTGAGTTCAGGAATCTCATTAACCAGTTCCCAGGCCACCTTTACCCTCAAGCCACTCCCTGTGGAACAGTACGTCCCTAAACTTGCACCTAAGCATTCCAGCAAATAAAGAAGTTGTTGCCATTGTCAGGCTTTCGTGCGGAAAGCCAGGGATTGTATGCAAGAAGAGAAAAAATTGTTCTTACGTGGCAATTGAAAGCACTTAGAGTGGTCTTTCTTAAGTGCTTTGTGTGGGGAATGGTACAGGTGGTAACTCCAATGTGCTGAGAGGATCGTGGGGATGTGTCCTGTCCAAAGGGTGAACATGTGGATTTCTGTTCCAGTTACCTCTTGCTGATACATTCTGCTTACTTACAGATGAAGTGTTTGACATTTCAAGGCAGAATCAGTTGAAATGTGCCAAAGCTGACAGTGAACCCTACCAGTGGTTTCTTCTTTGCATCTTTCATTTTTAAAACAGTCTCTATATAAAACAGTAAATGATTCAAGAAAGTCTACTGATGCTGTAGCATTCAATGGAGCAAACAAAAATCACTAAATTTCTTTGTGGTTACTTTTTATAACAAAAGGAGTATATTATCATAAGCTTATCCAATATTGAAATAAAAGTGTAAAATATTTAAATATTATATCAAATAAACTTGACTTGAAAAATATACCTGAATCTTATTTAGCCAAATAGAAATTGCTCTTTAAAATGGTTTTACTCTAAGACTCCGTGTTTATGATATGATTATGGTTTAAAAAACCTGTGGGGATAAAAAAACCTAGTATCACAACTTTCTACCAGACAGAAGCACTGTTTTCTGAACACAATTGTGAAGAATATATTGCTGCAACAGGATAGAAGTTTCTCTTCAGGTAAGGTGTAGATTTCTTGATTTACAGGAAATGTTAGTTAAAGAGTTATGTGGAGAGAAGTTACTGGCAATTTTAAAATAGAATCTCTATGAATGAATTAAAGAAAAAAAATTCTAAGAGAAAAAAATTCTCATAGTGTAAGAAACTGATAAGCATCCCAAGCCTCATCTTCCTGTTGTACGTTTGGCATAGAAAAGGTTGGAGATGCGTACCAAACATAAACACTTGTTCCCTCTTCATCTGGAAGAAGAACAGTTGGACATTTGCAACTGAGTACACACAGTATTAATAATGGGAAATGTTTTCTTTTCTTAAAATGCTGCCATATGAATTGTATTAACTTGTATTAACTTGTTTGCACAGCAGTCTGATGGTTCTTTGACTTGAAATTGCTTGAGGGGTACGTACTTATTTATGACAACAGGGGTACTTTATTCTGAAGGATTCCAGCAACTTTTCACTGACTTTGCATTGGGGAAATGTTTTGATCCTTGTTGGTGTTGGGCCCAGAGGACACTGACATAACATGTTGGTTGTTTAATAGCATTTAGCAGTAGCAAAGGGATGCGAAGGAGATGTAGGTATGTGGAATTTAATTAAACAAGTTGGAATTCAGCCAAAACTCAGATCAACAGTCCCAATCTTGCAAAAAGCACAAGGAGACTTGTAGTAGTTGGTAAGTGAACTGAATTTTCATTTTGGTGTCACCTTGACAATTGTGTTGTAAGCAATCTTCTTTTCTAGGGAATTTATTCAGTAATGTGAAGGATGGTCTGTACCACTCACTAAATTACTAGTAATTACTAGAGATTACTTCTGGCAGCATTCTGCCCCGTTTTTACATCTTTCACATAAGCACCAAGCTCAATCTTAGCATTTGAGAAGAGGCAAGAGTAGCTTGGAGTAGCAGAGCTTCAGGTGTAGCATGGTGCAGTTGCATGCCCACTAGAATTTTTAATGTGCTGGGGAGCGGGAGGGGGGTTGTTTCCATTTTTTCCCCACTGTTGTTCAAGCAGGCTGTATAGTAAGCTTGATAAGTTAATTAGCAAGGGGACCTTGAATACGAAATAAGTGCTCTATTTTTTTTTGTATGTTTATTACCCTATTGTAAATTGGCAGAAATGTTCAGCATTAATTAGTTTACTGAAAAGACTGACTGCTGATAGGAGGTTTTGTACGTACAAGGTATGATTTATAGAACCAAATTCTAATCTGTTCTTTATCCCAGCCCCAGGCAGCATAGTTATTCTGAAGTAAAGCAAAGGATTTCGATTTGTCCTTGTAAGTGATCTTTCAATATGAATGTGCCAGGTTCTACCAGAATTATTTCTTTGCACTCTGGAAAAGGAAGAAAATTTAGATGCAGAAATTAATAATCTTGACATATTTCTGGTTTGCTTTGTAAGACATCTTGGAATACCAGCCTTTTATCAGAAGTTCACACACTTTGGTAATTCAGGAACAGCTAGTAGTGGAAGTCTAATGTGGTTTTCATGTGTAACTATCTTTGAGTAATATAAAATATTTTAAATGTACTTAGACAGTAAACTATTATTTTCTAGTCCAACTGCTAGGTATAGCAGAAATCTTCCAAGTCTGCTTCTGACTCCAAGCCCAATTTTTCAAGGAATATCTGAATTAGTATGCTTTATTTTCTCTCTGTGTAATCCAGAAAACCGGGATGTATGTGGTTTTTTGAATGTCAGTTTCTGTGAGTCTGAGGGGAATCTGAGCTAGGCCTTAAGGTGTTAACTGTGCTTGCTCTTGAACAAACTGATCCTTGCATTCCCTGTCCTTCCTACTTTGCTGTTGTGAAAGACCTTTCATAGAGCAGTAGCTCCACAAAGTACAGGCTCAGCATAGGTTAAGGGCTGTAGCAGAGTTGACAAAAGACTCTTGTGTTATATTCAGGCAAAGGTTCTACTGCTATAAATAATGCATGTTTTAATTGGAAACTTCAAATGGAAATATCCATCTCTGAAGGCTCATTGATTTCAGTATAATCTCTAGGGGCAGATTCTGCTTACGTGCTGAACGTGCAACACATTCCCCAAACTTGTGGTTGGCTTTCTTCATAAGCACTACCTGCACAAGTGAGCTCCTTCCTATAAATTAAGACAACTGTCTTATCTTCATAGTCATCTGGGAATTTCTATCACTGTATATTGTAAAAGTTGCATAAAATACCATTACAAGATGGGGTACCCATTGATGTTAAGAATTCTACTTTCCTTTTCCCTTGGCTGGTATTAATTGGAGGGTGCACTATACCCATTAAATTTGGTTATTAGTAGAGAGTGAGTTTAAAAGCAGATAATAAACATTCATTTCTTGCCAGATTTTCCTGGATTTAATCACACTGTGCCTGATGTTAACCACAGGCTTAGGCCTCCATGTATCAGATGATAGGCTGATACCTGGCTAATTCATGAATCTGGAACTCTAATCCTATCCAACAAGATGGGCACAACTTTTGGTACTATTTTAATTAAATTGATTTAAAACCACACCTTAAGGCCTCTTCTAAACAACATCCTACTGACTTCACTCAGGGTGTCTGACAGTTACCAAAGTAGTGTCTAAGTGTGTGAATACAAATCTGTGTGAAGGCTAGTTGTTTGCTTTGGGCTAGGTTGATTTTTGCATTAATTTGGATCCTTTCTGTTTGCATGCATTCATTAGTCTTGTTTTAAACTCATTTAACAGTGTCAAGATGAATTTTGCAAATTATATTAGTAATTTATAGATATTAAAATAGTAAATGAGCCCCTGCCACACAGCTTGCAGAATTGTAGAAAAAAGGGAAACAGATTAGGGTGGCCAATGTAATTTTATTGCTGTCGACTTTGGGCCCCCTAATCTCCTGTTGTTTGTGGGCAAGCCCGAGCAACTTGCACCTAGAATTCATCTAAGATGTAGAATTTAGGAATACAATAGGATTTAAGTGTAGAAATCCTGAGTGATATGGAATCTGTCCAGAAGTGCCCGAAGGCTGATTTCAGAAAAGGCTGTAGGAACACCAGACCCCGATCTATGAGTGCCTATAGGAAGCCAGTGTTTCAGCATGGGTGTGTACGGAGTTACAGATGAGCCAGGTGCCTCAGAGTGCCATCCAGAGAGAGGATGCTGACGTCGAGTAGCGAGCCTTCAAGTTAAGGCAAGGTTGAACATAGGATTGGCTTTTTACCCCCAATTTTCAGACTGAAGCACCTCCAGCTGGTCATGATTAACTCATGAACTCTTACCTCTTGTTTGATGGCTGGAGTTTCCTTTGGCAAGACACTACTTGGGAAAGTCCTGGTGCCCCTTCCTTAATTTATTTGTCTCTGTGAAGATACTGCGTAGTGGTTCAGAAGACTTCTTTGCACAGTAAGACAGTGTTTTGTATTCTGGTTTTCCCAAGAGAGTGCAGAAGGGTTAAAACCTTTTGGAAATGGGGTTTATCAAGTGCTCCAATGAAAGTGTTATTTATGCATGAGGAGACCAGGCTTTTAATTTCTATTTCAGAGACTATTCAAATATTCTGTATTAAATGGAACAGGATTTAGGTCACATCATTCCATATAGCTCATCTCAAATGTTATGTTGTATAGACTTTCTCTTATTTTTCTAATGGCTAATAGTGACTGAATTAGTCTGTTCGCTTAGCAGTGGTTTCAGATGAGCTTCTACCTTTATGGTCAGAACTCTTTCTTTAGGGGTGGTGGAGATAACATAAGGTAGAAGAGGGTTTTTTAATTTCTTCGCTGAGGCTTCAAAGCAAGTCCAGGGCAGAAGTCAGGAAAGGAAAAACAGTTGTGTTTCATGCATGAGTCTTTTCAAATATACCTGTCCTCTTTAGGACAGTAGTAGAAATAGAGAAGAAAGATTCCTTCCATTCTTTCCCTAGGAGATTCTTATAGCTGCTAAAACTAAAAAGGTAGGAAGGAGAAGTCTGAACCAGATAGAACTACTCAAATCTGATTTTTGTTGAACAACCAATAGTTAATACTATTACATGTAGTTAACTCTAAATTCTGCAAGGCAGTGCATTGTATGCATACATTATTCTTTTCTGGGTCATAAATATACAGGACTTAGTGGTATACATGATGCACACTCTTAGATCGCACTGCACCTAAATCAGTGTTTTTAACTTCACATTTCTGTTCCAAGGTAATTCTACATATAATGGGAAATCTAAAAGGCCAACAGAAATAAATTGGCTACAAACAGAGCAGCAGCGTTGGCAGAAAATATCTTGCAAACATTTATGGATTATGTTTCCTCATTTACACTGTATTTTCAAAATAAGCAGCTCCCTGTGGACTCTTAGACACAGAAAACATGTGCTGAGAGATGGCATGTGAAGATGAACCAACAGAGGTAGGGTAGGTGAAAGTCCGACGCTGTAAACGGATATTCAGCATTCTTTTGGGTCATTGCCCTGATAACTCCACACCCTCTGAGTACTATGGTCACACAGCAGTGACAAGCCACCGTAGCCCCGGGAGAAGGAAGCTCTTTTTGTGTTCCCAGCCAGGCATATGCAAAGGTATGCCCATAAGCTGTTGCTGGAAGTGCTGATTGTATCTAATTGGTGTTATTTTATTCTGGTCTGAATTGTACTGAGTAATAGCTGTTAGCAGGAGCAGAAGAATTTTCCTCTTTATAGGTGTCGGTTTAAGTCTTGCTGAAGAACAGAGTGTGCTGCTGTGCTGATTAGTAATTCTTATCCCCGAGGAAAGGGATCTGTAGCACTCCTGTTTTGTGTCATGAAGAATACTCTGGCCAGAATTTTAGTGTTCTTGCCAGTATGGGCTGGCAAGAAAGCGTGGCTCCCTGTCCTCTCTATCTCTCCAGTTGCCCTGCCATTGAGGTTACACATACTAGCAGCCCTTGTCCAGAACGACATTGCTTAGGGAGCTGTTCCCAGATTTTTTCTCCTGACGCACTTGCTGTGAAACAATGTCTCTCTCTGGCTCCTAGTTTATAGGAGTGGGTGTGTCCAGTGTTAGAAAAGGCCATGCACTGGTAAATAGCTGCATTACTGTTTTGTTGTCGTTCTTTCTTCGTGTGCAAATACAAGGAAGCAACAGCCTAATATAATGTTATAACCTAATACTAAGAAAGCTTCACTTCCTCCGCAAAATTCGGTACAACTAGCTCAAGGCGTTTGATTGTTGTCTGAATTTCAGAAATGATGTCTTGGCGATTGGAATGCCTTTTCTTCACTTGCCAGCTGCTGTGTGGAGGTGCCTCAGTTCCATTTTCACGTGGCAGCTTTAATTTCTGTTTCCTTAACAGAAAGTGAGCAATGCAGCACACCTTTCCTAGCGTGCAATTAAACCTGCCTTAGTCACTGCTGGCGGAACAGGCAGAAACAGGTCATTTGATAGAAACTGTCTCTAATTAAACTGAGACAAACATGTCTTGTTAAAGGTTTGAGGAAATCTCTTCAGGCAAAAAATCCTGCTTCCTAGCATGGCCTTCCTTGTATTGTACTTTCCTTCCTGTAGATGACAGATATGGCTAAATGCTGGTACCATTTCTGCAAGCAATGGCTTTACTCCACACCCTGCTAAAAGGTCACGCTGGCTGTGGCTGATTCTTCTCAACCTGGTCTTGCACTAATTTTGAACTTTCCTGAAGCCAGATGTGGGATTGAGCTTTGTAAAATTTAGTGGCATAAGTAATGCATTCTGTCTAAAATTAGGCACTTGGATACTTTCTAGAGACAATGGAGACAGTATTTGTTTCCTGGAAGTAATCAATCCCATTCTCATTGGGGTGGTGGGGTAGCAAGTTGTTTGCTTCCTAGGTGTAGCCGCAGCAGGAAGTGTTCTGACAAGTGATCTAACATCTCTGCTCTCTGCAAACCCAGCCTTGCAAGAAGATCTGCCATGGGATCCTTTTCAGTTATATTTTCAGAAAAACTAAATGCTGTCAGTAGTCAAATTGGTTATTAAAACTCCTTTTTACAATCATCTGAAAATTATAATGGTATTTAAAAAATACCAGTCCCTGCAGTCTCATGCTCAATGTGGAATTTGGGTAAGTAAAATCAGTATTGTCCATCGTGTTTTTCTCTACTATGTTTTAGAGAGCTACTCGGACTAAGATTGGTGAAGGAGTCCTACTATATGACAGATTTGAAGAAAAAGTAACACAATGGTGTAGATTTTAAGGCCAAAAGAGATAAGACCAACATCTCCTAGATAACTTATCTTCTGAGATAAACATGGCCTGTATGCTATCTGTAGCCACAGTACAAAATTGTTTTTGTAATATTCTCACTTAGGCAATTTCATGAACAGCAAAGCTACTGAAGCCTTGTTCCCAAAGTGTGTAAATGCATGTTTCATGTCCTCCCGTGTGGATTCTCTGATGTCTTATTCTGTGGACCTTTCCTCTGTGGGGAATAAGAGATCCATGGGTTAAGAAGAGATCTGTGTTAAGGACTGGCTGGGCTGTTTAATATCTTTATTGATGATCTGGATGAGGGGACTGAGTCTTCCTGTAGTAAATTCGCAGACGACACCAAATTGGGCAGGCGTGTTGATCTGCTGGAGGGTCGGAAGGCCCTGCAGAGGGGCCTGGGCAGGCTGGATCAATGGGCTGAGATGAACAGTAAGGTTCAACAAGGGCAAGTCCCAGGTCCTACCGTTTGGCCACAACAATCCTGTGTGGAGCTACGTCTGGCACTGGTGAGGCCACACTTTGGGTACTCTGTCCAGTTTAGAATTCCTCACTATGAGAAAGACATTGAGGTGCTGGAGCAAGTCCAGAGAAAGACAACAAAGCTGGTGAAGGGGCTGCATCACAAGTCTGATGAGGAGCAGCTGAGAGAGCTGGAGTTGTTTAGCATGGAGGAAAGAAGACCCAGAGGTGACCTTATCACAGACTTAAGCCATGCCAGAGGAGGTTTAGGTTGGACGTTAGGAAGAATTTCTTCGCAAAAAGCGTGAAGAGACATTGGAATGGGCTGCCATTCCCATGCACAGGAAGGTGGTGGAGTCATGATCCCTGGAGGTATTTAAGGAAAGACTGGACATGGCACTTTGTGGTGCCATGCCACTTTGTGGATTTTGACATGGTGGTGGTCACTCATAGGTTAGACTAAATTATCTCAGAGGCCTTTTCCAACCTAATTGATTCTCTGTGTGATTCTGTGATCCTCTCTCTTTTGTCTCTTTTCACAAATTATTTAAGCATTTCATATTTAGCAGCCTCCTACCTTTTTGTTGAATTTCATTAAACTTTGCCACTGAGTTCCAGAATTACTAAGAGGCAGTGGACAGACCCATGTCTATGTAGAGCACAAAGCCAAGTTTTATTTTCATAGGAAACTTGGCAATAGATTTAGAGTGAGAGGTGTGGTGATGTGGTAAGAATATTGAGAAATGACTGATTTCATGGTGTGGTTGGCCCCAAAAAGCACAGAAAGGTGCCTGTGTCCGATCTCCTACCTTGCCTGTTCTCTGTAGTCCATTTCACAGAACTCCTGCTAGACAAGAGGTGGCTTGTTTTTTATGAAAATACTGTATCATTTCAACCTACTTCAGTTCATAATCAGTCTTAGCAATGCGTCACAGTTAAAATGTTACTTATTTTATTTTTAAATTGGTGTTATTTTTTGCTTTATCTTTTTGCTATTGATTCTTGTAATGCATTCCTCTGCTAAGTTAGACAACCCATTAAGACTTGCTATTTTTTACAATGAGGGGTGTGTGCACTGTAATTGGATCATTCATGATTTTGTTTTTTGATAAATGAAGCACATTGAATCCTTTGGGCCCCTATGATAGGGTATTTTCTCTAGCCATCATATTCTGGCTCCTCACTCTGTAATTGCAATCAGTGTGGTCAAAAACAATTTCTAAATTAATTGTCGGATTATGGCTATAGTATGATTTCTAGCTGGCACAGATCCTGCAGAAAGAGAGCAATATCCAGTTTCCTATCTGCTTTGCATGATAAAAATGCACGATAAAGTAAGGATGGCAGCATCAACAAATTTGTTGGGGTTTTTTTTTCTGGGTTTTTTTTTCCGTGTGGCTGGGAAGATGCTACTTCAGTACAAGCTGTAGAACCAGCTAATTTGAAGCTGCATTTTTATATTTATATTTAGTTTTCCTTTTACAACTCTTGCATTCATTAGCAAGCATTTGTTAAACCATGCTGTTCCTTTGAGATCCTCAAATGCCCTGCTCAAAGCCAAGCACTCTACGCATTCAGTAAGATGTTGGTCTATCACTACATGTTTCCATTTTTCTCTCTATGAAGAACAATTTAAATTTATTATTGCCAGCTGTTTCTTTCTACTGTGTTGTGCTGTGTTTTTTTCTCATGTGATTAGTGATCCTGATTGATTCAACTCCTTGCCCTGCACAGGGATAGGATCAAGGCTGCTCTGTTATGTTAAATTGCCTGGCAAGCTAGCATCACAAAAGATTTAAAACCGTAAGCAGAAAGAGCATGTGTCTGACCAGATTTTGCTCTTTTATAAATCTCCTCTGAAGGAGTAATTTATTTATTTATTAATTACAATAATAAACAAATGTGATTAAGTTTACAGCCTGTCTCAGTTTTATCTAGCATGGTCATCCTCTTGTGATTTTCTTGGGTAAACACTTGCAGCACTTTTGTTTGCTTGCCCCTATCTGACACATGAGAGCATCATCTCACTGCTGAAAACCTCTTGCTCACAGCAAGTTTCATGCAGACACAGTAAAATGCTTAATCCTCAGTCTCTGAGGGTGATCAGAAGAGTCAAGTTAACCATTTCACCTTATGGCTAAACATTAATTACGCAGGGTGTACTAGCATCCTTTTTTAGGAAACATTTTAACCTAAAGCATTCAGTGATTAGTGCTGGCACTCATTTTTTTCCTGTGCTGCTGCAGAGCAAAGTTAAACTTCACTGGCTGTAGCTGTGCCTCTAGCTGGGTGATGAGTTGTACGGGTTTAAGACAATACTACTGGCAAAATGGATGGGTTGGAAATCAGATTCTTCTGCTGTTACAGAACAGCCAGGCTAGAGTGAAATGGCAGTGGTTCAAGCTCACGCTAGACAGACCATATGGTCCTTACAGTGAAATGAGGTGGTGTTGCATATGTGTATTGCTAGGCATAAGGACAACAGCTCCAGCTTTCAGAACTGCTGGCAGGAGTTCTACATAGAAGAAATGTTCCCTTCCTCTATCCCTTAAAAGTCATTTAGGAGTGAAGCCAGTGTCCCTGCCTGTCTCATGCTAGAGCAAGATGTACCAGCAAAACATGCCTCTAATAAAGAAGTAGACATCATTAATATATTTCAACTATATGTGAAACTTAGTTCTGAAATAATCAGCTAAAATCACCACAAAACTATCACTTCTGAAATACAGGACTGCAAAGGATCTCTTGGGTGTCTTACCCCTCTTTTCCCAATAATTAAATGAATGCTGATTAATTTTTCAAATTCAATTTTGAGAGTTGTCATTTTCCTGCCCTATTTTTCCAGAGCTCTGATTCTCTCCTACCTTAATTTTCTAATTCTCACCACAAATTCTAGGCTTGCTTGGTGATGCCATTAACAGCGTTTGAGATTTTTGAGAGAAATAACCAATTGTTTTTTTGTCTGGGAGAGGAGTTTGAGGTGAAAAGTGTGTTTTGAGTAAAAGGTGCTGATTTAAGACCTAGCTGTTGGTGACTTAGAGCTGCATAGTAGAAACAATAATTTTTCCAGTGTGCAAGTGGTGAATGAGCCAAGTCATCCTCAGGTAAAGTAAACCCACAGTCTTCCAGGAAATCTACTTCTAAAGGCTTTTCCCCAGCTCTGCAATTTGCATGGCCTTAGTGAGTGACTGCAAATACCTGAATCAGTGGATCTCCCTAGGAGATTTTCACAGATCCCATTGTCTTTTATGTGGTGCTCTAACTAAATCAGAACAGGGATAAAAACAAATAAGCCCTGCTGTGACTCAGGCACGTCAATGGCAATGCAGTCATATGCTAAAGCAAATTGCTCAGGCTGTGGGAAGTGTATCTCTACACTCTTAATCACCCACTCTCACCCCCCTATCCTTACACCCTCTCTTTCATCCTCTAGATCTTTCTCTGCTCTTTTCAGGTCATGGTGCTATTAGTTCTGGTGCTCTGCTCTGCATACTGGGCAGCAGAATGAAATGTGTGTGCCTGTTGGAAGGCAAATCTCTCAGGTTTGCTTTGGGTTTGCTTTCTGGCTTCTGACTCCTGGGTTTAGCTATTGATGTCATTTGCTGAAAAGCAGGAGGGATTGAACCATTAGCAATAAGGCATTTCCTTCAGTTTTTTATTTTCATTTCATGAACTGCTTTCACTCTCTTAAGCAGAGCATTGTTTCTGCATTGACCTTGCCAAAAATTGTATATTATGCTGGCTGCCATCCAGGAAAGGAAAGAACAATTTAAACACCTCTCCATGCAGTGACAACTGAAAAAATTGGGAACTACTGCACAAGTCTGGAAAGTGTGAGGGGCATATGGCTTTGTGGTTTTGTCAGTGCTGCCAGTGAATATAAGGGCCCAGTTTTCCTGCTAGCACTGTGTGTATGAGGCAGAAGTAGTAGGAAGCCCACAGAACCATAAGAAACTAATATCTACCCCAAACTTTGTCACTGATGAGTCTCCCAAGAGAGTAAGAGAAATACAGTCCTGCTAGAAGGGGTTTTAGGACTGTGAGAAATGGCATTGTGTTGTGCAAGTTTGACTTGTACAGTGTTGGTTTTTGAGGTCAGGTCCGCAGCTGGTATAAATCATGACAGTGAAAACAAATGTTGATGCAAATTTCCCTTGTAATCTTTAATTCATTTTTTGTAAATCATATGGCAACTGCAGAACAATTTGTCTTCATTAGCATGAAGCAAAAATCCTAAACACTGTGATAAATTAAGCAAAATCCCCACCACATCTTCAGCTGCAAACCACTCAACCTTAGTGGAAAGTAGTTCAGAATTCTTTATCACAGGTACTAAACACTGCAGCAGCATTGGATTTAGAGCTAAGTGTCTTCTGCTTCTGCACAGGTGTAGATTTGGATCATATCCAAAGACATTAGTGGGCTTGCACTGTTTTTACACTGGTGTAAGGGAAGGGAACGGTCTGCACTGGAGTGTCTGGGTGACTCCTAGAGAATCACAATTCCCTCTCTAGGAAGGGATCTATGTTACAGAGTTCTGTTGACACAGCAATATCAGCCAGGGATATGAAAAGTTGTCATCTCTGGCTAGTGGAGCTGGGCCAGGAAGATCTCCTAATACAAATGCAATTATCCCAATGTAACTATTATATAGTTATAGGATGACTTTCAAAAGGGTTGCCAAGTGCAGTGGTTCTGCTGCTCCTGAATTACATCCACACAAGGGATGCTCTGCTGTATGCTTTGGCTGGAATGGTTACTCCAGCAAAAGGTCCCATTAATATAGATCAGATACACATCTTTTAAAACCTGCCTTCTTTAGCCGTTAATAATTAGTAGGCTTTAGGCAAATGAGGGATCTGGGTTTTTAGGCAAACTCTGGAAGACAGGTTAAAGCTGCCCAAATCAGCCTGTATTATATGACACCTGTGAAGCAGTAATTACAGTCCCCCATTGCAAGAATGTTTAAGAAAAATTTGTGGCTTACCCATAAGCCACTAGAGTTGTTGTTTTGGTTTTGGGTTTGGTCTGTTGTTGTTTTGTTTGGGTTTGTTCTGTTGTTGTTTTGTTTGGGTTTGTTTTGTTGTTGTTGTTTTGTTTGGGTTTGTTTGTTGTGAAAAGATACCAAAAGACATGATATTCCCTTGGTATAATACTAGGGGAAGTGGAAATGTTTTGCAGCGACTTTAAATCATAACACAGTGTTTGGGTTTGAGTGACGAAGGAGAAGCAGTACTGCGTCTGATTTGGACATACATGTTTATCCTGCAACCTAAGTCCCAGGGCTTTTGGAGCCCATCCATGAAGCCGATCCCAAACCCACATACCTCCCTGGGAACAGCAGATGCTTCACATCTAAAAGGGCTCTTTTCTCCCCCATTCTTCTTATTTATGGAGCCTTTCTCCTGGTCTGGTGATCTTTTGCCTAGTTAAAAATAAGTAGGGTTGGAGAAATTAATAATAAACAAGGCTAATAATAATATTAAATAAGCAAACTGCTCTCTTAGAGAAAAAATAGAGAAAGAACATCTAACTTTTTCTAGCTGTTTTCTTTATTTTAGGAACGTGATTGGCAGTAATGCTTCCAGCACAGAGATTCTTAGAGAGTCATAATTCTTCTGCTTTGTAATTTGTTGCAGTTTTGGGTAATCTAGGCATTGTTGCCAATGGCAGAATGGGGAAAGTGCGACAAATTTGTTCATATGTGTACACTAGCACTTGCATTCGGCTCTGGCTTATACGCGCCTGGAAGGATTCACATCCCTCCCTTCCAAGTGTATGGCCTCCATGTGTTTGGGATTTGTTACATTCCAGTCAGTGCAGCATAAATCCTTATTAGGTAGGTCGTAATAATTCTTACTACTCAGCTTGGCATGTATTTGATAACTTTAACCTTTTGCTAGTAGAATTTGGAACTAACTTTTACTGAAACAAGTAATAAAGCAGCCTTTGAATTTTTAATACCTCTTATTGCATAAGTTAGTCTAATTAGTTCTGCCCCTTCACAGTGACTTGTTAAGACATCTCCCTTAATATGTTGCCAAATTAAGATATTGCAGAGAAAAATATTGGAAGAAAAGCAAAAAATCTCTACAGCCAAAGAGCAAGAGAAAAAAGTTTCTGTGTGTGTGATCTGAAATGAGGCTGAGAACAAGTGAGGTACCACCAGGAAAACTGCTGCCGTCAACACTGCTGGGAAGAACTGTGGTGGAACATCTGGTTCTTGAAGCTCTGCTGCTCTGCAACACATATGAAACACTTAAACACATTTTTAATGACATGAATGCAAAATAATGGAAAATAAGGCTCAGCAGTTTGTTTTAGTGTAACACATGAAATTATCCAAGGGCCCAAACCAGCGATGTGATGAGCCTTCTCCAAAATCATCCAGTAAAAGCAGACAAGAAAAGTGACCTTTTTCCGGATAGACTCCCACAGATCATCCGCTGTATGTCCAAATATTTCATAGGCAAGCACACCAGCTAATGATATATAGGGTAAGCTGTAGCAAGATAATAAGCTCCTCTCACTGATCCAAAACTATAATCTCTGCTATGTTTTAAAAAAAGTCTTCTCTAGAGTTTCTACCATGCATCTCTAAAGGAAGTAGCCTTTTGTGGGGATGAATTCTGATTTTAGCCTTCGAGTTTTCTTTTTGTTGTTACAGTGTCTCTTGTGAGAGCCAGCTGAAAGTGATTTTGAAATTATTTGGTATGGAACATCCACTGTGGTTTGGCATCCCTTGTGTTTCTGATCAGATTAGTGCTGCTAAAGGGTTTTGCATGCCTGTCACAGGAGACAAATAAGCAGACTTCCAAAGAGCAAGGGAGATCTTGAAAAAGACAAGCTCTGATTATGTCAGAATGGGCTTTGTAGAAAATGTTACAACTCCACACAATTATTAAGAAAAGGGCTTTTTGATTTGAAAACTCAAGACTTTCTCCTGGATCTTACCAGTTGGTCAATGTGGTTGTCACGCTACATTAAGAAAGCCCTGCAGAAAAGAATTTAGTTTTGACAGCTATTATGTGATTCTGCCTGCATCAGAAATATGTCTTTAATTCAGAGCTTACTTATAAAAACCTGAAAATGCCTAAATGTACATGGCTGAATTTGTTTCTTTCCTGGCATGAAAAACCAACCAGCCAGTCCCTTGCTCCCAGATACCACTGATTAGGAAGATGCTCTTTAATCAGAGTGTGGTGAGGCACTGGAACAGGTTGCCTACAGAAGCTGTGGGTGCCCCATCCCTGGAAGTGTTCCAGGCCAGGTTGAAGGGACCCTGAGCAACCTGTTCTAGCGAGTGGTATCCCTGGCTGTGGCAGGAGAGTTGGAACTGGATAAGGTCCCTGCCAACCCAAACCATTCTATGATTTGTGGCAGTGAGCTTGGGAATTTAACCCTCCAATGGAGAGGGACATTTTGATATCCAAGTGAGTTTTATGAATTCAAATAACTCTACAAGTTGGAGATCTCTTTATTTGCTGTGGAGGTCCCTCAAATCTGATTTACTGTCAGCCTAGAAGGTCCTCTTATTACCAGACTTACTCCTTCCCTTGTTATTGATGGAGAGACATGAAAACAGGTTCACTCTGAAAACGTACAGTACAGAGCATAACTTAATAACCAGCTACCTGTCACTGTTACCAAATCTCCGAAATAAGAATTATCAAATTCTCTGGAATAAGACCCCTTAACACCAGTTTTTCTGTGTTAAAGAGGGCATCCTTTATTTAGGTGCCTGGAAGGCTTGGGGGATCACTCCTCCTAACATGCCCCCTGGTTTCTACAAGTGTGTTGCTAATACACAGTCACTACATGCATATTGTAATTTGTTCATTACCATAAAAACCCTCCCCATGTTCTCCAAGTTCCTAAACTCGGTCCTTGTTTTGGCTGTAGCTGCATTCCTGAGCCAGATGTCTCCTCTTTATCTTCTAATATCCTTACTTGGAGAACAATTTCTGCATGCCTTGCTTCTCTGCTAAGGGTCTGCAGGCACAGTGTCGTCTCTGCTAAAAGTTCACAGTTATAGTGTCTTCCTACTAAAAGCTCACAATTACAGTAGAAATTGGATTAACCTTTTTGATATCGGGGGGGGTTTATGTGAGTATGAGAAGATGAGACATTTTACTGCATCAAGCAAAAGAAGATACAGGATTTAAAACTAGTAGCAGGAAAATATTTTTAAAAGGAGCTGCCAAAGCTTGTGCTGATCTAATGAAAAAACCTGACCAGCTCACCTGCAAGTGGAAAGTACCCTTAAATAAAGTTCAGGGGGCCACTCCAGTTTACTGACTTTGAACGTACAAGATCTGTCCAGATGTTCGAGCTATTTTTGCAGCATTTAGGAAAATGTATTTTTTTAAAAGGTATGGTGTTGTCCTGAATTACTCTGCCTGGAGGAACAATGTTGTTCTCGTTAGCTTGAAAAATGGGTAATGCAAGCCGGAGGCAGACATGACACATCTACCTCTCTGAAAGGCCCTGATGGTTCATTCACAATGTTCAGTAGGCCCGTTAAAAATGGTCTTTTGGGTTTCTCCTTTGGGAGCTATTCCTGGTGCATCCTAAAGCGCTTAACGAGCTGCAGTAGTTTGAGAGCATCCACTGTGGCTGTACAGGCCGAATGGAAGACCTATCTTGGAAATTCTTGTTAGCTTTTCTAGGTTTGCATTAGCAAAACTATCCAGTTGTTCATGGTCACTCTAGCAGCCCTGCTTCCAAATCCTACACTCAAAGTCAGTGAGGTGGGATGACAAGCTTCGACCCCACCAGGTCATGGCAGCGAGAGAGGCTGCAGCAGAGTAGACCAATTTTCACACTACATGTTTATGGGGCATTTGCTCTGGTGCTGCTGCACTGGGTGAGAATGGGGATGGACAAAAAGCCAGGGTAGAGGCATCTCTGGGACATTGCTGGTTTCTGTCTGTCCTCATGTAAGCAGGCAATGTTCTACCAAGGCAAAACAGGGCAGGAGAAGATTCTGCAGCATAAAGCAACAGCAACCTGGTCTTAACTGCCCTTGGTTTTCCCAGCTCTCACATTTGGTTAAGTAGAATAGACAGTTGTATGAATAGCTGTTCACTGCATCTTCTTCTGATCCTAAAATTTCTTTTTAAGTACTGTGCAGCAACCAATTTACTTCCTGATGTGAAATGTGTTATGAATTATCATCCTGGAATAGTGGGATTTAGAGTAATTGAGTTTCAAGCTCAGGCTTTCTGATCCAAAGCTCTTGGTGCGATACACATCTGCCTTTACAGACAGCAAAACCCAAAGATTAGAAGCTGATGCATCTTCACTCCCGTTCTCTCTCAAATTAGTTTCCTCCTCATGTTGATTTGAAAGTACAGTTGCAAGGAGGTGCAACATAATGTAATTGGTAGTTTTGAGTGGTTTGAGTTCCATCTCCAGTCAATCTCTTTTTGCTTGTTTGTGCTGAACTTGTTACAACATGTCTGGATAAGAAACAATTCCAGAGTAAAAGGCAAGCAGCTTTCCAGTGAGCTACACAGGTAAATACATTCTCAGTGGCAGCAGAATGGTGATGGGGCCTCCACTGTCAGACTATTTGCCACTTTGAAGGGGCCCATCTCCCTTTGGTACTACACATAGCATGTTTTGGGAGCTCCATTGCAAGTAAAACATTTTCCATAAGGAAAGTTGGCTTGCAACTTGCAGTAGTCAGAACTGAGGCACAAAGTATTAAATCCAAAGCCCTGAAGCAATGAGAGTGCCCTCAAAATATACCAGTCCTTTCCAGAGCTCTTTCTGTCTTGCAGATATATGGCTAATAACTGCTGAGCAGAATGCTGGAACTATGCTAAAAGGTCAAATTACTCAAGATCCTTAGTGTTATGCAGTGTATATTAAATTATATCTTTTTTCTTGGTTTAAAGCAATTTTTTTATAATATTTTTGCTCTTTGCTATTACTTCTTTTTAAAAATCTTGCAGTGGAAAGGAATGTGGAGTTTGAAAATCAGGAATGGTAAAAGTGTTATTTGCTGAAATGTGGGAAATGAATTTTCTGTTTGGGCCAGTTTGTTTTGACATCTGGGAGGATGCAAGTTCTCAGCCGGTTGCTAAGCATTATTTCTTGGTCTTCAGATAGTCTAATCCAGCATTTCCCTTTTGAATCATACTTCTCGCATTTGTTCTCAGTTCATCAACATCTTTTCTCTTTCTCTCTGGAAGTTCAGCAATTTTTCGAGAATCAAAGTATTTGATTTTCTTCTCTAGAAAAAAAAGAACAAAACAAAACCCAACAATCTTTTGTAGCATTTTTATACTGATACTTGACCTCAGCAAGAGACAGTGGAAACGTATTTGACAGAAACAAAAATTGTCATTAAGAAAAACTTCCAGTATCATCTGAAATTTTGGGTTCTGGTTGTAACTGGACTGGCAGCACATTAGCATAAACAAAATTAAGCATAAGCTTGAATTTTTTACTGAACTGGTATGTCTTTTGGTGCCAGGAAGGAACAACTTCTCAGAGGTCTGAATTAACAGTCTCTTAAAAATCTGTTTCTTTTGCATATATTGTTACTGGTCACACAACAAGCCAAGTTCTCTCTGCATTTCATCAGCTTTGCCCATGCATGCGTATATAAAGAGTATGGCAATGCCCATTGAGCAGACAGTCTCTCAGTGCTCCATTGTGTTTGCACATGCATGCATAAGAATGTTGCTTTTTAATATAGAAAGGCTGCTGTTACGTGGTCTGTGATGATGTTTGTGTGAGCAAGTAAGGCATCCTGGCTTGTCCTGTCTCCTGCTAGCAACTGCCCTGTCTCACTGTTTGTCTGCGTTGGGCAAAGGGGTTTGGCTTCCCAGATCCAAAACTCATGTTTCTCGTCATGGGATTTCTATCTTAAAAATTATCTGCCAAGATTGTTCAAAAAGAAATAATTTTTCTACCCTTGTGATGTGTGTTATGGTTCACTTAGAGCCATCATTTTAATTCCATGGGAAAAAAGGGCTCAGGTGGGACAAAATGGCACAGATCCGTGCAGCAAATGGTGTTTGCAAATAGGTATCAGTGCGACACCCAAACAAAGAAATTAAATTATTCTAAAATATTACTGCATTTACAGGCATCTTTTCTTCAGAGGGACGAAGCCAGGTGCTTGTGTATTAAACGGCACATGACCAAATCATTAGGAAGTCTGTTGGAGTGTACAGTGTGAAGGATACACGATTAAAAACCCTGTTGGGACTCCTAATGTGGATTTTTGTGTAGGAAAAGACACAGGTGGTATTTAGGAGTGTGAACCAGTAATTAAAAGCTACATAATACATACATGCTTGCACATATATTAAAAACCTGTGTGGTGGAGAGCATAAGTGATGGAGATAACCAGCAGGGTAAGATGATGCTGAAAAAAAAGTGTACAACTTTCCATGAATTGAATGTGCTTTGGCTGCGAGCTAATGATACATCCATCCTGTTCTAGTCTAGCAACAGATGTGGAGTGGTGGTGACCTTCCTTGTTTGTGTGATAGAGCGAGGTGTTATCAGTGGAAAATTAGATCGGTACTGCCACCTTCAAGTCAGACTTTTTTTTGAATTCCAGTTTAAATACCTGTAACAAGAGAGAAAAGCATTTTATTGAACTGTTCAAACTGAAGTCTCTTCTAGACATCTTTGCAGACCAGCAATGCCAGTCTCCCCCAACTTTCCTCGGTATCTCACTCACTGTGGGGTATTTCTCTTTCTCCCCTGGGGAAGCTGGTCATGCTGATTCCTCTGCAGGATCATGTGCTGATGCCTTCTGAAGTCAGTGGGCATCTGCTTATTTAATCAAATTATTATCAAAGCAAACCCTCATCTCAGGCAGTTGTAGTGCTTCCTATAGCCAGTGGGGAAACATTAACTTCTGATCTGGCAGGTTTTGGGTACCATCTGCCCTGCCAGGCTGTCAAAAAGTACAACTCATTAACCCAGCTGGAATTGTTTGAGAATATATCACGGATAAACACGAGCAGAACGTGACGGTTACTTCTCCATCCTCAGTTATTGTTCTAAAGCAGGCTTTCAGGAGGTTTCCAGCTGACATGGGAATATCTGAGCCTGAAGTAAATACACCAGGAAGTGGTGACTCTCCACATTTCCTCTCACGGGCTCCATTGTTATGAAGACGCTGCTCTTGGGGAGAAATGACCAGGTAAATCCTGGCCTCTGCCAAATAGAGTCCCAGGTAGTGCCACAGGCAGATAAATGAGTGGACAGATAGTGCTTGACTGACCAGACCGGAACCGATCCTATAAAAGTCAAAGTTGTCATGACCATACAGCAGTTTCCTCTATCTGAAATGGAATTCTTGAAACCATTTAGGTTTGAAGTGCTCAGAAAATAAGGTTTTATCTGTCTGTAGAGAGCTGCGAGCGGGTGGGGGGAGATCAACGGGTTTGATTATTTCTCTGCTTTTAGCTCAACTATTCTGTGTTATGAATTATTCATGGCATCAGTGTATGGTACTGCTGACATTTGTCGTTGCAGGTTTCATTATATGCAAATGTGCAAGCGCCTTTTGCAGACACTACACGAGACTTTTTTTTTATTATGTGAAAGAGTGAATGTATAATTAACAGTGTACCAGTGAAACCAGCACTTACTTGGCCTATCATAACAGGGATCTGTTCTTCTCTAATAACATTTTCAGTTCATCACACACACTGTATCTCCTTGCAATATGAGTAATAACCTTGCCTTTCTTGAGTCAGATTCAAATGGTGCTTCCCCCTGCTCCCTGCCATTGCTGTTAAAGAAGTCTGAACACTGTAGAATGTGGTAATTTAAGCTACCCCTGTTCAGATATTGCTGGCCTCTGCTGGTACATAAACATCAGGCTTTCATTAGCCGTAAGCATGAGAATTTAGCTCTGAATATGGTTATCCTGATATATCTCTGGAATATGTCCATTGAGAACCACAGCCTGACTGCAGATGTCGGGTTGTACCTGGATGGTAGAGAGAGCATGCCTTGGGAAATGAGTCAAGGCAACTGGTACTCTCTGAATAAGGCCTTAAATTTATGTGTAAATAAGAGAGGATTTTGGCTCTAGAGAACAAAATTGTGCTCAGGGGATGGTGTTTTCATTGCATTTATTTTAAGAAAAATCTGCTGTTGGAGCAGGAGCAATTTAACTCTTATTATACTCATTTCTGTGAGACTCACTGAAATATTCCCTGCTGGAATATTATTCAGAGGGGGCTTATTCTGTATAAGGCTCTTCATCTATTTAACGTTTCTTAGGTTAAAACCTCATCTGCTAAAGAAATCATTAAAACAACCACTTTCTATATGTCAGAGTTCACCCAAACTTTCAAACTAACAAAAGAATATTGCTCTTTTCCCTGCCCCTTTTTCTTTAGGTCCGTGTTCACCCTTCTAACACAGTGCTCCGATAAATAAGTTCTGTTTGCAGCTCTTTGCTGGAACAGCAGGGGAATAGAGAAAAAATGATTTATTCAAGTTGTCATTACTTCAGCGTGGGGGAAAGAACACCACAGTGCTGTGCCTGAGAATCCTTCTGGGGATGCTCAGTTTGTGACAGGGACTGAGATGAGGACCAAGCCAGCCCATGAGGAGCACAGACACACTTTAGAGGAGTTTTCCTCCCCTCAGTCTGTTGTTTCTGCAAGCTCAGCAGTAAAGAGAGTCAGATCAGGGAAATTTAAACGTATGTTTTTTAAAACATTCGATGTATACTGTCTTAAAGTCTGCCATGGCTGTGCCAGAAGGCAAAGCTTCTCCAGAATATTTGAAGAAGTTTTTCAAAACCTTTTTTTCTTCCCTTTCTCAGTTAGATTTTTGGTTTTCACCAAAAAGGAATTTTTCAATAAAAAGGAAGGTGTTTTACTCAAAGGTCCTTACAGCAGAAATTCTTTTTGTTTCTTAAATTAAAAACAAGCTATTTTACTCCAGAAACCCTGTTCTTGACTTGTTTAAAGTCTCCATGGAAATAATTTGGGGGTTTTTTGTTGGGTTTATTTTCAACAACTAAACTAATAAAATGCAGTAGACTCGTAGGAATATTCTATTGTTGTTAAAGTATCTTAGCAAATGAAGCCTTCCCTGATCTGTGATTTCATCTCATTACCTCTGCACACAGTAACCTCAGCAGTGCTCAGAAGCCATTCACTGTACGGAAACCAGATTGAAACCCGCTGTAACTCCTGCAGCTCAGTGGGTGAATTTGCCCTCTGAAATCTCCAAGGCAATTTAGCAAATCTTATTTGCAGAAGGCATCAGATGAGAAATTGTTGCTGTTTTGTTTAATCTCATACAGTTTCCCAGTTGAGATGGGACTATTTATCCCCTGTTCTGCAGCAGGTTTTCAGTGCATTGTGGAGTTCAGGCATGTGAAGGTCACACACACCCCACCTCAGCTGTTTTTTACTTCTGGAAAGAAGAACTTCTCAAAAAAGGCACAGTTGTTATTGCTACTTGTATTTACGCCTTGAAAGAGCTGCCATTATGTAGTAAATTACAGTGTTTATATATAGGTTTGGGACCTTGAACAAAAATAGAGTTTACTTAATCCTGTTTGTCAGAGGCAAAGATGACGTGTAGATGATCCACTAAAAGAAAAATGGAAAGGGTGTCTGGATTTGATCCTAGCCTGACAGAAGTGGTAAGCTAAGGATGGAGCTGTTCACTCTTAAAGGCAAGCCAGGGATTCTCCTGGAAAACATTATGGCTATTGATAAATTCTGTAGAAATCCTCAACATATGAAAATATAGCACACAACATTCAGAGAGATATAAATGAAGCCAAGCAGAATTCCTAGACATTTCTGGCACTGTTGCACAGAGAAGCCTTTGTGGTGTTGTGAATAAAAAGTATTTAACCTCTGGCAAAAGCAGTTTGCAAGTACCATGCATTTCACGGCAGACAAAGACTCTACAATGTGGCAAAAGGAGAAAATGTGACATTTCACCCACCGTAACCCCAGATAGTCTCCAACACCAGATATTCTCCAGGGATTGGGCAGTGCATCTGGGGCTTCTGAAGCACCTTTTGCATTGTAGCCTGAAATTTAAAACCCAGCACTGTTTAGAAGTCTCTGAGTTATTGCAAGCTGCTCATGTGAAAGATGTGAAAGAAGCTTCCTAAGATTAGTCCTAGTACACAGTGGGTTTTGCCATATCTGGCTGTAGTGGGAATTATCTACAAAAATTTATAGCGTCTGTCTCAGGGTTCAAAACTGTTTGACATGTAGGAAGAGCCTGGATGCTTAAATGAAGCGTCAAAGGTGACAAGTGTGTTTTGAGCTTCAAAGCCAATTGGATCAGCTGTAGAAGGACGGAAGTAAGTCTTCTGCTCAAAGCATTTGAGAAATGTAACAGAAAAAGGAGCATGATTAAGTGTTTATTAAGATATTATGACTTAAATTCACACACCTGTGACAGAAAAGAAAATGTATTGCTTGCTTATAGCTGAGACTGTTAAAGCCTTACTGTCAACAAATGCTGAAATGCAGCTTATTTTATTGCCTCTGGAAGTGATCACTGTGAGAATTCACGGTGATCAGCAATATGTAGCCTTTCTCCCAGCAGGAAGGGGAAATGCATTTTCTGCTTTGAAAAATCCAAGAGTTGGCTGCAAAACAACTTGTTGTACATCTATTGCTACGCAAGAGTCAGAATTTGTCTCCCACATGCTCTGTAAAAATCCCCAGATGAATTTGCTGAGATGCTCTAAAAATTTCTTTCTTTCCAAGTAGTAAACAAAAGTGGAAAAATACAGATAGGCTATGCAGTGCTGCCAAAATTGTTCCCTCTTCCACTCTGGAACAGAAGCAAAAGGGCAAAAGAGAGTTAAAATCCATGCCAACCTCGAGTGCTGCTGCTCCATACAGCATAGTGCTCTCACCACCATTTCTGCTCTGCCTTTGCCGCCTTCTGCCATGTAACAGACCCCTACTTACTCTTAGATATTGGGGAATAGATGCATGAAGCAAACTGTAGTGATAATGTGCTGCTTTGTTACCTATAACACTTGAAAAGGGGATTTCTTCCAGAAAATAATATGATGTTCTGCCCTGTGCCCCAGACTTCCTTACCCTAAAAGTCAAGCTAAAACTCTCCAAACAAAATCTAGTACATAAATAAACCTTCTCTTTCTTGAAATGTCACTCCAAGCACAGCTTCTATTCCACAAAGACCACTGCTGACATTCTTTAGTGGGCACTGACATGATTTGAATGTCTTTGAATGTGTTTTTCTATTTAATTCTCTTTTTTTTTTCTTCTGCTGAGCTCTCTCATTATCTGTGGCTCTGGTCTTGCTCATCTGCATTCAATTTATTTTGTGGTTTCGAGAACTGCAGTAGTTAATGCTGAAAGCTGTGAAGGCCGATAATTAGCTACAAATCTTCTCAGTGAATTCTTCTGAAAAGAGCTCAATGCTTGAGAAAGGTCGTGAGCAAACAGGACCGGGACCCAAAATCTCTTCCTGCCATACTTGTGTAGGAAAATCTACATGGGCAGTATTCCCCATATTTTAGCAAGGTCCTCCCTTGCTTGTGGCTGACTTGATAAACCACAGAGCTTGATGCACCTGGCTGCTCTTCTTGGCTCCACCAGTCCATGTTCTTGGCTCTACCTGTCCATGTTCTTGGCTCTGCCTTGTCCTCCTCTGAAGAACAGGGACAGTGTTGCCAGCCATCATGGCATGCCTTTGGAAAGTGCTCTGAAGAGAAAGGGAGAGCAGCTGGATGGTTATCTGAGAAATAGATGGTGAAATATCCTTTAAATGATAGGAAAATGTTAACATTTTTCTGGTGTGCTTCAGTGTAAAGCTTGATTAGCTAGTAGCCAGAGCCCTGCAAGGCAGGACTGCTTCTAAGTACTGCTATTAATAATGTACTATCATTTATTAATAATTGATACTGCTTTTTTAGACAGGCAAAAGGGCTTGGAGCTAGTTAAATGTGCCTAAGAAAACGATCCCTCCATTCAGGGGTTGAAATTGGCAGGAATTGCACTTGGGGATCTGCATGAATGCAGTCCTGCAGCTTGTTGTTGTTTCTGACAGTGAAACTACTGTGGGGCAGGAAAGGAGGGAAGGGGAAACAACCACAGCTGGAATTTTCCCTTCTGCACACTGCTGCCTCCCTCTCCGTGCCTCGCAGCCGAACTGCAAAGCTCTCCAGAGCTGGCACAGCTACTGCAGAAGGAAGTCCTGGGTGCAGTACCATCCCCAAGGTTGCTCTGTGAGGCTGAATTTCAACATCTGCTGCAGCAGCAGCTGGGCTGGGATCTCAGTTTTTTCACTTGTGTTCATGTGAGCATTGATTTCTTTTTGACTGATCTTTTTGGGCTGGAGGAGAGCCCAAGCTAAAACCCCATTTGCAAGCACTGTCCACTCTTAGTCTCCTAGGGTGGATGGAGAGAGCCTTTGTCTCAGGCATTGTGGAAGTGATGCCTCTAGAGCTCATTGTGGTTTGGCTCCATTTCTTCTTTGGTTTTAGCAGCCAGCATAATTGCTGAGGGGCTGAGCTATAGAAGAACCTAGATTATTGTAGTAATTTGAAATTTTAATGTTGAAAATGGGAGGTAAATCCAGAGATGTTCCTGTTGTCTCTTTCCAACAAGCATTAAATAGCATCCACGGAATCCTACTCGGGCAGAGAATTCAACCCTCCCAAGTGGTTTCTCATGACCTTTTGTTTTGGATAGTGACTTTTAGTTATGTTTTGGTTAAACTTCCATTTAAGTTACCTGTTGCATTTCAAGAAACTTAATGGCTTTGTGAAACTATCAAATGCACGACAACTCTTAAAGCCCCTGTTCCTCATCCTCTGTAAGGTTCAATGATTGTTAACAAAACAGAATACTGGAAGAGATCACAGCAGACTTCACTAATCACATATATCAAATATTCAACATCCTTTCTTCCTGGAAAGAACTGACAAGAGCGTCCTTCAAGTTAGATTGGATAAATAATGAGAACATTACTTCTATTTTTCATGGGTCAATATAATAATGTGTCAAAAGATAAATATGTGCTCTATAAAAATTTTATTGCTTGTGCTACAGGGAATTTTTTACTTCAAGAATAATAATATTTAACAGATGTATATGCTATTTTATAATTGCATACAGTGAGATAAAATGGCAGTGCAGTGAAAACAGTATTTTTCAGGGCTAAAAGAGAACTGTGCCATAAGATCTGAAGTAACAGTATTATAATGAGACATCAATTAATGCATGTGTCACTACCAGAGAGGGGATTGGAGGCAGAAAATATGTTTTACAAAAGTGAGTTAAAGGCTCACAGAGTCTAAGTTTCAAGCAGAACCTGAAGAAGCTAGCCTAGATGACAGGTGATATTTCTGGTTATATCCTTTCATGGAGATACGGAGGTGGTTTCGTGAGTTATCACAGGGCTTTATTACTCAGGTGAAAACTCCCACTCTATACCAAAGTATTTTATAATGCCAAAAAGGTGGTCCTGCAGCCTTTATGGTTTATACTGTAATAACTTCAGCATGTCTGCAACCCTTTCCCTCTGAGAACCACTCTAGCATCTCTTGAGGAAAAGCATCATGATGTATGGTTGTTCACAAACCTAAAAATGCCAATTGCTGCTGTAGGTGAAGATGTATTTCTTGTGTTTATCCATCCTAGCTAATGATTTTGGAGGGAGATAGTTGGGACAGAGAACAAAAAAACAACTAAAGGAAAAAGACACGGTGTATTTTTAAATGTTTGTAGCTTTCCAAATTTGGGGCTAGAACTGAAATAAAGATTTTTCTCTTTTCTGTGGTTTTTTTTTAATTTTTTTTAATTAATAAAAGCCCTGTAGACATTTTGCTCTAATTGGCAGCTGCAAATAACTGAGCAAGAAAATAACTTGAACAGAATAGAGAGCTGCAGTAGGCAGCCAAAACTGTGGGTGGGCCTTCCACAGAGCTAAAGAAATGAAGAAAAAAATGGAAGTCAGCTCCCTCTGAGGGATTTTCCTCCGAAAAGCTTTTTATGAGATGGGAATTCAGCTACCAGCAATTGACGAGGCAATAATATGAATGACAAACATGCTGCAAAAAATCTGTGTCTCTATTAGCACAGCATTGCTTTCTGTGCTGGATGCTTGAGATGATTGAGAGATTGAATTCTGTAGTATTATTTTTTGGTGGCAGTGGGCTTTGTTCACCTGATGTGCCAGAATTTGCAACTGATTTTGGAGTAGTAAGGTTCACGTTGATGCAGTGCCAGTCAGTGCCTGCCTGTGATGGCCTCAGCTCTTAGGGCTGTTGGTTCACTGGTGTTGCTGATAAAATCAAACAAATAAAAGGGATCAGCAGAACCCATCCCAAATAGGAAGCTCTTCAGAGAGGCTTTTGATTAGTAGTTAGTTGGACTATGGTTGCTTCAATTACTATTATGTTTTTACTCTATTAGTTTCTTGTCTATGATAGCTACGCTTTTAAAAGCAGATATGAAGAGTCTTTTAGAAGTCATATTACGTGTCAGAGATTTTAAGACTTGAGAAGTAATAAGGACCAATAAAACTGCAGTTTTATTGCTGAAGCGCTGAGCTTGCAGTTTGATCAGATTAGCATTATATGGGCCTTTCTTTTAAAATACTGACAGGTGTGACTGCAGCAGCATATATCACAACTGGGTTGTACCCAGAGGTCAGGACACATCCTCCAGTATTTTTGCAGCACAGTTCGGACCATTCTTAGGGGTGACCAAATGCTGGAATAGCTTCTTTTTGTGTAATGATTTATGTATGAGCCTCTGACAGATACATAGCTTAAAGCTAGGCTTTTCCTGCTCTGGCTGTGCTTCTAAATAAACATTTTGAAGGTGCTGAGTTGCTTAGGGGACCTCCTGCACTTCGTGTGAACTGGTGGCATTCAGCTGTACTGACAGCATTAGAGGAATTCTGAAAGCATGGTTGTGTGAGTTTTCCTAGTGCTGATCTTTTCGAATGCATACAAGTTTTAAAATCTTGACTCATGTTATTTTCTACCAAGATTTAATTGCTTTCTTGTGAAAATCTCAGAACAAAATGTACTCCCTACATTATCCCTGGAGAAAAGCAGAATACACATTTCTTGATGTACCTTTCTTTTTCTCTTTCTTTGTTACTGGTGATGTAGTTCTGTTTATTTTCTTCACTGCTCACTGATACGGGTGAATGAGAAAGGAGTAATGACCCCTCCTCAAAGTTGCCTTAGAAAATCTGGACATTTAATAAACCCATGAACTAACAATCAGAAGGCACATTTGTGGAGTGGCCTCTATGGCTGTGGACACAAACAACCCAAGCAGTTGGCCACCTAGGCAGGACAGCTCACCTCCAGAACAGGCTTGTCACAGGCAAACCTTCTTCTCCTCTTAGGAAGGGTCCATTGGACCATTCTAACTGCAAGATCCTGTCTGGTGATGGTTTAAGGAAAGTGCAGCTGAAATTGGTAAATTTGTGACAAAGAGGATATTCAGGTAGTTCACTGGTGAAGAGAAACATGTTGGAGCACACGGAAATGCTTTTGGACCTGGTTGGTCAATGAGGCCTAATTGGTCAGTGTGTGCTGATGCTTTCTTCCACATGGTAACCGCATCATACAGAGCAAGAGAAGTCAGCAAAGCTCATTTCTAACTCTGCCTCAAAAGCAGATCTATCGCTTGATCCTAATCAAGGTAGCTGTCACTGTACCTCTGGCTGAAAACCTGGGGAAAATTACATTTCTTAAATGACTTATTATCGTTTTGATGCTACTGCTATTACTATGATTAGAGCAGCTCGTGGGTCTGCATGATTTGGCTGTAGCCACTACTGCTCCAGACAAAGACTATTGCAATTTCAATGTCACCTCATGGGCGGAAAGCCAGTTTGACAATGTTAATTCTCAGAAGTTGGAGTACTCTTCCCATTATATCAACACACGCATTCGTAGTGGTTGTAAAATTATGCAGCCTTAAAAAAAAAAAAATCCGTGCACATGCCAGTTCTATTATAGACCCCATCTGTGCATCTACTGGTTCAAAACAGAAAAAAAATCCCTTGCCTAGCATGTTGATCAACTAATTATTATAAACTACGTCTTGCAGTAACATTCTGTTTCAATGGTGTACAGCTGTTTCTGTGTTTCTTTCGCCTTTTTCTATCTTTTCCCAGTCATCTTTCTTTGTGCTTTGTAGCCAGTGGAAGAATTGATGAAGTCTTTAAAGTATTTCATCTGTAGTCTTGATCAAGAACAGTGCACTCAGTCTTTCAAATGAACTCAGTGGACTTCAGATCGGTATCTAATCATAAAAGCCAAAGAGCACTGAGACATACCCTCTGCTTTTACCCTCGCAAAGCTATGGACTTTTTATCTTCTTTTCAAGGCCCACAGGGATTTAAATCTGCTTCTCAGGCGGTCCTGTGACGTGGCAGGATCAGGCGGGTGCTTCAGTGGCATCAGAGCTGGCTTACGGAGCTCAGTCCCTGTTGGGCCAGGTCCAGGTTCCATGAGCTGTTGTGCTCGGCAGCCAGACTTGCTCCATCTCTGCCCACTCTCCCTTCCCCTTTCCAGGCTCCCCACTCGGTTGCGCTAACACAGTGACTGGTGGAATCCCACCCTAAATGGGCTTGGGGAGCCCGTAAGCCAATACTCCTTATTTCCCTCCTCCTCCCCAAATTTCCATGCTCCTTTTTGAAGCTGAACTCTTCCCCTTACTGGTTTTACAGTTTGTCCGTGCAAAGGGAGATACTGGCAGAGCTGAAGACAAACAGCATGGGGTGAGGAGCAGGGCAGACAGGGGAGCTATTTGCAGGGTGTTTTCTCCCAACCAGTCAATGCAGAAGCCAAGGAAATGGAGTTAAGCCAAAAGACTAAATTATGAGGCTCAGGGTTCAGCATTTACTCTGTAAGTATTTCCACTGAAATTGCTGCTGCTGCTCCCAGGAAGGATGTGTGAGCACAGTCTAACTCTATCAGCCCCCGGCTCCAAGGCAGGCCCATCTGGTGATGGATCTCTTTCAAACATGAAATAAATTTGGATGCATTTAGGCTTTGCCTAAAAATCATGCAGTACTTCCAGAGCTGAATGTTCAGTTGACTCTGAACCAGGCAGCATTAGAGCTATGTTTATTTTAGTTGTTTGTCTTTGCAAATCAGCTCAGACTGAAGGCAGAGAAAGATCTGCATGAATGACTGCAAACAAAAAACTGCTGATTTCCCCAAACTCTGGTTAATTGACCATCCACCACTCTAGGAAAAACAGATGGAAACTGTGGCCAGAAAAATAATTTTTAAAATAAAGTCCTTGAAACACCAACAGAGAGGCTGCAACACAAATCTGTAGCAATGGCTGTTTTTTGGGAATCTTTAGTATTCAGAAGTATTCAGTCAGAATAGTCTGCAGAGCAGGGCATACATGACCCTTGGACCTCACTTCATGTTGGCTGAGAGCCACCCAATTGTTGTACACTGTAAACATTGCCTCCTCTTGCCTGGCACTGACAGGTTTTCCCACGGCAGGAAGCACCAGCAGCACCAAATATTTTCTGAGGGTTTCTCAAAGAAAGAAATTGTATCTGAAAACTGGAGTCCAAGTGGCAAGCCAAGGAAAGGCCTCTACACAAGTCATCTAGAAAAGATAGAAAAGCCTCTGTCTGAGAGGAAGGAAGCTCTTTGCCCTGAGTGTCAAAGAGTATCTCTGAGGAAATGCCTGTGGAGTCTATGAATATACCCATGGAATCTTTCTCCTGTCATATTATTACAGTTTGGTCTGCAATTTTATTGCAGTGTACAAACTAAATCCAAGATCTAAGACTGTTCCCTGTTGGTCTCTTGGCTGCTCACATAAGAGGGATGAGGAGAGAACATAGAAGTGTCCCCATTTGCACTTCTTGTTTGAAGGCTGTATTGTGCAGTCTAGACAATGGGGAAGATTAGTCTGCTTGAAAGATGTTGTATATTAAAGATAATCTTTGAGCAATGGCTGGTCTTGAGGGAGGGATATGAAGCCTCTGTCAGTGCCTGAGGAAGAGAGGGATGCTTAGTGTTTCACTGGAAACTAACCCTCACATTCATCTGCTGGCCCTGATCTCCAGGCTGATGATGCAATACACGTTCCTCTTCAACTGCTGGAAGAAAAAAGCAGTTTTGTGCAGTGACTGAGCTGGGGCTGTAACTACTTCTGAATTTAGTGAGAAAAAATTGTTAAATTGGTGGGATACTGTTTTTCAAATGCCTGCTTTCACTGTTTCAGGTATGAGTTTGCCCTGTAAAGTGAGGTCTCTGAGTAAGCCTGTGCACTTCAGCCTAATGATTCTTTTTTACCAAGACAAAAGTTATTTCAAATGCCCTGGGGGCCGGAGAACATTGTCTTTGCTTGTCCTTACATGTCACAGCTTACAGAAAACTTCCCTACAAATTAAAGATGTGAGAGCAAACATCAAAAGCCATGACTACCATATGTGCCTCAGGAAGAGAACATGAGACATCAGGGGACATCTCTTTGATTCTTTTTTTCCCAACAGTTTTAAATTACTCCATAGTTTACAATTGCAGGGGTATTCTTGCAATGACTGAAAATACATTAAGATACTTCCTGTATGAAAATAGTGGTATTTTCTCCCCACCCTTTCAAAGTAGACTCAGATCTTCTCCCCTCCAGTTCCATGAGCACTGTAGCTGGCTTAGGTTTCACAGGGAGCTTTTTCCCCTCCAAGTGTCTTAAGATATTTCTCTGTTTGAGCTTCAGAGATGTGAGCTTCAAAGCTTCACTATCCAGAAAGTGTGTGTAGCAAGTGCTTGCCACACCAGGCAGTGACTAGAAATTAGACAGCTTAATCCTGAGCCACAAAGCAAATGGTGTGTATGAAAAGGAGAGGCATTACACACTCCACCAAGATGCCAGTCACTCAGGAAGTACACCACCTTGCTTCATGCACCATTTTTTTTCTACCTCAGGCTTTAATGTTATCACTTACTACATCTTTTGTAAAGCTTACAGGTCATTGCATGAGTCATGCCTTAGTTGAGGCCTCCCTTCTTGAAGGAGGATGCTGTTTCATCATGGCTGAAGCCAATTCAAATCCAGTTGTCTGTCAGTTGATGCTTGTTCTCACTGCAGCTGGTTCTGTCGTCAGGCAGTGGTGTGGTTCAAGGAATTGATCTGGCTAAAAATGAGTTTGGCAAAAAATAAAAAATTAATTCTAATCTCCTTGAAGTGGCTTATTTTTTAGTTACTGTACTACTTATTGCTGGCACAAATTAAAAGGTGGGGAAACAGTCTGCAAAGACAGAAAATGTGAGTGATTCAGCAACCTGCAATATGCCTAAGGTCAGTTAGACACAGTCTGACTGATTCCATGCTTGCTGTTGGATAGAGATTTTTCAAGAGCTGTGGACAGAGAGTTTCTTTATGAATGGTGGTAAAGAAGCAGTATGCTGTCGGGAAGCAGAATTAAATGTCTTTTTCCTTGCCTCCATCAGTGAGAGCTGTAGGAATGTCATGGAGGTCTTCTGAAGAATGAAAGAAGAATGAAAGAGAATTCTGAGAATTCTGAAGAATGAAAGCATAGAATCATAAAATCATAGAATGGTTTGGGTTGGAAGAGACCGTAAATATCATTTTGGGGGGAGGGCCACCTTCCACTAGACCAGGTTGCTCAAAGCCCCATCCAGCCTCGCTCTGAACACTTTCAGGGATGATGGCATCCAAGACTTCTCTGGGCAACCTGTTCCAGTGTATCACCACCCTTAAAGTAAAGATTCTCTTCCTAATATCTAGCCTAAATCCACCGTCTGTCAATGTAAAGCCATCACCTCTTGTCCTATCACTCCATGCCCTGGCAAAAAGTCCCTCTCCAGCTCTCTTGCAGGCCCCTTTTCGTACTGGAAGGCTGCTCTGTTGTTTCCCTAGAGCCTTTTCTTCTCCAGGCTGAAAAACCCCAGCTCCCTCAGCCTGTCTCCACTGTCCTGTCTTTAATGTGAGTGATGTTCTGTTTGCAAAGTTCAGAGCAGAAATAGCCAGCCTAGGGGTGTGAGTTCTGACATTTTGGTCTGCTCTGGGAGAGCTGAGACCATTCTACTCACTTTTCTAACTTCCTGAGCAAGCATGGTGTACCAGGGAGCTCCCAGCACAGACAGCAGCTTGCTGTAAGACAAATAGGCAGGAGAGCAGCTGGGGCTTGCTGACTCAGCTGTAGCAGCTCCAGCGCTTCCTCACATCCTGCTGCTTTGCATCCTCAGCGCTGGTGTCACAGCTTTCAATCACGGGCATGTCACCTCCTGCAGTCACAAAAGGCAGAAAGGGAGGTGAGCACACACACACACAGAAACACACAGAAATACACACAGAGACACACACAGAAACACACAGAGACACACGCATGTAGCTCGTGCTGCACATGCATAAGGCTGTGGCAGCCGCAGCATTAAGTGAATCCTGGCACTTGCACAGCAACAGTGCCCTTATGGCTCACGCAGCTGCTCTGCATCCAAGGAGAGATGTCCCCTGCGCTGCCACGGCAGATGTCAGACACGGCAATTTAGGAGACATGGTGCCACCGCAGCCCCAGCCAGGAGGCCGTGAAAGAAAAGGCACAAAGCAAGGCCGCATCTGTTCTGGAACAAAGGACATCTGTCCCTGGCCTGAGCAGCTTTCTGGCATGATTTCACAAAGACAAAGGCTCAGGTTGACTGATACAAGGCTGGTACTCAATAAAACAAGCCATAAGGTCTTAGGCTGTCCAAATGTGTGCTGACAGTGAAACGACACTCTGGCAGGAGTGAGGTTTTATTCTTCCATCTAAGGAAGTGGGTAGCACAAGATGGGGATCATCCTGTGCACTGCCTTTAACCACACATCTGCCCATGTGTTAGGATCCCTTTGCACTGTTTAAAACCCACACTACTATCAGATTATAGACAACAGATGTTCTATTCAAGTAGTTTTGTGCGTGACATACTCATAGTAGGAAAAGTTCTTTTGCTTCTTTAGAACCTGGGTTCATCCATTCCTTTCTCCAGGTTGTTAAATTTTACTTATAATAACAACTTATTCATTGAAAGGCTGCAAACCGCAGATGTGCATCTGCCTTCTGCATGAGAAAATCTTTTAGAAAGGACGAACATCCATAAAGTATTTGGGAAAGAAGCTGACCATAGCAAATTGTAATTATTAACTTGCTTAACATCTTTGTTAAACAATATGCTGTACCTCCTTCCCATCTCTGCTGGTGCCAGTAGTGGCTGTAATGCTTTTTAGCTGGGGAGAATCACAGCAGAAAATTTTGTAGCTGAGTGTGTGTGTACATGTGCACACCAGTGTAATGCAGTGGAGATTTAGTAGAACAATATCGCAAACCCAGAACAGCCTCAGATTGCATTAACAAGATGAGTCTATTCAGTTGTTATATGCTGAAAAACAGAAGCAAATGACCATTAACATTTTATGAGCTTGTAACTTTTCCCTATGCACTCCTTTTTATGTTCAGCCCAAGCTACTGCATTCCTGTCTGTGAGGGTGTGGGGAACAGCCGGCAAAATTCTCACAGCTGGTTCTGCACAAGTACACAAACGCATGAGAACTCCGTAATAAATTTAGACATTTAAGAAAACCCCAAATCTATGGAAGCTTTTTACACGATACTTCTTAATTGCATGCTGGCTCCATTGTGCTTGCCCATGCTTGATCATGTTAAGGCAGAACAACACTGAAAAATTTTAGCCTGATTTATAAAGCTCTGGGGATGGTGTACTCACTGTCCTGCAGGTAAAAGCCTCTGACTTTGCATCCCATAGTGGTAGTTGTTGAAACTGTTGGCTTTGCCTGGCTGTTGAGAAGCTGATTTTCTTACTGCATCTTTGAAGAAAAAAGAAAATAGAGTGTATTCCAGGGAATGAAGACCAGAGGTTTGTATCCTTACTCTGTTCATTGAGTGGGAAATATGACTGAGAAAAAAAGGAAAAAAGGGAAAATTTCAGAACTGTAACATTCTGCTAGATGGTTTGAAACTTTACACCTGCTTCTGCATCTGCTATGTCTGCAGTTTTCACAGGGAAGTGTGAGGCCTAAAATTCGCATTGGGGTTGAGATGAAGTCTGTATATCACCAAATACAGAGGCAAAGTAAAGAAGATAGAAATTATTCTTGTGTATACAGGGGTATCCAGATAGAATGTCCAGTCATGGTATGAGAAACTACAATGGGAGAATGGTTAAAAAAACATCTAATTTTCAACTGCTAACTGAAGATTTTCTTCTACAGAACAATTTGTTACATACAGCTGTTTGATGGCTTTTGAAAACACAGAAGTTTGCCCAGTTCCTGGCCACCTCTGGCTAAAGGCATGGCCCCCAGCTGGCACATGCTGAGCATAGGAGAAGGCAGAGCCCTTCTCCGGGTCATCGGGTTTTCATCTGAACCCACTATCACTGGCAAAGGATGACTCCTTGAATGCTTTTACTGCCTCCTGCTTGGGAAGCTGCTCTTGAATTTAATTCGAGGCCTCCACAGATGTCAATATTCTCCACCAGCAGATGAGATAAAGACATCAATTTGGGCATAGAGCCATCAATTTTGTCCTAAAACAGCTTTTTAGAAGTTTGCAGGGCTGGGAAGAAAGCTTAAAACATCTATGGATACTCTTGATGCTAGTGCCACCTTCATCACCATCAATCTCAATTTTGTTTTGTTCTTCAGTAGTTATAATGATGAATCAGATCTGGGAACTTATTTTTATTAAAAATATCCTGATTTAAAACCTGGAGCGAAGTTATACCACCTGAGGTTTGTTAAAACACGACGTTCTAATCAGAAAGTGTCCTGGCACCACTGAAGGAGTGGTGAAGTAGTGGAATTGAATAGCTGTGAAGGGTACAGGAGCTGATGGAGGTTTACATGAACACTGCCACTAAAGGAGCCATAGTCTGGGTGAATTGTAGATGTAATGTACGATACAGAGGCAAGTAAAAAAAATATATTCTTGAATTGCCATTAATTAGGAAATGCAGTTACAGGTCTCCATCTTCTACTACAGACCTGAGCAAATTATTCTGCTGGAGATTTTTCATTCCCCAAATTCCTCAAATGCTCCAGTAGTTATATATAGCCAAAGGTTTTGGAAGGCTGCCATTTATGAGGAGAAGGACAGTATTTGGCACGTACTGCTACTATGACTGGTGCTCAGAGAAACTGTAATAATACATGAAGTTGAAGAGATGTTGTATTTATAGGTAACAAATTCTTCAAGGAATCATCATTATCAAGTGTTCACTCAAAAGAATGAATATATATTTATTTTGTTAGCAAACTGAGAAAAGCTGGACTTGATTTTTTCTGGTTTTGAGCTGTAACTTGGCTACCCTCTCCAGCTATCTGAAACAAAATAAGAGGCATTGTTTATTTACTGGTTTAACGCCAGTTTCTTGCACTGAACTTTCCTAAATCTTGTATTATAAGGATTAGCACTTTGCAATGTGTATTTTAGCCTTGTGACATGTATTTTAGATTGTTGTTTCAAAAATAAGTGCCTTGAGTATTCACAGTAATGACTGAGAAAAATTAAGAAGGTTCATCTCTTGCAAGATGTCATTCCCACTCTTCTTAGTTAGCCTTAGCCCTCAGCCAAGATTTGTATCCAAGTTATATACCACACCCCAAAGAAATACTAAAGTTTTCATAAGAGGAAAAGAATGCTTTGGGACTGCCAAAATAAAAGCTTCCAAAAATATCTTGGCGATTGAGTCATAAACAAAGACATTCTGTAATGGAGGGATAGAAGTCATTGGTATTAGTACCAGGTCTTGCATGTTTGTAACTGTTAGGACTTCGCCAATGCTGCTGTGGAGGTGAACAAATGCTCCAGGTGTGAACCATGGGCGCGCTGAGTCCAGAGATGTCCAGTCTTAGCCTTGGCTCTGGTCCTTGTTGCCTTCTGTCTTTCTGAGCTCTGGAACCAAATATGTCAGTTCCCTGAACTGACACTGAGACTTGAAAGACCCTGCTGGCTCCTGTAAAATCCTGTGCCCTGAAATAGTGTCAGGATGAAGCTGTATGGAAAAGTGATCGTTTATTAATGCTACAAGTAGCAAATAGAACCCACCATTTCTCCACAGGATTTAGCATCTAGGTTTATTTAAACAGCCTCTGGGCTGTCTACTGTCACCAGAGAGCTCTCCTTAGCATTGGATGAAGAAATCTGCAATTCTCTTGCTCATTTCTTGACAGTTTTTTGATAATATATTGAGCCATTTATTTTCTGGTGAAAAGTCTAAAAATGAACACTGGAAATTCTTAAATAAAACCAGGCAATTTAAAAAATTTGAGTGCACTGTCCCCCTGCCCTAAATCCTTCATCACTTACAGTTGCAGATGGATAGTAGCCAAAAACACATTATTGTTTTTTCATGTTTTGTCTTTAATAGATCTTTCTCTCTGCATTTTATTCTTTGGAAACTTTCCTGATAAATGTGACAGAAATTTGAAAGCTGTAGGTTTTATTTATTTATTTACCTACTTACTTTGCCATTAAGCTCCAGGAATGATCATTTGCTTTCCTCTGAGAGGTTGTTCATTGTGTAACATTAATTATCCATGGTTATAGAGACTGCAAACCCTCTAGTGGATACAGTGGCCCCTGTGGTAAATGGTGGAGAAGCCTCATCATAGTACACATTAGCAATATTTTAGTTAAGAACTTGTCAGCCTCCATGAAACTCCCCCATTATTCAGGATTTCTGAGCGATCTATAAATATTTGCTCTGGTACAAAAGAGCTCAGCTGAAGAGCTCCTATTTTTAGCTGGAGGTTAGGTTTGGTTGTTTGTTGTTTCGGTTTTCATCTCCTTTTAAAGAGATGCTGTCAAGGTTAATGGAACCATAATTTGACCTCCCTTTTCAATGCTCTGCCTGTTTGCCTTGTGTGTGTATTTCCGTATATGTGACCGTTCCCTCAACAAATGTGTCACAACAAGTCGCTGCAAAAGGTGGAGACAGGACAATAAAATTAATTGGCAGCTTGTACAAGACTGAATTCAGTAGTAGTCAGGCGCAGTCTATCTTGTGTCACAAGGTTTTGAACCTTTGTTAAGAAAAAAAAGATCCTGTAATTAATCCTCAATGCCTCTCTTAGGGCTTAATCGTGCGATGGGATGTGCCTACACTGCCCTAAATGCTCAGTGAATGGTGTCATCATCTCTTGCCCTGACCCAGCAAGGCACTTTAGCGTGGTGGATAGCTCTTGTGACACATAGGTCTGATGGGTTTGTCTTTTATTAAATGGTGTAGAAGTTCTCCTCATGAGCACGGTGGTGGGGCTTTTTTTCCCGACTGTTCATAGTGCAGCAAGCCTCCTAATGGAAGCAGTCAGAATTATCATCAATCATGGTGAACTTAACTGAGCTCCGCTGCCCTTATGAGGGGATTGGAGCAATTACTTTGAAGGCCAAATCATGTCTCATTAAACTCCTCTGGTGAAGGATACTGCATGTTTTGATTGGTGTTTGTTGGTGTTCGTCTGCATAGCTGGCATCGTGTAGATACATAAAAGCACAAGGAGGGGAATGCCTGTTTGGGCCTTGCTCATCTGTCTCTAAATTGGGAAGCAGAGTAAGGGGCAGGCTTTTAGCTGTCAAGCATTGCCCATATTGCATTTTACAGTATTTTACAAATACCTATTAAATCTTGTGTTGAAAAAAAAAATGTTTAAGTTTTGCCCTTGAGATATTACAATACTGCCAACTAAGGGCACAGTTCAATCAAAATTTGGCTCATTTGGGCATATAGGGTAGAACAAAATCTTTGTTGACTCTTACGCTTTCAGTGCACATGACACACCAGGTACATATGTGGAGCTCTGGGTTGCCCTTAGTGGGTTCCAGTCATCCCTGGCTGCCTCAAGACAGTTCTGGGTTGTCTGCAGGGGTTCAGTTACTTCCAGTTGCCCCTAGGTGCTCCTAGAGGTGCTCCAAGAGTTCCCAGTTACCCACAGTTTCCCCCCTAAAAAGGGTTCTTGGTTGCCCTTAGGGGTTTTCAGTTGCTCCCAGCAGACTTCTGAGTTGTTACCCTGCTGCAACATGGAAAATTCTGACTTTGTATAAAGAAATTTTTCTACTGTGAAGGTAGACAAACACTGAAATGCGTTCTTAGAGAAACTGTACACTCTCTACCCTTGGGGATCTTCAAACCACAGTTGCACAAGCCCCTGAGCAACTTGCTTTAACTACACCTGCTTTGAGCAGGAGGTCGGATTGGAGACCTCTAGAAGTCCTTTTCCAGCTGGAATCACTGCATGCTGATTTTGAAGGAAAAAAGTTATTATGTTTGTTTCAGTAATTTAATGGGACACCCTAGATCTTGTGATTGAAGTTAAAAATAGAGTTTGGAGTTTGCCTAACCTCCAATCGATCACATCTGTGTTTCCAACTTTGCTTGCACAATACTCCTATCTAAGCAGTTGCTTTCTTGGTATTATTTTAGATGGTGCCTGGCTGTGGGACATAATTGCAGTGACACAGCAGAAAATTATAATGAGATTGTCACATGTAGAAAACATTCAGTGATTGCACCTTAGGTCATGGCCAAGCATAACCTTAGAAAATCTTCTTTTAGGTTCTTCTACTCTTGTTATTCCAAGGGAGCCAGTTCATCACAGCCTTGCTGGAGTTCAGCAACTCCACTGTTAACTGTGAAATTGTATGAGTGTTTTTAGCTGGAGCACAGGATAAGTGTAGTGAACCCAGAAAGTGCCAGACACTTGCAAAATAGCATGCTATTAAAACCATATGTATAGCAGCTTTTCAGTGACAATTTGATTTGACTTCGTAATTTTGTTAAAAGAACGTAGGCTGGGTTTGTACCACTTTATTAAACGTGGCTGGGAACGGTCCCAGCCAGTGAGGCCAGCTGGCATGGAACAGCCTGCATCTACACTGGTGGACTGGGTTGGCCTGTGCTAGGTGCCCGCAAGCAAATTGCTGCTTGGGTGTGGTTCCTGGCAGAATCCCGCTACCAAAACAGCTCCAGAAGCTGCTTGGGAAAGTTGGAGCAGGCTACATTCATGCCAAGGAACTCGCTCACACTTTATTAGCATGCGTAACAGTGTTGGAGCACATAGGCACATTGTGGGCATGCTTGAATTTACTTTATACTCAAAGGCCAATGGGTTTTTATGCTGCAAACAATTTGTATATTTCAGATAGCCCCAAAGGAAAAGACCCAGAAACAAACATTTCTTGTTCCCATTGTTGTATGAACCAAACTAAGCATGAACCACAGACCTTAGAAAGGCTGAAAAGTACAAAAGTTAAAACCCATGGATGTTGTTCCTCTTTGAAGTGTGTGAGAGGGCAGTAACATATATGTGCATTAATCTAACCTACAAACGATGTACAATGGGAATTAACCTGGTCCAGTGAGTACAATAATATTCTCAAGGACTGCAGAACAGGAAGTGCAGAAGTGAAATAATTGCTTGAGTTAGCCATGAGGCATTTTTCTGTTCTGAGCTTTATTTCTGTTGCAAATAGGGAAGAACTCCCTCTGTTTCTGATGGATTCAGAAAACGGCCTACAGAGAAGATCTGGCCAATAATCAGAGGATGTTGCTGACACTGTGGTGTAAAGGACAAAAATCAGATGACATTGGAAATCTCTCGGCTTTCCCCTCTTCCAGCTTGGAGAATACATCCATGCAAAACAGAATGTCATCAGGAGATGATAAGCTTTTTTCCTGGAAGGACTCCTAATGTGGCAAATTGATAGTATCTGCTGTGGTTGCATTGTGCTACCTTCAGAACTGAAGAAATCCTTCCTGGGGCTGTGGAAACAAAGTCAGTCAAATGATTCCTGAGTAGAGCCATTTTTCTTTTCATTATGAGGTTATTTCAACATCTGGACTGAGAAAATATGTCCATGGTTTTTCATGAACTGTCTTTGAGAGCTTCTGCACATGTCCAGGAATGCTCGTAGGGAAGGACTGCACAAACTTTGATCCAAGGAAACACTCTGTGGTCAGATGGCTACAGAAAATAGTTTTGGCTACTTGCAGGGGTTGCATCAGGGCTGATGTAGGATGCATCCCGGTCAGTGGCAAACACTGGGGCTGCAAGGATGTGCAGCCTGATATACAGCAGGCCACGCTACTCTGCTCTTGCCTAAAGAGGGGAAATTCTGTGGACTTGCAAAGGTCCACTGGTTCCGAAATATGAAAATAGCTCCTCTGGAGCTGTTTTTCTGCCTGCTGAAATCAGTGCATAGGCTTTCCCTTGAGATCTTTGCCTCAAGCCCTTAATCCAAGGTTCAGGGACAGAAGCAATGTTACCACGAAACAATGGAAATCCCATGAACCTCACAATTTATTTTCTATCAACCTCTTTTTGAGACTGGTATCAAATTACGACACAGTTATACAAGGTATAACTTGGACAGAAGAGCCACATAGTGCTGTTCTGAAAGTCTTTTTCCATAGACATAAAGAGTGAGTTTAGTTACAATGTATGCTATACATCTTGTTGGGATTTTCTTTACAAGTTTTAAGCTGGTCTTCAAAAGTGGTCCTTTTTCTCTCTATTTTGACGTAGTTAATTTTAATTCCAATACCACGTATAGCTCTGACCTCTGTCTTTGCAGAAAGGTGAAGCTGGCAGATGCAGAAAAGGACAGCGAGAAAGATCAGCAGAACAGGAATCCTGCTTTACAGTAGGAACTTGAAGGGAATGATTTGTTTAACCTTGCAAAACAAAAGCAGAAATGGGATATGTTTGCTGTCTGGAAATGTATGAGGCAGGTAAATACCAGAGAGGAGAAGAGGAGCCATGGATGTCTTAGAATACAAATGACCAGGAATAAATTTAAGCTTGAAATTAGCAAGTGGGTTTTAGGCGTTTGAATGGTAGTAGCTCCACAAGTGGGGTTCATTACTGCTTTTAAGATGGATCTCGGTGAGGTGATGAATGGGGAAGGGTGGTGTGGGCATGTGTATTAGCAGTGGCCTGGACTGAATGTCCTGGAAGGTGCCTGCTCATTCTGTCTTCCTGCCATTATTGTGCTGAAAAGTTGTCTTGGAGATAATACTGTGATGGCAGTGAGACACATATCCAGCAGATTTCTTCCTTCTTTATCTGGAGTTTCTCTTCTTAATTTTAAATTCTCTTTTGATATGGGTTGCAACATTTCCTGGTTTGAATTTTTGCCTTAGGGAAAATATCCTAATACTTCTAGAGATGGGTCGGATACATTTTGAGGAGCACATACCTGCTTCAGGGCAGGAAAAGCAGCAAGGACAAGCTGGGAAGGATTTTTTTGGCCTTGGCCCAACTCAGTCATCCCAGTGAAGTCAGATCCAGGACGTGCCTCCCATAAAGATTTTTGGGGGAGGGAAACCCACAAAACTTTTCAGTTCATGCTGCTTGGGATAGATTTGCAGGAGCAGAGAATCTGCTTTTCCAAGGTGGCGAGTGGAACTGTAAAGGAGAACAGATTTCTTCAGAATATGAAGAATTCACAGATATTTGAACACATTATTCCTACCTGCTCTAATGCTGATATTTCCCTGCCAGATTTTCAGCAAGCAGAATTGCTAGACACAGTGACATATTCATGAGAGCAGCTCTTCTGTATACCTTAGGACTTCTACACAAGGGAAGTCTGGGATGGCTTTTTTCCCTTCAGATTAAGCCATACCGGTGAATTTCCACCCACATATGAGGCCAAGGCAGATTATTTTGTGTTGTGGAAGTAAGAGATCTAAAAGAGTAGGTTGACACGGGCTGAAAGAAATGAAAATAAAATATATATAGTACACTGGAGACTTAGTCTGCCCTAAAAGCTAGAAGAATGGGATCCAGTAAGTGACAGTCCAATTTCATGTGATGTTCCCAGAAGCCGTGGGAAGAAATTATCCTCTTAGCACAGAGTCAAGGTTCATCGAAGTGGATGAGAAAATTGGCTCAATCACACCCAGAGGGTGTCAGTGCCACAGTTTGGAAGAAAAACTAACTTAGAAGATGAAAAGGGTAGTGTCTTTCTGTAGAGAATGGAGCTGGTCTAACTCATGGGTAATGACTAAGCCATGAGCAGCTGAGGCACTAGAGACCTGTGTGACAAATCCTCTGAGCTATGAGGGGCTGGAAGGGAAAGAAATGCCTTAAAACACTCAGGGGCAAAATTAATGAAAAATAGCCCTCAGTGGTAAATTAATCCAAATTGTAGAGAATTTTTACTTATTTTTCTTTCTTCTTTATTATTTTGATATACTTTTCTTTTTTCCTTTTAACCACTTCAAGGAGAGCTCTTTCCTGGCAGATGTTTATTAGAGACACTCTGACAGCGATCCCATTTTGTTCCAGAATCTGTAGCAACGGGCAACAGAGCTACAATCATGGAAGAGTTAACAATGTCCAGGGTGATTTGAAGGTATTCAAAAGGAAATTTGCACCTCAGGCACAGCCCTCCACATGCAGAGCTGCTTTGCACAGCATGCTCCCACCGTGACAATTCTGCTGTACAAATACGGGCCTGCCAGTCTCAGAACTGTTTTCTTGGTTGCACATATCATAAATGTGCTGTGGGTCAGCTAATCCAGTTTGGCAACACAGACACTGGTAAGAGAACAGAGATCCAGAAGAGGCTGTGTGAGACATCCAGAGGTGAATTGTCCAGAAGATACAGTGACCAAACGAATCCACAGAGCCCCAAGAAACCAGTACTGGCTCATCTGGGCTCTGCAGGTATCATCAATAAAACCTTCACGTTGTAAATGAATTGGAGGTTGTTTGTGGCATGGGACAACTCAAGTTCCCAGCTTGCCCCAAATATGTACTAACTTCACATCTGTGCTCATATACTCTGTGTCGATAGAGTCAGTCATGTAGAGTGGGAAACAGGCAGGCTAAATCTCTCTCATAGGACTAAATGATTCTTGGTTTGGAGTGCAGATTGTTAAGTGGTTGGTGAGAAATTTGGCCCTGAATTCCTCTTGTTTCCTTGCTTGTTGGCTTCCTTGCAATATTATTCCCACACATTTTTACAGAGTATGTCAAAACTCCACGATACTTCTTCCTGCCCCTGGTTTTGAACAACAACACCGTTTTGTGTGTAATTCATCCAATCCAACTAACCTTTTCAGCTGAATATACATCATATGACAGATAAGAAAATGCAGCCCTTTCATTCTACTCACGTTTTTAGTGAAGACTTCTTGGCTGTGTTGGCATTAATATCTATTCTTGCCCTTGTCTTTTTGTCTTCTTTTGAAAATAGAGGTAAAATAGACAAAGTTTCTACTTCACAGGACTGGAGATTGTTTGAAGGTTAATTAATTAATATTTGTTAAGTATTAATGGGAAGATGCATGGGGATTATTCTGCTGTAAGGGAGGCATTTGAATGAATACCTACAACAGCCCAACATGAAGCAGCCAGAGGAACTTTATTCCTCTGGTTTGCATTCAGTCAGACCAGCTTAGAATCCTCTCATCCCAAGTTGAGTATAAGGCTTTGAAGAATATATGGAGCTGGTGACATAAGCTTGGCCCATTGCAGGAAGCAAAGCATGCGTTGCTAACTCCTGCTAAATAAAGCAGATGACTTTCTTTTTTCCTTTGTAATGAGCAGATTCCCTTATGGAAAATTTAAAAAATCCCAACAAAACACCAAGGTAACCGATCTCATTCCAGTACTTTCAGGTTCTTTTTTTATTGCTCTTGGATACTTCCTGCTTCCAATTATTTATGGAAGCTGTGAGTCGCATGGTGGAGCTGGAATGATTCAGGAGTTTGTTAAGCGAGGAGAAACAGGAAAAGAAGGGCCTGGAGGTTCAGACAAATTACATCAGTGCCTCGGCATCTTGTCCCAGGCCTTGGAAAATGCTGTGTCTCCACAAGAAGGATTGCAGAGTGATGCTTGGAGGCAGGAGTGGTTTGGTTTCTTGGCCAGCATGCAAAATAACACTAGACGTAGTCTCTTAACGTTTATGGGTAACAACAAGTCAAGTGGGAGATACGGGTGTGTAAATTGTAGCAAGGAAAACAGCTTATAGTAGTGAAGAAAAATTTCATCCAAAAAGGTGATTATGCATCTGCAGAAAGTACAGAAACTGAAAGGAGTGTCTAATCTTCTTTACATTTCTTAGTTGACTGCCAGCGCAGGTTTGCTTGGCTGGATTTTCTTTTTTTGCTTCTTAAAAATAGGAATTATACCTATGTGATAATTCCTGTGAACTCTGCAAGCACAAAGCTAGCAAAGAATTTATCTGTTTCCTGGGATAGTGGAAAGGAAGCTGCCAGGCACTCATCGCAACCCGATATCCTTTATCCATGGGTTCTTGTGACTGTGGTTCTGGTACCTCATTAGAGATTAGCTGGAAAATCTTGAGATGCTAAGGCAGCATGTTTGCATTGACATATTTCACTTTCAAAGTGGGGCTTTGGCTTAAGGACCACCCAGCACAGAGCTGATAAGAGTCTCTGAAATCCAGTGCATTTCTATAGCTCAGGAGACAGTGCCAAGGACAATGGTTGTCCCTCCAGCTACTGCAATACAAGAAAAAAATAAAAACCAGTGACAGTGCCTGGCAAGAAGCATGTCCCAATGAAAAAGTGGTGGAGGTAGACCAGTGAGGAAAAAAAATCAAGCATGTGCTGATTTCAAAATTGTTTCCTAAACTTGATTTGTACTGTTACCCCTGTCCATTGTGTCCTCTTTTAAGGAATGTACATACTTAATGTATGTAATGACATTTTACTGACATAATATAGTGATCTGAAAAGTCACACCTTGTGGCAAGCTGGTAAAAAAAAAATTCTACATCATTAGGCTTGAAATATAGAAAATAATTGACAGAACCACATTGATGCTGTTTGCTGCATTATGGCCTTCTTGCTGAAAGGACTGAAAAAGCCCAGCTGTAGCCTCTGCAGCATGACCCAGGTGTTCAGCTCCAGTCTAGAGACAGGGAAGCCAAAGCACAGACATTGTGCCACTGCAGGGCAGAGGGGCTGTGTGCTCCCCGGGCTGCTGCCACCACGTCTGCTGTAATGCCTGTCCCTCTTCCAGCCTCTCTGTGATGTGCTGGAGGAACGTGGTGTAGGAAAACTACAGAAAAAGGAGGTGCAGGCAATTAGACTGCTCCTCTGGTGTGCGATTCCTCCCTAGCTGTGCTCATTTGCAATAGGCACAAGCAGTGCTGGACGTGCAGCAGCAGCAGCAGGGCCAGGCAGGTCAGTGTGCAATGCCACCGGCAGAGCCCTGGGACCGAGCCAGGAGGAAGGAAAGAGAGTGGAAGCAGGCAGTGACAATCATAGCACAGGTGGAAAAAGCTCAGCAGCAGGAAGGTGCGAGAGTCCCAGCCGGCTGGGAGTTGCATGTTTTGGGGTGAGGCTGTGGCAGCTGGTGGATGGCACGTAGCAGCTGTGATTTGCTAAAGTGAACTTCCCTGGCAGCCGTGATGGGCAGTAGGGCTGTGACCATTGCCTGCCAAAGGTGCTTTAAGAAGCTGGTTGGTGCTGAGCACTTTCTGCAGGTGCTCTCACAGAAGGAAACCCCAATGGGGAAGTCACTGTTTTCCCCCTTTGCCTCCCACAGTTCCCTCACAGACCAACACTGGTTTACGGAGGAGCTTTTTGCCAGATAGCAGCGCCTGTGGTGTATTCAAAGCCACAGCCAAGGGGCACTCTCTGCTCAGTGCCAGCCAGCAGCATGAGGAACTGCATTTCCTTTTTTCACCTTCAAGATGTGGTTCAGCAAGAGAAAAGGAGTGGCACAAAGAGGGTAATGAATGTCATCTCTTTTGGAGGAGATGTGACCATCCCCATGAATCCTTTTCCTGCTAGCAGCTCCAGTGGCACTGCAGCAGGCATGGTTGGCAAGGGAATGAAAATAAACTCATGAGGCACTGGAGGAACTCCCAGGAATGATAGTTTGAAGTGTATCTTCTGTCACCTTGTAGGCACATGTTCAGATTACAACAGTATTGTTAGTGCAAGTATAAGGCTGAGGAAGGAAATGCTGCAACAGTGGAGTGCTTTATGTATGGGTGGGAAGTTGTATTTTCCCTTGGGAGTTCAGACAGTTAGCAGCGGGAACTAGTGAGCACTGTCATTGCAGCAGCAGCCACTCAGAAACCACTAGACCTCATGTGGGTTAGTCGTGTCAAGTCACAAGATGTGACATTGACTGGTGACTCTGGAACACACTGCAAATTGCTTATTTTCATATGCTGAAAGCACAAATAAAAGCAATTAATTTCCCTTTTTCTTGGTAAAATAAACTGAGAAAACAAAACTGTTTTGACTGCATAAAATATTTTGGCAGCAAACAAGTTTTGTTAAGGCATTTACATTTCTTCAAAACTCATTTAATTCCTTTTTAAAATTATTTTTAGACAATTTTAAAAATAAAAAACCCAGGACATTTGAGGATGCAAACATAATTGTTTTGGCTATCCTAGTTTTTCCCCCATTGGTTTTAACTTAAACTGTCCTGTGATCTTGTTCCAAATTTGTAGGTCACTTCCCCTTCCACAAAAGTTCATTTTTCAGTGAAGTTTCATACTATATTATATTACATTTATTTATCTTAATATACTTTGGCTATTTTACCCCTGAAGCATGCCCAGATCCAGTGTGACCAAGCAGCATTGTTATTCCCCTGCTTCAGTCACTCTTTCCCAAATAGGAATTCAGATTTCTATACATGCCTTTCTGCATAATTTGTCTTTACCAAAATCATCCACTCTGAAATTCTCAGGAACACCTGTCTTGCTTCTTAGTTTTAAAAGTTTGACACTTTGCCTACAAGTATCCACTGTCCCAGGGCTTTTTTCTTCTCCATGAAGCGTAGTAAATAAGGCTATTTCTAATTAAGTCTGTGAGCTGGCACTGATGCCAAATTTGGATCTGTCTGCAAAATCTGTTTCAAAGGAAGGCCCTCAAAAGCAAAGTGACGCCAATTATTGTTACTATGAAATTCATGTGAATGTTTTGCTCTTACATGAATTGAAGGTCCAACCTGTATTTAAGACCATGGGATGATGTTGATTCTAGACATTTTGAGTGGTGTCGCATGTTACAGCTTTAAGGGTTTTGTCTAACACCACTTCGTAGGGAGAGCCATAACTACAGGGGGAAAAAAGAGAAGGAAATCGTTATTTTGCATTTGAATCCTGCCATCCAAAAGGAACTGGATTTTGCCTTGAATGCATACATTATTGGAAGAAGTCTGCTCTGAGTTAAAAGAATAAAATATCTTATGAAAACTGAAGAATATGTAGAAGTTTCTTGTATACCACAGTGTGAAAGAGAAGGATGGAAAATGAATAGTTCCTGTGTTTTCAGCCAGGGTCCTGATAGCTCAGAAAATAAATGTCTGATCTAGTGAAGGGGAAGTTGGTTGCAATGGGAGAATAATTGTAATTACCAGTAGAATACAGAGTTTTCACACAAGGCCAATTAGAGATGTCTCATAGCACCACAGCTATTTTTAATTAGCCATGTATGTGGGAGAGAGAAAAAAATCTTCTATTTAGGTACATTGTCTGGCAGAAAAAATTCAAGGACCATTGGCTACATGGCCTTTAAGCTAGATGGGTAGTTTTGATCCTTTCCCTCAGACAGCAGTAGGTAGCTGTAATGAATTTCCTCTGGTCTGGGTTTTACTTTGTAAAGGCGTTATTGATTTTTTTTGTTGGTGTCAGCTATTGGTAACTTCATTTTCATCCCAACACATCCACACCATTTAGACATCTTCTATGTTCCTAAAAAGCCCATATTTCTTTCTGATGGATGATGTGCAGCATCTGGTTGAACCTGGAGGGTGGACAACCAGCTCAGACACCCCAGACACAAGATTCTTCTCTCTGATGAAAATGCCCACAGAAGAACCTGGGGAAGTTTTGTATGGGCAATCACTCAGAGCTATTTTTCTTTCTCATTTCACTGGTTTGTGCTGCTTCTGCAACCTGTTCCCAGGAATATTCAGAGGGCAATTTTACTGCCTTGCATGCCCATGCTGTAATGCTGTCAACAGACACAATCAGGGCCATGAATTAAAATCATAGAGTAATACGGGTGCCTCAAGAGCTTTGCCTGAAACAGTGGCCATTTAATAGTCTAGATGAAGATCTGTCCACAACCTTTCATCTTTCTTGACCAACTTGAATTCACACATGCATTCATCTTGAACAGCTACATGAATTTAGAGAAACAGTTGTTAAGAGTGTTTGAAGTCTTGTTATAGGACGATTCCCAAGAAGTGAAAAGATGGATGCAATAAAATAATACTCCAACCATTCTACTTTCAAAGTATTTCATAAACACTAGCTTGTTCTCCAAACATTTTGGTCAATTAGGGAAACTTCATGCATGGTTTACAAAAGAGGGATTTGAAAAGCGATGAGCTGGAAATTTCACTGAAGCTCCCACATACTTTCCTTGGCTCAATGCAACTTACTTTCCTTCCAGGCACCAAAACGTTTGGTGCTTCCTATAAAAACTACACTGTAGGCCTTTTGAGCCAGTAAAACTGGCATCTCCAATGCAACCTTGACAATTGTAACAATACTGACCTTTTATCAGGTGCTTGGCAGCTGCTTGAGAGATTTTTCTTCACCAGGTGGTGGTGCTTGATAGGTTCTCTGCAAAGAAGAAGTCTGTCATCTTTGCCATGTTGAAGATTCCTCCAGAATTTTTTGCCAGATGCAGAAATAACCTCCACATGGGCAGAGGCTTCCTAGGTTGACTGTTTCCATCCCTTCTTGCCCAGCAGTGTGTTGCTCACAATTGCCACCACAGATCTGACTTTCCCTTGCAAGCACTGGTATCCTTCAGCCTGTAGCCATAAGTCTCTTGTTAAGAGAAAATGCATTTCATTCAAGTTACTGACATGTTTGCAGCTGGATTTATGTTGTGAGTCAGCCTTATCTGACCCCTAGAAAGGTGTGGGGTTTGCAAATGAAGCCAACTGCATGTGGCAGGTGTACATGGGAAAGTAGACACCCAGACTAATTTTGCCATATTTGTTCAGGACCAGAGCAAAGTTATGTGACTGCTTGTTTTGGTCTGGCCCGTGTGCCATATGGAAAATACCTGCTGTGGGGCTGGGAAAATACCTGGAACTTTCTAAGCATTTGTGAAAAGTTCATTTCCCAGGGAAATAAAATATATTCTGGCAGCTTCAGATTTTATGGGTATTGTTTGGTTATCCATTTCCTGATAAAATTACTCCTTTCCAAGGTATACAGTACCATTCTCATGTCACTGCCACTACCAGGGTCTGCATCACTGCCCCAAGTGGTCTTTGTTCAGGGCTTCAGGCATGTGCTTAAAGCAGCAAGGTGCTTTGAAAAGGACCTGAGCCTTTATACCTGAAACCAAAGCCAAATCATATTGCCTGGCTCTTGTATTTCACTGCAGTCCTGCACGTGTGTGTGTCCTCACCTGCGGCTCTGTCCCGTTCCCTGTTGCATGCCCTCGGTTGGGGTGTTCCTCTTCAGCAACAGCCTGCATCTCTCAGGGACCGACCTTTTGCAAAGCATCTCTGTTCTAACAGGGGTTTCATACAGAAGGCTTTCAGGGAGTCTGGCCTTCCTTCCACTGGAAAGCCGTGGGCAGTTCTCCAACATTTCATAGCATTGTCGGGGACCTTGAGGAATCATTTCATCTTACTTCTTGCTCCTTATACATGATCCACAGTGAAAAGCCGTGAAACTGCAACTCTTGTGAAAGCAGTGTCTCCGAAAATCAGGACTAACTACTTCCACAAAGGTAGCAAATTTTCTGCAGTCTGAGGTTTTCACTGAGATTCTTTCTCAAAACAGTTTTAAGATTCTTTTACTACAAATCTCATGCTATGGTCATATTTTGATATTCCTATGGCTATTTTTTTAATCTACAATCACTTTGTTAAGAGAGTCATGCTTTATGTTGCAGAGCTCTCCAAACATTACTGAGTAGTTTATGTTCTATTGAATAACATTAATGACTGAGTGATTGTGTTATTTCTCATGCACCAAATTTTTCCTTTGATCCAGACACATAGAGGAATGCTCTCCAAGGGGCCTTAGGAGATGACAGGGATATTTAAAGATATTTAGAGGATATACAGAAATAAATTGCATTTCCTTCCCAAATAGTTTCAGCTCCAAGGTAAATACTTTGTATGATTACCAGTTGGCTCACTATTTGAAAAGACCCCTCTGCCTTTTTGTTTTGACCCAAACTGGATTTGGTGGATCATTGGACAATTAGCAAGTTTATCTGAAGTACTGTCTGTACCCTCCCGCACTTAATCAGCTCTTTGCTCCCTCTACTCTGGAAGAGTAAAGAGGTGAATCCCTTAGAAAAAAAATAAAATGCGGATTGCTAAGTTTAATATTGCTGGCATTGAATGGGGTCCCAGGCTCAGATTTTACCGGTTATCGTGTGTCCTCTCACTGTTTGCATGTCCTGCATGTTATGGAGGTCTGAAATTCACCTCAGGCTGTGACTCAGCTGAAATCCCCTTACACATCATTGAGACTTTACTTCACAAGACCTAAGTTACTTTTGGAAATTACTTTTACTGCTCTCAGTGCCATGGAAATATCACATAATTACCTTTAAAAATTTGAACTGTGATGCTTTTCTCTGCTTTGTGCTCAGCCCTCCCTCCTGTAACTGGATCCACTAAAAGTTAATTAAGTTCTCTGTGTAAGTTACGGAGCTACCTCACAGTTTGTATTAGGCTCTCAAATAGCAGCTGCAGTAGGTAACATTTACTGATGACTCCTTTCTGCCAGAGGGGAAGATGTGTTTACTACACTCTGGGAAGGCAGCTGAACCCCTCCAGGAGGTACTGTCACTCAGCACTGCTCACCAAACTTGGCTCTCCCGCCTCTCCTGAGCAATTCCTGTGGTTACCTGTGCAGGCTCTCTCACTGTGTGCTTGCTTTGATGTTAAGAGACAGTGATAATTGCAGCATTGTGAAATACTCAGAAGATTGGCTTGGCTGAAGGACACAAATCCAGGAGGGGAAATGCTGGCATGATGAATGAATTCACAGACCAAAGGATTCCCATGTTGTCGTGGTAGCAATAAAACTTCTTAACTCCGAGCACTGCAATCTCAAGTGAAAGGGAACCCTGGCAGTCTCCCATGAATGATGTGTTCAGACTTTGTTGTTTTCCCTTTGCTTTGTGATCAGTGTGGGGGATGGAGACCGGGACTAACCCTCTTCCACATGAGTCAAAACAAGAGTTTGCGTGTTGGCTAAACCCGTGAGATCACGGAAGGGCGCAGGAGCAGCTCGGGGTTATTATTTTACTCAGCTGGCAATTGCCATAAAGATCACATGATATAGTTATGTCAGCCTCCAGGAAAGAAGCAGACACTTTGACTCCCTGCTCTTGACTGTGTAGCAGCAACACTGGGGACAGTCTTCTCTAATTTCTTTTTTTTTATTCCTAAGAATTATGGTATGACTTCTGCATCTTGATGAAACTTCTGGACTATTACTTGACACTGACTTACTAAAGTCAATTGAAAAGAGTGGGCAGAGAAACATACTTAGAGAACAGAAGATGTTCTTCTTAACTTGATGGCTGCTTCCCAAAGTAGAGCAGCACGGTCATGAAGTTTTCTGCGCACCTGCAAGCCTCAAGTGAGGCTTGAGGTTCTTTGAAACTTGCATGAACCGCTGGTGAGAGACAAAGCAAGCACCAAAAAATTACAGAGAAAATTTTAAGTGATCAGGTTAAAAAAGTGGACTGAGCATCATGTGGGTTTTCCAGCATTTGTTAGCAGTGTAGCTGACTTCATAGAATATTAGAATTGTTTGGAAGGGACCTCAAAGATCATCCAGTTCCATCCCCTCTGCCACGGGCAGAGATGCCTTCCACTAGACCAGGTTGCTCAGGGCCCCATTCAACCTGGATTTGAACGCTTCCAGGAATGAGGCAGCCACAGCTTCCCTGGGCAACATTTGAGGTGCTTCACCACCCTCAGAGTAAAGAATTTCTTACTAATATTTAATCTAAACCCACCCTCTTTCAGGGTAAAAAAAGTCAACTCTTGTCCTATCACTACATGTCTTTGTAAAAAGTCCCTCTCCATCTCTCTTGTAGGCTCCCTTTAGGTACTTCTGGGCAATGTGTAGAAAAGTTTAACCCAAGTACACATCAAAATTCTTACTGGAGTGTATTCCAAAGTCCTCATAAGGTGAAGAAATTCAGCCTAGCTAATCCAGGGGTATGTGTGGCCAGTTTTTATTATAGTTGTCCCCGGTGACTCTTTCAATTTCAGGATTGCTGTTGCTACTCTGGCATTATATTTATCACCATCGTAGGGTGCTCTGTAGACATTGCACTAAATAATATAATGGTAGTCACCAAACGCCTTTCCCCAGAGGTTAGTGGTTTTGAACAAACAAACAAATTAACTAAAGTGGGGAAAAAAATCAGCATATATAAAGATTTATCCAAAGCAACAGTCCCAAACATGGACCTTTCTCTCCCTTTCTATAGTGCAAACAAGCAATTCACATGTCTTCTGAGAAGATGCAGGGTACAGTTAATCATATATTTTGTGTATGAGATAACAATTCATATTAATGAACCATTCAAAGAAAGTGGCTGTGAGACCTTTTTCTATGCTGGTGTGCCTGATTTAGGAAGCTGTGGGTGGCAGAATGAGAAGCTTCTTTTAGATTTCATTTAATTTGAGAAAAATGTTGGATGCTATTTGCTCCTAGTACCCTTGAGTAGTAGTCAAAGTATAAATATGGACCATTATTTTCCTCCCCTGTGGAAATACTGATCAGTCTGTGTCGGAAAAGCAATGTTCAAGCTCTTGCAAACCATTCAGGAGCAGGGAGTAGTTGTTAATTTTCCTATGAAGAAAGCATGGGATTTTGCACTTTAATCTGGAGCTGCACAGGAAGGGCCCTCAGAGGTTAATGTTAAAAGCGGAGAAACAATAAAAATTGGGGGCTGCCACACCTCACTTTTCCCCTGTGCAAATCAGTCGCTGTGGAGAGCACAGCTCAAAAGCAGTGTGGCTGCACAGAGCTGTGACTACGTAAGTCACTGCCAGCCCTACCCTGTGGGGTTCACTTTGGGCTGAGTCACCACTGAAATTACAGTGGCCTCTGGACTACCAGAGGAAGCACCTGCCTCCCACAGCCCACACTGGCTCTGCAAAAAGGAAAAAACCATGAGGCTGGAGGGCAGGAGTCAAGGGTAAGAATATTTCCATGAAATAAGAAAGAGTTTTGAAACTACACAGATCAGGAGAGAAAGCAGAGAACAATACAAGGGAAGAAAAAATGAAATCAAGGTTTCCCCAGAGTTCAGTTCTCAAGTATCTATTTCTTGATTTTTTTTTTTTAATTTTGAAATATCATGTGAACTTTACACAAGTTTGTGTTAACTGAATGTACACTATTGATTTGAACGTGCTTATAAATAAATCATGAAGATGTCAGCAAGCTGGTGTCTGGCTCTCATGGAGGAGTCCACAAGAGAGGAACCACCTCAGCAGGCCCAGAGCAAACAATCTGACAAGGGTATAATCATGACAGAGGGCGTATGCCAAAGGCTGGTGGTTGCAAGACTGTGTGATGAATGTTTCCTTTGGCTTTCTCTGTGGAACTTGATGAAGAGACATGTTGTAGCTCTTGATCCAAGAGTTGATCATAGGGAAATTATCCACGTCAACTGGCTGCAAACCAGAGGAGGAGGGGAAAGGAAAATATCCTGCGGTGATGTAAAACCTTGTCCTGGTTTTGGCTGGGATAGAGTTAATTCTCTCCCTACTAGCTGGTACAGTGCCGCGGCTTGGATTTAGGATGAGAATAATGTTGAACACACTGATTTTTCAGCTGTTGGTAAGCAGAATTTACACTAAGTCAAGGTCTCTTCAGCTTCTCAGCTGACTTACACTGACCAAAGAGATATTCCACACCATGTAGTGTCATGCTGGGTATAAAAGAACAGAGGAAAACCAGTACAACATAGACAACAAATGCTGTTTCAGAGGCTTCAAACTAAGATTTCAAATGAATGTGGAAGTTTGTCTTTCCTTTTCTGCCTCTGTGCAGGAAAGCTTCAGGGGAGCTATGCAAGAAATGTTTTTCTGATGGAGGTTTATTAAAGAGATTACATTGCCTGGGGTGGGATGAAAGACCAATAAAATAAAGATATTTTAGACCATGGAGGTACAAAGTGAAATTGACTCCAGAGACAGAGGGAAGGCTTCTTGTGGGCTTTGCAGGTTGTCTTGAAAGACAGCCCTTTTGGGCTGGAGATATGAAGACATATGAGAGAAATGGGGTACCTGGTGTGGGTGAGAAGGCACAGCAGCAAAGAGAGTTTCAGAAGGGCAGTGGGATTATACCAGTGGATGCTGCTTCCTTTTCTGCAATATTCCTTGCTGCAGTGTAATGAATGAGACATAAGAGATGTTTGGAAATCAGTCTTTAGCAGAGACATGAGATTTCCAGGTAATACGTTGCAGCAGAAACAAACTCTGTGAGGGACTGCCTACACAAGCGAGACATTCATCGAGGTTATCAAGCCAAAGTTTACTCTGGTGTGAATACTGCTCCAGCAGATGCAGGGGAAGTTACACAAAGGCTGTGATTTACCCTGGCATGTGCAAAGTCCTCATTGTGCCTTATTCAGTAAACTTAAAATGTCTCAGGGGAGAGGAAAGAGAGGAAATTCCATGCTTTCCTTTGCAACTCAAGGAAATTACCATAGCTTGCCCTAAAGAAACCTGGAGCAAAGGCTTGGCTGCACTGAAATTAGTGGCAAAACTCACATGATTTTGCACTGCTTCACATCTGGTGTTTTTTTCTTGGCAATTAACCTCTCTGACTTCTTCTGTCACACTTTGAATCTTGCTCATGACTGCGTGTCTATTGCCTCCAAACTGGAAAGTGCTTTTCATGGGCCAATACATTCATTGCAACCACCTACTTCATATTTCTTACTTATTCTTCTTGCCTGCTGTTATTTCCTTTTCCCCAGAGAGAAATTACAGTTGCATATTGCACTTTTCCTGTCTTGCATATATTCACATATTTTCTGGATGTCAATCCCCAGGTGCACATGGTAGTTCTAGGTGGGATCTGAAACTCTAAGAAGGTGATCCACCACTTCTTGGAGTTGGGGTCTGACCTAAAAGAAGCCTTGAGACAGCTCTGGGAACCATTGTACAGTGGCTGTTGCCGTCATGGAAGAATTTTCTGAAAGTTTTTGTAAAAGATGATCTAGAGCCATATTCAGATCTACTCCTTGGTTTCCAGCTGTACAGCTCTGTGGCCTTTGTGAGGTGGGATGGAGTGCAAAGGCTCACCCTAAAAGTCTGTTAATATAAACCTCATCTGAAACAAATGCATTATTTCAAAAAGGCTTGTCATTTTATATCCAGTCACTGGTGCTGGCTCTTCCTTTGCACACAGCTGTCTCATCTTGTTATGCATGCATGTGTACATTTAAGAGGTCACCTACTAAGAACTGGCATAATTTGGTTTTGCATTTGACCTACAAGGTTACACGCTTTGTTGCTCCCATAGGCTGTATTTCCTGGGATTTGGGAGGAATTTTGCAATAAAGTGCTTATTGCAACTACAAACTTTCTGTGTGTCTTACCATCCTCCTTTCCCGAGTGCCTGTCCCGCAGCTGCCTGGCAGGTGCTGCCCTTTGCCCTGCAGCAGTTTTCTCTCTGCTCTCACTCGAGGGGAACATGTCTCTCCCTGCTCTTTTCCTCCTTTCCCTCTTCCATTTTGCGAGGGGGGTCTGATTCTGTCTGGTTCTCCCCTTTTCCATTTAAGGCATGCCAGGAGACAGGCAGAGCCCAGGTAGGTAGGGGAGAAGAGATGTGGCAGACTGGAGTACTAAGGCCTGCCATTGTGCAATCTGCATGACTGCAGAGGTGGCCCAGGCTGCCAAAAAAGGCACTGGCCATCCTTTATCTCACTGTCTTGTTGGGAGAGCACATCAAACCCACCCCAACTCAAATCAATAGATGTCTCCAGCTTTTCTTACTGTGTTTGAACTCCTCACACTCAGCAGTGATGGAAGTTACAGAGTGCCCAAGGACATCAGCTTGATCATGGGAAAATTGTTTCCGTGAGCCCTTCTGCATCAGTAGCACCCAGGCAGTCTCCATTACTTAATGTATCCAGGGCCTTCCCAGAGACCCTTTTGGTTTTAAAGCAGCAGTAAGAACTTAATACATACGGATGATAGGTCTCAAAAGGACATGCTAGATGTATTAGAATAAACGCTTTCTGTTAACAAAGTTTTCAGAGAAGGCATTCCTATGGTCTTCCTCTTGTATCCTACAACTAGACTGTCCTATTTATGTTTGCAACAAAAGTGTGGGATGTTCAGGCACCGAGAATGTCTTCTCATTGGCGTTGTTAACCTTCCATGTCTTGTTTCTAGGAGTCATCTTTTCCCTACATTGTAAGCTCTGATGCTTGCTGGCATTACTAAATTCACCAAGGCCAGCTTTGCAGTTGATGGGTTTGCAGTTCTGCAGCTTGCAGAATTTCCCAAAAGCAGTAGGCCCACATACAGCAGTACAAAGAGATCTTTCTTATCTTTCTTCCATGTTCCAATTCCCAAAAGTACACACCAGCAAGCCCAGTGCACATTGTCTGGTATTTCCTAATAAAAAAACAGCATAAGCTTATAACTGCAAATGGTCTTTACATGGTATAGTCGTGGTGTCCCCTCACATGATGGTATAGAGGTAATGTCCCCTACCATTAGACTTAGACTTTCAGAAGAGCTGACCTGTAAATGAGCTCTTTTTGGATGAAGTGTCCAGAGCTGAAAGCTAAGTCTGTCACTGTTGCAAGCCCCAGAGCACCAACTGTCTTTGGAGGCAGCAAGCTCAGGTTGAAATATTTAAAGATTGTTCTTAAAACCTCCAAACTTTCCGTGTTACTTTATTATTATGCTGGTTTAAATGGTATGATGTGTGATGGCTGGCCAGGAATTATCTGAGTTGTGAGTATGAGTTTGTCAAAACACATCAATTCATCTTTTGCTAGACAAAAAGGAAGTGGCATAGCAGCTATCAAAAAAACTCACAAACCTGTCCTCGCAGAGTGTCCTTAAAAGAACCCTTTTCAAAATACAAAAATGTGGTTCATATACATGTGAAGAATTTCCTTTTCCGTTCCTCCTCACAAAGGTGTTCATAATGTTTCAGTGTGCCCAGGATGGTTCTATGCTGGGCTCGTCTTGTGCCCAAATACCTCTCTTGTCCCCAGTAACCAAGATGCACTTTGAGAATATTTTTATTGATGTACTTGGACCAAATCCCATCAGCCTACATGGGATGTTAACGCAATTACAGGGATACATGGATGTCCTCTGGATTTGCATTCTTGAAGTAAAGGCTGAGCCTGACTTTGAAGATATTTCAGATTCATTTCTGATGGCAACCATCACACTCAGTGAGGGTGAAATTACCTCCTTGTTGATGAAGACAGAAGACACCCACTAATCTTGACTGAACACATACCAACCCATGAAATGTGAGCCCTTCAGTTAATTTTATTGAAGAAAGAAGCAATGGGCAAAGTTGAATCTTTCTTTTCTTGTGGATCTGCTTACTGAAGAGGGCTACACTGTGACTGAGAATGCCACATCTGACTCCTGGGAACAGAAGCAACTTCTCATAAGGTGTTCTGCCAAGCAAACTCTTATAATGCTTTTGCTCTTATAGAGTGCTGTCTGAAAATAGACTTAATTTTCAGCAAACATGAATAAAATCACGAAAGGAAATGAATAGGATAGTAAAATGCTCTTGAAAGTCCCAGATTTCTAATAGAGAAGATAAAAGAGTCAGTGTATATATGAGTGTAAAGAGACCATAAAGAGACCATTATTTCCTCTTTATTCTTTTTTTTTTAATACGTCTATTACATTTCATGCTCTCTTCTCTGGAAAATATTTTGGATATGAAATTGAGGAGAAAAACTTTTGTCTGGTTTCAGAACAACCAGCCAAACAGAAACTTGTTTTTCCGCTTCTTTCTGTAACACATCTCAAAATGAAAATGTAAGCAAATGAAAGTGAGAAGAGTCTAAACAAAAACTAATTTTTAAACATTTTTCTTTGGACCTGCAAAGAGAGTGGAGGCTGCCTTCTGTGAGGAAAATGCTGCTTTTGTCCTCTTTTCAGTTTTTGAAGGGGAAGGTCTTTGTAGCATTTACCACACAGGAGAGATTTATCACCCAGAGCTGAGCACAACTGAGAAAATATTTTAACCTGGTACATAGAAGTAATGTCTAGACAGAGAGCATTGAAGTGCTCAAGGGGAAACTCAGAGTAGGAACCAGTTATGACAAATTGAGCTTTTGAAGTGACAAATAGAAGCAAACATGTGAAAACTGAAGATCTCATAAAGTAAAAGTGAGATTTGCTGCTGACCTAAATGAAACTGGAAGACAGGACAGGCCAAATTAGAGTGTATTTGTTTCTGCTGCCCTCCTCTTCCAAACAGGACCCAGAGCAATTGCTGGTGGGGCCATGCTATGCAGCCAGAAAGTGGAAACCACCTTTTACATTTGTGTTGGGTTTCTAAACAAAGCCAAGGCTTTCTTCTTCTACCTGGTCCAGTTGGAAATCTGGATTGATTTTACAAGAATTTTCTTTAGGATGACCTAGAGGTTAATGAACTGCTTTGTGTGGGCAAGTAATTTATTAAACTGGCTGAGCTCTGTAGGCAGCTGAAGGGAGCTGTATTTGTGGGGTCCTGAATATGCCATTTTCTGGGGCATTTTGCCTTAGCAAAGCTAAATGCTTACTTGATGGTATTGTGGGTTGTAAAGAAACCAAGGTGTTATCTGCTTCTGCAGGAATTGAACTAAACAGTAATTTCAGACTGTCTGTGTTTCTGAAATGTTAGAAGTGGAAATCTGATATTGGGATGAGAATTTTGATTATAGAATAGAATTATCAAAGGCAAAGACCTATAGCTGATTGTCATTTGCAAAGGGAGAGCATGCATCTGGAAGTGTTAGGTGATCCAGTGCAACATCCTGTAATAATATCCTATTATGCTTGTCTGGAATGATTTGATCTCTCTTTTTTTGAGGGGAGTTGGGAGGTGAGGGCAGTGAAATAGATGTCAAGAAATGATCTTCCTTCATTTATTAGGCCAAATAACTCTGGAAGAGTTAACCTAGTCCAAAACCAGGACTGACTGACACTTAAATGGCTGCTTTGTTATTCACAGTCAATGACCATAAGAGTCACACATCACTTAAAGCATGGCAATAGTTTTAACAGAACCTGTCTCCTGCTCATACTCTCCCATGCTGACTTTCAAGAGAATGACTCCATCATGTATCATAGGACAGGAAATGACCATCAACATGGCAGAAGAAAAGATGCTGTTGTTGCAGGCTTTCGCATTTCTGGTACGTTTAATTTTCTTTGGCTGCAAAAAGAACATTTCAGGTTTAATCCATGAAAGTAGGTTCATGGAAAGTAGAAAATGGAGGTAACTTATGGAGCATGAGAACTACGCAAGGAGAACATCTGAGAATAAATCTAAAGTGGAAATGTTTGCAACGTCTTGCTTAGGGCACAATCAACGTAACAAGAACGTAGTATTGCGTGTTGCAAGAGTAGGTAAATTACTTGGCAAGTGCAATGCACTGTACTGATGTATTGGTGTTCTTGGGTTGTAGCTAGAGTCCTGTATCAGAAGCGATGAGACATAAGAAGGAATGACCTGAGAGACTTCTAAAAAACTTTTCTAAAAGTGTGTTACTTTTGGACAGGTCTAGGTAACAATCCGTGGCAGATGATCTGATCCAACCAGAATTACAGGGTTACAGGCATGATAAAACAATGTGCAAGCAAGGTACGAATGCCTAACAAAATATATGTGATAAGACTTGATAGCAGTAGCATTAAAGTATGCTTCCTTTTGAACCAAGTGGTAAATATTTATCATGTCTGAGCTATATCACTGATCTTTGGTGTATCAGAGAGCATGCCCACACAGCCTGACACATGATGCTGCGTGGGCATGACAATAGATTGTCAGGAGGCATTGCTCAGGAAAGTGTTCACTTCAAGTATAATGAAAGTGAAATTGCTCCTAAATGCAGTTGTGAGCTGCTATTACATCACTCATTGGGCTGTATGCAAGGGGCTGCCAGCAAATACACTGTAGGTTTTCTTCTTCCCATCATGACAAGAAAACCATCTCCTTCTTTTTTTTATTTCCTTCCTCTTCCTTTTTATGCAATATGGGTTTTTTTGCAGAGAAACAAGATTTCACTTTTAAAATATTACTCTTTTTTTTTCCTCTTGCTGATTGTTAGTAGGAACACCAAAAATTCCCACTGGAAACATTACAAGAAAGGGAAGAATTAAATCCTTCAAGTGCTAATAGTTCCTTTTTACATATGCGAGGATGTATATACAATGTAAAAATACTGTTTTTAATTTTTGTCTTAGACAATTGTTTGTGATCATTTGCCTTCTTTCCCACTATAAACACTAGATTTGCTTCTGGCACATCTTTCCCTGTCTAGAAGGATATGTTGGAGACATAACACAGCGCTCTCCTGAAAAGCATGCAGTCCACAGATGTAATAAATTCTTCATTAGCCCCATTTATAACTTTGGTTATAGTAAATAATATCACATTTGCTCTGAAGTAAAAAGTTTAATTATCCTTCTGTTTTACAAGGAAAAGCTTTGTAAACCTCTTGTAATTACAGGCTGCTAAATATTATCTAGCATTGAAATTTATTCTACTTGAACATACAAAAAATATTTTCTCTTTATTGAAAATTCCTGAATTATTTACTTAACTAAAGACTTGAATGCTTAAGTATGAGTGAAGCAAAGGAAAAGAAGACTTTTTCACCCAGAGATTTTCCTTTTAAATGTGGGAATTGTGTATAATTGCACACCAACATTAAAACGAGGCCTACACTAGTATAAAGCCAGGTTCAAGCCCATGGAGTAGAATTCTAAGTGTGAAACCTTATGGTAGAGCCCTTGACAAATTCAGCAAAGCTGGAATTTTATCCTAGGGCTTCACCATCTCCTTCATGGTCATGACCATTTCAACTTTAAAACTCACAGAAGCTTGAGCTTTTTATTCCCCCTTATTTTGAATGATGGAGCATAATTACAGTCCCTGTGCTCCACATTCAATTTTTTCTATTTTTCAAAAGTGCTAAGACTTCAAAGCAGAGAAGACTCATGGGCAGGGCTTTTAACCACAGAACTGCTGAAGAAAATGCCTTTTTTGAAAGGCTGGTTTCTGAAAAGGCATTATAATACTTTAATATTTTATTCTGCATGTTGTAGTTAAAGCTCTAATCCTCCTACAAATTCCCCAAAGCATTTTTCTTGCGGGGTGGAGGGGGTTCATTCTGGAATGCTTTTTAAAATACAGATGTGTATGAAGGAGTATTTAAACTTGCATGACCCAAGCAGAAACGGGAGTTAATTTGAAAACAGAGTGTAGCATTTCAAAGCGTGGAATGAGGTAAGTTTTCAGCATGGAGCTTACTCATCAACACTGTAAGCTGCCATATAGATGGTCTTTCTAGATCCAAAACCTTTCAATACACCCAGGATCTAGTTAAAAACTCTTCTTTATGTGGAAGCTGATCCTGCACATCTTTCTCAAGTTGGTCATCAGCAATCTTGGCCATTATGAAGAATAAAGCCAGGCCCGTGGGTTTGGATGTTAAAGGAGCTAATGGAACAGTATGAGCTGCACGTGGTTTCTGACTCTGTTCGTTTAGGTGAGAGGGCAGCACCGTGTCCGGCTCTTTGAAGGGCCGTGCAGTGAGCACTCTGGACATCTAATGCACATCCCTACACAGCTGAGAGGACTTTACAAGTCCTTGTGCAGGTGGTGGAGAGCGGCCTTCCTTGCTCAGGCTTCACAGCCCCCTTTGGCCGCCTTATGGGACACATAAATCTAGGAGCTGAGAGTATCATGCAGCTTCCTACAAATGCCAACAAAGGGTGATATGCACTACCTGTTTTCTTTTGATGCCTTTTCATTCTTCTTAAGCAATACCTAAGTTGATTGCTTGTTTTCCTGGTATAGTTGTTTATGCTGAGATTCAGGCGGGCATGCATTTCTCAATCCCTGTGGTGTAGATTCAGAGGAATTTGTTTCTTGGGGAGTTGTTCAAACTTGGGCCAGTGTAAACAGGGTAAGAATCTCCCTGGATGACATTAGTGGATTTTGTCTGGTTTTATGTTTGTAGAGCAGACATTTTCTTGGAAGAAACAGGCAGAAGTTATATTTCAAAAGCTTCAACTGCAGTTAAGCTTTGATAATACACTCCCTTCTTTGCTTTGCTATGAATACCTGCCAGAAGAAAGGAAAGGGTTTCTTTCTTCTGAATCCCAAGTACATTAATATCTGAAGTGACTGGTCAGGACAAAGTTGAAGTGTCAGATAATGATATCTGAAGTAGATTTTAGTGTAATTGCTCAATATTACATGTTGATGAGGAAGATGGGGGAGGTTTGGTTTTGGTTTTGTACATTGCATCTGAAAAATCCTGCTTCCTAAAACTTTTCAGCTCTTCTGTGGCAAGGGGTGAGTTGAGTTTTTTTAAACTTTTTTGGGGACATATCTTGCAAATATTATTGCTTATTAATTTGTTGCAAAAACCATTTAGGTTAGAAAGGACCTCAGGCGGTCTGTAGTTCAACCTCCTGCCCAAAGCAGGATTAGCGCTGAGATCAGATCAAGTTGCTCAGGGCTTTATGCAGCCAGGTCCTGAAATCCCCCAAGGACTGAGATTGCCCAACCTCTTGGCAGCTGAGCCACTGCCTGGCTGACCCAAGGCATGGTTTCCCCCTTCAATCCTTGTTTCAGTTTGTGGTCATTGCCTCTCTGCTGTGTACCTCCCTTCTTATCTCTTGTCAAAAGTGCAGGATGTCGACTCTCAGGTACCCAAAGCCATCCCTTCTCGAGCCTGAACAAGCCATGGTCCACCTCACAGACCTGTGTGACAACTCATGGCCCTCCTGGACTTGTCCTGTCTGACTTTACGTGTTCTCACCCTGGGGCCAGAACCAGATGCCATATTCTAGGTGCAGTCTCATGAATGCCAAGTAAAAGGAAATAATTGTTGACCTGTTTCCCATGATGCTGCTGGCCACTTTGTTACCAGGCAGCCTGTGGCTGGCACCCAGGTCACTGTTCACCACCACCCTGAGGTCCTTCTCAGCAGCACTGCTTCCCAGCCAGCACTGAAACCAGGGATTTTTACTCACATTATTCCTCCCTGGTGCAAAGCGAGCCTGTGAACTTTCTGAAGACAAAAGCTCAGGGACCGTTTCTGACCACAAGAAACCTGTGACCTAATAACTGTGATGAACTCCTTCCTGTGGTCTTTCCTGTCCTTGGGAACAGAAAGTTGGTGATGGTGCTTCTGTTAATAGACACACCCTGGTAATGATCTGTGTGGGAGACTGATACACACAACATGGGTTTCTACTCCACACTCTGTTTCTTTAATCCTATTAGGGAAAGCAAAGCAAAGCATTGCTTCTATTTCTAAAATCATCATTAGTTGTTAAAGCCACTGTTACTTTTCAGAAATATCATGGTACTATTAGTAAAGCAAAAAGTACGGCAAAAAATGCCCTTTAATTAGTTACACAGAGATGAACTCTTAATTCTGTAACTGCTGTCTGTGCTTTATTTTGAAGGAGCAGGAAGGCTGCCTGAAAAGAAATAAAGAAGAATGAAAGTCTGAATTCTGAGCTCAGTTATGCCAGCTAGTATGCAGAGCAGCTTGGATCCAAATCTGTTTTAGGAAGGACTTTAAGATTTAGCTTGTTAAATCTGTACAAAATGAATTACTGCAACAAAGGAAGAAAGCAAGCCTTGTGGTGGTAGGACAAAAAGGGTTTTATTCCTGTTTCTTCACAGAATTTCCTTGGTGATCTTGACATTTTTAGGCTGTGCGACTTGGTCAAGCTTGAGTGCCTCTGGGTAGGCACCAGACATGCATATACGGGGATGCTTCCAGTAAGCAACCTGATTTTGAGATGGTTTGATCATCAAACCTTCCAGCTCTCAACAGGATAGAGGATGTGCTCTTCTTAGCCTCCCAATTTATCTGATGTGCTGTGGTCTGACTGGATGTCCCCAAGTAAGCAGCTGATGCTTACATAACCACGTGTGCTTCACGCTTTCTAGCAGGAAAGAAGGACTGATTCAATGCATGGTTCTGCCTTAAATCCAGGCAAACAGAATTTGGGTCTCCAATCCTGTTCACTGTTTTCCAAATTGGTTTTTTCAGTTTCTGAATCAGTGGACACAGCTGATATCTTGGATTATCCAAGTCCTGAGTGGGAGACTCAACTGAGTGTCAGCAATCTGAGAGAAAAATAAAAGATAACACTTTATATTCTCAAAGAGGTCAGCCTCAAATCTACTAATTTTTTTATGTCCCTTGGCATCAGAGGAAATTGAGCATGATTTGAAGAGGAAGACCTTTATAGGGAAGATCTTATCACATGAATTGGAGCAATCTGGAAAACATTATGTATTTTTAATAGTTTTATTCCAACAATGGTGGGAAGTAAGCTGGAGGTAAAGACAACTTTATATATTTTATATTTTCTGATGTTTATTTCCCTCAGTCATGTGCTGGCGTCTCTTGTCTGGCAGTGGCAACCATGTGCAGGGGTAGCTGCTCAGGCTCAGTCTTTCGTACTGGACAACTTTGCCACTGTGCCAGTAGGCAGAGGGGTTGCTTTTTCTGGGAAAATTAAGCCAACTCATTTGAATACCGAATATGGCTTTGGAAAACTACTATGGCATAGATAACTTTTTGACTTACTCTGGCAGAAACTGCTTATCAGTTTTGAAGGTTGTGATACAGCATTGAGAGGGATGTTAAAAATAATTACTCTAGGGTCATCCAGTTTTGCCCTCTTGGGTGTTATGGCATCACCAATCCTTGGAACTAAAGGAAGATAAAAAAATTGCTGTTGAAGAAAAATGAGCTCTTCTGTTTTATAACACACTGTTCTTGAGTTATACTGCGGTAAATTTCTTTGCAGACCTTCCATCCATCTGGTTTTCTTTTTAAAGGGAGATAATTCTTGCTAGCAATTGTCAGAGAAGCTAAAAGATAAATTAGTGTGTGATTTTCAGCACTTAACATTACTAATACTTCTCTGCTGTAACTGTTATGTGTGGCTGTTACATACTGACACTTCTCAGTAGAAGACAGCAATGCAAACACATATTTTAACAAGTCTCTGCTGCAGTACCATTGATCGTAGCCAGCTATTGTTCTCCTGAATCCTGCCTCGGACAGGGAGTGAGAATTTCCTGGGATTTTAGGCCCAGACCTTTTTGACAGGAAGCCGGGGAACAATTAAGAAGCAGTGACTCTCTTCCCCCTGCACATAACACTTTTTAAAACTGAAAACTGTGGAGAAGAGGAAGTCAAAAGAGTTTCCCTTGTTTGACTCAGCTGCTGTGCAAGGGGCTGGCTATATATAACATAGTTATGCTCTGAACTGCTTTGTAGACAGGGTTTTTTTGTGGCATGGCGTGGTATCAAGCCACTCTAAAGGGAGAAGTTGCTCAGCTTCTCACTCAAAAGAAGGTGACATTTGTGAGCTGTGGCAAGACAGGAACAAAAGCTTGCTGCTGCCCCACCTGCCAGGAGAGGCTTGCATCCGTCCATCACCTATTGGAAACCATAGGACTGGCAGCTCCCCACAAGCAGATGGCTGATACTTATGCTGTTTCGCCTTTGTGCTCTTTGCTTCCTTTCAGGATTGGAGGATACAAGGCCCTAGTATTGATTTTTCTGTGCAGCTTAGAAGATATGAAAGCTGCTGTGCTTTTGAGGGCTTAGACTGTCAGTTTACTTATTCCCCATAGGACTTCCCAAGGTCTCTCATCTCTTTTTCATCTCTGCAGATGCCTCTGTCTGCACTAGATCCTTCTTGGTGACTCCTTTTAGGGAGGAATAGAAAGCTGAAATTCTGGTTCCGTTAAAACATTTTGCTATAAAGCTCCAATTCTGTGCTTAATTCTGCATGGGCTTCATTGGCATCTGTGTTTAATTGTGCTGACACATAGTTGTACATGGGAGTGATCAGAGTTCCCCAGTGATTTGCACCAATGAATCTGTGCTTGTGGAGCTACATCACTATAAAATCTTCAGAAAAACTTTCAAGTTCATGGGGAATATCTTTGGGGATGAGTGAGAAGGTGTCCCCCAGTGTCTTTAGTCCTCACAAAGACTGTTACCCCTCTATTCCCATCCAGCCCCCTAAGCTGAATTATTAGAAATTTCTTGGAACAACTAAAAAATCTTGCTTCACATCTGGGACCCTGTCAACAGACAGTAGCCTTATAATATTAATAGTGCCTTTAATTCCAGATCTTTTTGTTCATTGCACAAGCAGCATTATGAAGTTTTGATCACGAATGTTAAGAGAAAGCAATTTAAAAGCAAAAAAAGCCAAAACAAATCCTCACAAAACCATTACGTGTTTTATTTTTTAATAAACAGAACATGCACTGGCAATATACACTGGCAAATGAGTTTCCAAAAGTAAATATAATTTATAGAGAACTGCACTTAACAGTAGTATTTAGCTAACCGTACATATCTCTCGTTTAACCTGAACTTATTTTCAGAAGCTCTAGCTGCAGTAGTTACCATGAGATGGCATAGGACTGGGATTTAGGTCCACACCTTTTTGACGGGAAGCATAGGATCCCCATAACATAGTAAGTTCACTAAAGATTGGAGGGGAAAAAAAAAGGAACACCAGTTTAGCAGCTACGAGTAACTATTCTAGGCAGTTTTTGTCACCTCAGCTTGAGTTAGAGTAATAGGAAATAAGAAAACTGAGAAACCTAAGTGGTAGGAGTGGAAAAACAAGCCTTAATATTTGGCAGGCAACAACTGAAGAGGAGCAGCTTGATCAACAAGCTAGCCCATAGATGCATTTTTTACCATATGCTTAAGATAAGATTGTATTATCCTATCTCTTTGCCTTACATAATTAAATAATTTGATGTTAGTGATGGCACTCTTAGGTCTGGCATAAAAGAAGAGTTTAGCACCAAGATGGTGTTCCCACCACAAAGAACCCCTTGTTCATTAAGAGGTTCCCATCTGCAGAGTTTGTGAAAACGTCTTTGATAATTAGGCCCTGAATTGAAGTAAAGTAAGGTTTTCAACCCTCATTGGTAAATTCCCTACTAAAGTTCTTCAGAAACCTTTTTCTTTTATATTTAGATTCTTAAGATTTCTTCTTTTGGTAATTTTTCATTCCAGTCAGACAGTATGCATTTTCCATTAGAAGTCTGTATTTTGTAATTTGTTGCTTAGTCATTGTATTGAATCTTTAATTTATTTAAGTCAAATTGTTTTTAACTACTCCCATTAAAACCTAGTTCTCCTCCAGGAGGGCTCCTGGAACTCTCTTAATGTCCACTTGTTTTCTGGGGTCACTGATTGTATGCACAGCTGCCAACTAGTAATACAATTAATTTCTGTTTGTAGTAGTTTCGCTGAATGGGCAGAAGAGATGGTCTTGGACTAAGGACTGTATTGGGATCACATAGGGATGATAGGGGTAAATCTTTGCTGGGAAGGCCTAAAGAAAACATGCACTGCATTTACAGTAATCTTGTGGTAGGATATCACAGTAATTCCTGCTGCATAGCCTTCGCTTTCAGCAGAAATTGAGGATTTGTACTTTTGACATAGACAGTAAAGACTCTCCCTCTCTCACAGGATCAGTTGGAGTGGTGCCCCATGTTGCAGTGTTTGTTGGCTCTGACCCATGGGATATGACAGCATTGAGTGCTGAAAGCTGGAGCCTTCTGTAGATTTTTTTAGCTGGTCTAATTTGGACCTCACTGCACTTGAAAATTAAGTTGCTGTCCAGGGGGATTAGCACTGGAATACAATAAGCTTTCACCTGTATGGTGTGGAAACAAGAACAGACACTGGCTTTGCATCCCATCTCTCCCGAATAAAACAAACAACGTATCATTAATGCTGAGCTTGATAGGTTTTTGTACTTGAAGCACCTATGCAATCAAGTCCAGAGGCTTTTTAACATGGGTAGAGGTTGTTTTTCCAGCAGTTTGCACTACAACCACTGTATGTCTTTTGCTCCATTCTTCATGTTTGTCTGAGGCTTCACAGCATGTTCAGTTGAGAGTCCTTAGTTGACGTAACAGAAAAATTATCACTGTCTCATGTGAACACTAAAATTTTGTAGGGTTTTTTTATTAACCTCATTGTATTGAAAGTGATAAGAGCTGTCCGTCAGATCTTGTCTTTATAGGGAGAAGGTGCTATGCTACCTTTCATGACCTTTTTCCGTGTGTGTTAAGCGTACATGAACCCAAACCGTGTGAATGTTTAAGGTCTCTGGCCTCTATAATGTGACAAATAATAATAAGGACTTTAGGGAAAATACTTGTCATATGTCTGCTGGGAAGGGAAAAACCCCATAAGGCCAACACAGTAATTGACTTAGAATGCTATAAAGGGAAATATCTTTTCTCATAGAGAAAAAAAGCCTCGATTCACACATGAGCTGTGCCAAGTAGAACTGATGAATATAGCACAATAGTCCTAACAGATTCACTACAAGCCCCATCCTGAATAACGAGAAAAAGAAACAAAGAGGAAGGGGGCAGGGAAATGGTTACCTTCTTGCTCTTGGGAAGAGTTAAAAAAATAGAGTGCTAAGCAATATAGGGAAAAAAGGAAAAATAGTCACATATTATTCATGCTTCACTTGTGTTTGGTACATTCACACAGGCATATTAAGCATGAAAAGAACTCTGAAATGTAAATAGAGACATTCATTGTGTGGTTTTACTTTATTTTTTAAGGAGGAAGGGAATAGAACGAATGGACTCCCCACTCTGCTCTTTCTCAGAAGAAATCTCTTCTGAAGCCATTCTGCTGAAAGCATAATTAACCTTGTTTTCATTAATGGGTCTTTCCTTTGTGGCTCAGATGACAAAAACTGGGGGAGAGCATGGGCCACCCTTGGCGATCAAGGAAACATCATAAAAATTGAGGATGAGGTTGTTGTGCACAAACAGAACTATCAAAGGTATGATGGGTTTGAATTCAATTCCCATAATTATACTAATGATGCAGAATGTAGCCAGGCCAAAATAACTCAGGTAATTACTTAGCATATTGCTCTGGTTTCTGCAGTGGCAGTCATTGTTTACATCTCTAATTATGCTGTGTAGACACATCAAATCACTCACGCTTGTTTTGACTTGAAGTATTTGAAGCAGCAAACACCGATGAGCTGTATCTTACGGATGCTGTGATGTGAATGAATGCAATTCGGCAATACTCGTTCATCAAGCTCAGGGTCCAATCCTGCGTGTCTGTCATACTCAGAATTCCTGTTGCTGTGACTCCCTTATGTATTCCTTTCATTGAGAACTTCTCCTTGCCTTAAGCAGATGCTGAAGGGCTCCTTATTCACATAGCTGAGCACTTTGTGTGCCCTTAATTTTAAGAGCATGAATAGACTATTGCAGGTCAGCAGGACTGCTCAAATGTTTTACGGGAGAGTTACCACTGGTTAGGATACAGTCAGAGTTTTAAACATCTAAAACAAGGGCAATTTCTTCTCCTGGGGTGGTGCAGCAAGAGCAAAAGAAGAACTCATTTCAATTACTAACAACAGCAGCAAAAAAATAACTCGTTTGAAGTTGTTATCCACCATCTACCATTTTTAAACTGAGTAATTTTTCTTCACAGGAGTGAGGGAAAAAATTGAAGAGCATTAGAACAGTTCATCCTTAAAAAAAAAAGAAAAGAAAAAAGATTTGTTAGTATGTGCAAGTGACTCTGTTGGGCATTTACACCTCTAGTGGTCATATGCAATGTGATTGGTTTCCTTCCCCTGCAAAACAGTATGTTCTCTAAGGGTTGTATACAAGTTCATGTGCCAAGTGCTACAAATACTTCAAACTTTGGGATGACCTGTTTCTGCAGTCCTAAGCAAGCTGCTTTCTCTGCTCTGTGTCTCAGTCTCCCCTTCTGCAGACACAGAATAATAATGCTCATCTATTTTAACACTTTGGGGCTTCCTATTTCAAAATGCAATACAAATTTGCAGTGTTAGCCCATTCAAAGGATCATTACAAACCATACTGCAGGCCAGCATTGTGGACCTTTTTATTGCCCAGATGGCTGATTGCACCAGGCTAAGAGTCTGAAAACGCAGATAAATTTTGTCTTGCATATTTTTATGCCAATGGTTTTCTTAGCAACCTGTAGGTATATTTATTTTATTTTGCTCTGCTGGAAACCTAGTGAAGATATACTTTCTATGTTGTCTCCAGGAAAAAGGCTCATAAAGGGTAAATTGTTGCACTAGAAATATTCCCCTATTAGATGAAGTTAGTTTACCCTTTGGCAGGAATATACCTAGCTTTCAACTGCAGTTACAGCTCCTTGAGCATTTATAATACACTTTTTAATGGAAGGAATTTCAGGCTCTTCTATTAAATCCAATTCAGTGTCAACTCTGAGGGAGAAGAAGGGATCTTTCAAGCATTTTTTTACCCAGAAAGCATGTTACAGAGTCTAAAAATAGGCTGTGCATACATTAATGGCTATATTATGAGGTAGCCAAAACTGGAAAGATGTTGAGGACTTTTTAAACTCCCATTGGCTCCAGGAGGGCTCAGTACTTCACAGAATACGCCTGAGGGAGAGGGAAGGAGAACAAAGTGAGAATACACAGTCCCCGCAGTGCTCTGGCTATGCATGCAAACCTTTTGCAGTGAAAACGCCCCACAGGAGCATGAAAGGATGTTTCAGTCTGTAGCTCATTTAATCAAGGGCTCCCCCTCACCAGAGGTGTTCAGAAGGGATGGATCTTGTCATGTGAACTAGAAGCTAAAACAGGAGAGGTTGCTTTGACTTTGGATTGTACGCTGAAAAAGCCCTTTTAGCAGAATGGTGCATATTGGGGGAGAACAGAAAAAAACCCATGCCCACCTCATGTTGTTTGCAGGTATTACAGAGGAGAGGGCTGCTTTTTAAAGCCCATTATTTCCTTCCACTGCTTGAGTAAGTGTATAAAGTTTCAAGCCCTCTTGTGTGCGTTACAAATTATTTTATTGAGCAATAGATGAAGATTTTATTTACTCACACACTGCACTGGCAACAGAGCCAAATGAGCTAACTGAGCTTCTTTGCAAAGACTCTGGTCTCCCGTGTTTCCAAATCTGATGGCTGAGGATGGAAACATTACCCTATTTTTCACTGGAGTGTCCAGGCCATCCATGCTGTCATGGCAGAAAGATTTTAAAAAGGCACCAGACAAGAGCTGACAGATGACTCCAGATTTGGCAGTTGTGGTGGCCTTTTGATATAAAAGTGACTTCAGGTATTGAATAGTAAAGAGCAATTATTAATGGGGCCAGGCACCTTGGATACAGTTTTCGCTTCCTTGTGCAAAGGAAGCCTTGCAAAACCAGAGAGCCTCTTAGCCCACGGCAGGCATTGTCACCCTCCTGCCCCTCCTGGACTCTTTCCAGGGTGATGCACCAAAGCTATTCAGACTTTTTAGATCAGCATTTTCCAACTCCTGAGTTTTGGTTGGCAGTACCAGCTAAGGGAAATACTCCCTTGTCTGCCCCTGTCTGGTTATTCCTGCTCTATTCCTTCAGTACTGTGGTTTTAAGCCTGATCACCCAGCAGGGGTAATCACTGTGGTGCAGAAAACAACTCTGAATGTGCTGCCAAAGCCAAGCTGTGTGTAAATCACAGCCTGCCTCCATCCTGGGGATCCAATTTGTGTCTTCCATGAGAAGCCTCACCTTTAGGTGTCCCTGCCCCAGAGACACTCACCTTGGTTTCAGGTGGAAATGCATATTGGCTGGTTAGTGGCTGCTACTGTTACAATAATCTACAAAAAAAAAATCTATTTCCTTTAAAGAGATTAACGATCTAAACTGAAGTAGTGAAATCTGCCAGCTTCACTGGTCATGCTCACAAAAGATACAGCTCATTTATTCCTTATGGTGAAAATTTTCTTTATCCCTTTGTTGCAGTGGTGGATACTCCTTATTACTTAATATAAAGCCTACTGCCAAAAAAGAGGACTTTAATTATGAAAATAGTAGAAAAACCTCTTCCTCCCCTGAGAAGTAAATAGTTCATGGATGTGGACAGGTAGAGGGTGAATCATCATGCTTCTGTGCTAAGGGTGTTGAAGCCACAATGGTAAAAAGGAGCCCTAAAATGACTTTGAAACAATGACAGGGAGAGATCTTAGATATTTAGATGAAGTTCCTCCTAAATGTAGATGCAGTCTGGGAGACAGTAATTGTTGGGGACTATAACTGGTGAGGGCAGAAGAAAGTGCTGCAGTGGACTGTAGGACATGGAGAAAAAATGTAGATAGTATGGAAATAGACTTTAGAAGACTTCATAGCTTACTTTGATATGACAGAAGGAGAGAATCCCTATAATTTCCACTACTCTTATGAAGAAACCTGAAAAAGCAGGGCTGACATGTCACAGCACAAGGTTAGACCTACAAGCTCGTTTGACTTCATTTGTGTTTCTAGCCACGGTTAGTATTGCAGATAAAAGAGCCGAGAGTTACCTGCCCTTGAGCTTCCTAAGCACCATGATTTGGCCTTGGCCTCTTTTCAAATTCAGGCAGTTTTGCTGCATCACTTTGACTGTGTTTGCATCAGTTGAAGACCTGAGGATTTTCTTTGGCCAGAGCAACTTTTACAGGGCTCGAGTCCTTTCAGCAAGCTTGTTAACAGTATGTGGTGAGTACCTTGCATGTATTTTAAATGAATGAAATAGTTTACAAGTTTTTGAAAGTAAAATGCAAGACCATAAAACTGATAGGTTAAAATCAATCTAATAAATGGCCGAGCAAATGCATGCATTCCCATAACGTTTTATTACTCCAATGAGACAGTAAGGTCACAAAAATGCAAGTGGGTAAAACATAGTCTGTTGGCATCTTTATTCTCTAAAGTGCAATTGCCAGTAATGACTTTTGTCTCAAAACTTAAATATGGAAAATAGTAAAACTGCATGTCACACAAGAAGGAATAAAACATGTTTTATAGAGCACGTCTTTCTACTTTAAATAAAGTCAAATATATGTTCCCATTTTCTGCTGAAGAGCAACAGTGGCACAGTGCCTCTGCTCATGCTGCACACACATAAAAAACTTGTCAAATGTAAAGGCCCACCCTCTAAGTATTTTAAAAGTGCGCGAGAGATACCATTTGTAGCGTGACAATGAAAAGGGATAATAATAAAAGATACTTTCATCTGGAAGGTGTCTCTGTCCTTTGGGACTATCTGGCCTTCCTGAACATCCATTTTACATTCCATGGAGCAGATAAGCTTGGGAATTCCACCATCCTCCTCAGCATACCACTAGTCTAAAGCAAACTTTCTTTTCTGTGTGTAAGCATTTTCAGGAAAACTTTTCTGGAGCCACACAGTAACAGATGTTTATTAATAACCCAACTTTCATGAATAGACATTGTGCCCAGATTTAATGTCGGGTCAACATTACACTGCTGTAATAGGGGCACTCCTGACCCAGGGTGAGAGAGGGCATAGATGTGCATGTCCTGCCACCTGAGCTGAGAATGAGATTAGGTTGTGGTGGGCTACCAACTTGGCCCCAGGCAATGAGTGCTGGAAGTGTTCAGTGGCAGGATTAAAGCTGTGCACAGTTCTATTTTTCACTCCAGAAAGGGGATGTTGTACTTCTGGATTTACTGGATTAAAGTTCTTCTGAAACAGGATTGTACTCATGGGGGAATAACAAATTGACCCCACATGTTCAGCGTTAGGCATAGGGGTACTTCTACCTTTCATACTCGTAAAATTCAGCAGGATATGACATCAGGATGACAGTTTCAAGCCCTTTAGGTATAGAATTTTCAGCTTAGGCTCATTTCCCGTGAGCATGCAGTGACAGGCACACAGGGGTTTGTGTGATTTGAATATTTTAAGTAAGTTGGAAGCATGGCACCAGCCAGACTAAAAGAGAAAAATAGAACCAAATATTTAATGCTTGCACTTATAGGATGGCACATGCCAACTTTAGCCCAAGTTGAGAACCCCTGGCCAAGACCTTGCAGAGTTCAGCCGAAGCCAGAGCTCCTACATGGTGCTGAGAGCCTCAGAGGTTTATAGAGTGACACACAGGTCGTGGGAAGGCCAACAACAGCAAAAATCATTTTATTGCAAAGGCAGAAAATACTAGTCAGAATGAGCAGAAGACAAGTGCTTTCATTGCTTAAACAGAAGCCGTGCAAGGCCGACATCCTTGAAAAAAGGGGGGTTACTCTCACGGTTCTCTTCCGAGAAGTTTCACTTCCTGAGAGTGTGTGGTTATTTCAGGTCAGCACAGCAACTGCCAGAAGAGAAGGCGTTATTTTATTCACTTGTTTTATTTTTATGTTGAAGAACGGGCAAGACCACCATGTACTGAAACAAGAGGAGGGATTACAAAATCCTACCCAGAACAAAAGGAGCAGCGTGGAGATCTTCCTACAGCATAAAGGTTCACAGTAATTCCTTTCCTGTGAAGCCACACTGAACTCTCTGAACAGCTAATATGTGGTACTTGGGACATATCTAGCCCGACAGTGATGTGAAAACTCTTTTTGTGGTGATCCAAGGTGAAGTGTGTGGGTCTCTGCCACATGCTCTGCTCTGTGCGTGGCTACACACCTCTTTATGAGAAGTGAGTGCCTTCAGGTTGTTTGCTTTGTCTGTTTCGTATCACAGCTCTGGGCTTGGCACTGTTCTCTATGAATTCAGTTTGCCAGGAATAGGATCTGCTTTGTCACCTTGAGTATTGCCCACCTGTTGTTAAAACCACAGATTTCTCTAAAGAGCTGTCTGCAGGTGCTATAGAGCGAGGCTGCAGCAAACAGGCACGTGCCTCTCTGTTTGGAGACATGGGGCTCAGCTGTTTGCATTCTTTATACATGACTGTGCTTCAGAGAGACCTAAACCCAGTTTTGTAATGTAGAAGCAAAATGGAGAAAATATACAATTGGGACATCATTGCAGTTGTTGGAGTTGCTTTAACATAGAGACATGTGGCACCTGAATGATGTAGGCAGCTATTTGCAAAGTTACCTATTGAAAAAAGTATGATTTAGTTATTTAATGACACATTTTACAGAAAACTATTAAGTATTTTTCACCTTTGTGACACCCCATCATGCTTATTTGTGCTACCCCAAGCTGATCCAGCTGTGATACTCTCCAAGCACTGGTTTTTGGCTGATCCTTGTAACAGTGGTCTTGCCTGTGGGCTCTGCTGGTTTTTCTGAGGTTAAACAGCACCTGAATTGTTACCAAGTGTGGTTTCCCAGCCTCCTGAGCCACAGATGTCACTCTGGCAGAAACTGGCTTAAATTTTATAATACATAGTGTGAGTGTAACGACCTCTGACCTCCCCAAACTATACAAACAGGAAGGGTCTCTCCTGCCCCGGGCCATGGCATGACCCGGGGAAGTCACTGACCGCCTCCCTTGGCCCTGCCAAGCCCCTCTGCTTCACCTTCAGTATGGATATCTTAACCCCGCAGCTTCAAGGCATTTGCAGGCATCCAGGCATCTCCCACACACTTCCTTGCTCTACAGTGCAGCTCCGGTTTTGCCAGATGCCTGCTGCCGACTGCTGCGGCCCCCGTCAGCTCTCCCCGTGCCCCGCTCTCTGGGCGTTCGGGCAGTGCATGGGGTCCCGGTGGGAAGGAGGGACTGTGTTTGCAGCACAGACCTCCCCATCTCCCTCCCGTATGCGACGCTACTGGAGGCTCCTCCAGGGATGCCGTCCCGCCAGACTATTATTAAAAGGCCGAAGGAGTCTCAGGCACCAGCTGTGTACTCCCTTCCTCCTGTTTTTCCTCTCGGTGCTGGCCTCCCTTCCCGCCGGAGGCGCGGGCTCGGTTGCCGGGGGCTCCGTCGAGGTTTCCCAGGGCACAGCCGGGGCGCTGGTGCGCGCTGCGCGCTGCTGGCGGCTGGCAGCCTGGCAGCCTCCCTCTTCCTCCCTCAGCTGGCCGGGACGGAGGCGTAAAGAAAAAAAAACGAAAACCCAAAAAAACCTTCTGGGGTCACTGGGAGAGGAAAAAAAAATTATTCGTCATGTCTGCGGTGTCTACGAAAACGTCCCGAGAAGGAAGTGGAGGATCCCGCCCCGCGGGGACCGCAGGGTTCGGCGGAGGGGGTGGGCGCTGGCTGCGGGGCCGGGGCCGGGTGGGTCCCCCCGCCTTGGACGGGAGGGGCTCTGCTTTCCTGCGGAGCCGAGGAAGAAGGGGCCGAGCCACCCTGCTCCCCGCCCCGGAGGGGGTGAGAGCCGTCCTGCTCGGCGGGGCAGGGCGCCCGGGCCGTCCCCTCGCCGCGGCCGCCGTCTGTGAGGCACTAGCGAGCCTCCCTCCAGCGCCGGGAGGCGACACAGCCCCGGCGGGCAGGGCCAGGCCGGGGGGGCCGTGCGGCGGGTGGTACCCCCCTTCTCTCTTCCTCCTCCTCCTCTTCTTCCTCCTCCTCCTCCTCCTCTTAACTTGGCCACGGCGGCGCGGGGCGGTGCGCTTCGCCCTGCGCCGGCGGCGGGGGATGTGCGGGCGGCGGCGGGATGGCTTCGGCCGTGTTTGAGGGCACCTCGCTGGTGAACATGTACGTGCGGGGCTGCTGGGTGAACGGCATCCGGCGGCTCATCATCAGCCGGCGGGGCGACGAGGAGGAGTTCTACGAGATCCGCACCGAGTGGTCGGACCGCAACATCCTCTACCTGCACCGCAGCTACTCCGACCTCGGCCGCCTCTTCA
>VZTG01006785.1:901131-966328 GCA_013397845.1 Melanocharis versteri
CGCACGGCAGCCGGGGCGGCCGCGGCCCCGCAGCCCCTGCTCGCTCCGGGGTGCGGGGGGGGGATGCTCGCAGGGCTGGGTGCCGGAGGGGGGGCTGTCTCCTCCCGCCTGGGTGCAGGCTGGGAATGGGGCTGTTCCTGCGGATGCCGGACCCCAGCTCTCAGCCCTGGTGTGTGCCGGCACAAACAGTGCCTCACGCCTTTCTGTTGCTGAGCAGGGATCTGAAGTACTGCAAAAGCTTGTAAGCCACCGCGTGTGTCCTACCCAAAGAACTGCGAGTGTGATTTCTACTAGTGCTGAGTGGCAGTAAATTCTAAGTAACGTGGCCTTGAAGTGTATGTGGCACCTGTGCCACGGTTTTTGAGGATGCTGGGTAGTTTTGGAGTGAGCCTGCCTGTGGCCTGCAGGGCACAGCACTGGTCAGAGTCACTGTGACTAAAAATTGACCTCCCAGGGTGCCGGTAGTCCTTCTTGTTGGCTTTACGGGGCTCTGAAGAGTAGCTTGGCAGCTGGGCTGGGGTGTGTGATGTGTCTGGCTGCAAACGGACTCGATGCTTGGCCTCCTGCCCCTCCTCCCAGTGCTCCTTCCCCACTGGTTACACACAGGACCTGCTGCTTATCCTAAGGCCCTTCTCATTCCTCAGTGCGTCTCTCAAGCGAGCGTGGTTCCTCTCCTGTCTCAAGGCCTGCCGGAGCTTTTGCAAAGTATTAAACTCTTTTCACTTCTCTCCAAAGCATCATTAGTGCAGTTTGAGCCAGATGGGATTATAGTCCCTTGCACTGGCTTTACTTGACAATGCCAGGTAGATACACCGTTCATGCATGAACAGCTGGGAAAGATTAACCATCCTCAGCCTGTGCTGCTCAATCCCTGCCTAAAACCTGCAGCCAGCAACCTTGACTTACCTTTATCTCAGGAGCAGGCGCACTGACTTCAGTAGAATTGGGAATGAGCAAAGCATCAGTCCAGGATTTGAAAAATCGAAACCTAATATAAGCAGATTATGATCTGTTTAGCTTGTTGAGGGGATGGGGGTTAACTTTGCCACAGAGACAGAATAAAAATCAGAAGTAGTTTCTAAGCAATTACAGCGTGCGTCACAATTTCAGCAATACTCTGTTTAAAATTATGCTGCCTCCTGCTCTAAAGAAAATTACTTTGCAGAGTATGCTTCTCTGCCTAGAGAACACTTCATCATACCAACATTTTAAATTGGCTGGCCACAGCCTCTGATAACTTGACAAAGTTGAAACATAAAAATCTCATTTAACTAAGTGACACTGATGCAAAGCTTTGTATGTAAGAAGAGATTGCATGGGGCATGTTCAATCTTTACAAAATTCATGGGGTAAACATGATTTCTTAATGTCTTGTTTAAATGCAGATGTCCTGCTGCCTACAGTGAGGCTGAATGTACTTAACCCAACAAAAACACCTGACCAAAGCCCGTTCTTGTGTATGTTAGCATTTAGTCATATATATTTGTGGGTTTTATATATACACAAATGTGTATGCATATGCATGTGAGTTTGTGTGTGTGTGTTTATCTTGGGCTTTCTGAAAGAAGGTGAATATCAGCTGTGCCTTTTATCTGGAGGCAGTGATAAAGTGTTGCAAACCAAATTTGCATTGCATTGAAGGACTCCAAAGTCCCTACAGATTTGCCTAAGGAGCATTAAAAGGACTAGCATTATCCTACAGCTCAGTCAAGCTGCAGTGTGTTACATTTAAGGGATACAGCTGAGAGTGGAAGCTTGAGCTATTTGATGTTATTAACTTTTTAAATGAAGGTTGGGGTTATTTTAAAAACGTCAGCAGTTTTAGAAAGAATTGGTTGTTACCTTTATTGCTGGCTTCAACAGACAGTTCATGCTGAGCAGGAGTGCGCTCCTTTTCCTGCTCAGCACAAGGAAACCATCCTCTCCATTCCTTTCTTGACCCCTCATCCTCCTGGACTGACTTCCATAATGCTCTCCCCTTCCTTATTTGTTGGAGCTGCTGAGTGCTTTGAGATTGCAGAGGAGAGGATGGGAGGTGTAGCTGTCTGCAGTGGCTGTTCATCTTACCCTTTCTTTGATATGAGAGGAGGGGAGTTCCCGGTGGGGGGGAGTATGGCATTCGCAGTTTGGTCTTGTCTTTGATAACTAATAAGAACACGTGGCAGAGTGCACTCTCTGCATCTGGAGTGTGCAACGATGCTAAAGGCCAAGGAGGTTCAGCAACACAAGGTATCTCACTAGGAAGCTGGTAAACAAGGTTGGATATGTGCATACCTGCAGGGTGACTAAGTATGATTCACGATGATGTTACCAGTAACTTGCTAGCATTTTATTTGTCTTTGAAATGTGCCTGTCCCTTGCTCTAGGCAAATGTAAAAAAGAGGATCACAGGAAAACACAGGCTCGTTCAGTCCTGCAGTGAACACAGCCTAATGTTTCTAAACTGTTTCTCTATCCAGAGTCTACTTTTGAATTTAAATGAGTTTTCATAAGAAAGGCAGATCTATAGACTTAGAAGCTGATTTTAAATTGATGGAAATAGAAATAGTTGCAATGCACCAAATAGGCACCAAAAGTGAGGTATAAATCTGGAAAAGGACTCTTTTTTTTTTTCCCTCCTCCTATTTTCTCTAAATACTACCTGTGAGGAAGTCTCACCTAATATTTATCCTAGAACTTGAGCCAGCTTCAATGCAGTCAGCAGTCACACACCGCCCTCGCCTCTGACTTCAATGTGGGCAGAATCAACCCCTTAAGGAAGCCAAAAGAGCATGTTAGCAGCCTTTCAAAGCTGCGATTTGTTTTGCCCTTGGAGTGGCAGGGTGGTTTCTGACAATCCTCCTCTGCACTCATTTTTTGCCTTTGTTATCAGAACAGAGGCTCAGATGCTCTTCCAGTGTTACTGTTCCTATTGTACCTATGTGTAGTGCCTGGTCCTGCTCTGATACTGTGAGCTGTCAAGTAAGAAATTATCTGACAGATTTCTTTTATGACTAGATGGGCCTCTCTTCCCAAACTTCTCATTTTCCAGCTTTCTGTGCCTCCTCTGATTCATTCTGCTTTGTCGCAGTCTTTTTTCCACTTGCTCTTCTTTCTGTTATTTCCTCTCTGCTTCTCCAAGTCAGTTTCCCTGAGCTGCTATCTGTTCCTTTTCTTTACCTCCAGGTTTCCCTCACCGGTGTGCTGCCATCCATGGTTACCTATGGCTCTGCAGAACTTCTCTGTTCCCTTCCACCTTGCCGGTGCTCAGCCTCTGTCCATCCATAGAAGTTTCCCAGCAGTGGTGGAGATTTCCTGTAGAAACCTTGCACCTTTATTTTGCTTCATAGCATAGAGGCAGTCACTTCACCTGCAGCAGGCCTGAGCAGTCCCTCACAGAGGACTAGCGCTGAGCTCTAGCTCTGAGCCTTGTGCCTGCCTCTGGGGTGGCATCCTCCTGCGGGAAGCAGGTGATCAGCTGTTTCCATGTCCGAGTGGCTGTGCAGCGGGAAGCTCCTCCAGGGCTGCCATTGGAAGGATATGCACAACACAGAAGGCAGTTCCCAAAGAGCCAGCCCAGGAACATCGTTTGCTTGCAAATGTCGCATTCATAACTTAGCTTTCTATATGCTGCGTTAAAGCGCTGTTGTTGTTGTTGTTTACACGACCATCTGGGAGTGTGATTTATGAGAAGAAGGAGCTCTACAGAAGCAGCATAGTGGTTTCCACAGACAGCAGCTGTTTCTTGGTGCTGTGACAATACAGATAAATACACTGCATCTATTGTGCTCTTTTCATTGTTGACATTGTCAACAGTTCATTAGTGGAGCTTCTGTCTGGCAGACAAAGGATGCAGCTCTTGGTTATCAGGCTCTAGCAGAACTGTATAACCAAAATTAAGTTTGTGGCTTCTGGGTTTGTTTTTTTATCAGCTGAATTTCATGGTTCATTTGTAATGATGGAGATAAATGTAGCTGGCTGTGTTGTTATAAAGCTAGACACAAGTTGCCTTTTTGTGGTGAACCAAGGCAATGTGTCAGGGAAGTTTTTGGTGGAAAGGAATGGAAATGAGGTGTGTTTTTCATGACAGTTCTCACCTGATAAGAAATCAGCACTAAAAATGATTGTAGGAGCTTGCATTTTTCATCAGGTTTTGACTGCTTTGTTCACTCTTATCTCATGCTTCTTTGACATCTTTTTCTTTCTTGTGGTTCATCAAACATCAAGACAAGGAGCTCTGTGGGAAAAGCCTGTCTGCTGAGTTCTACAACCAAAACGTGCCTTCTCCCTTCCAGAGATCCTGGCAGATCCCATAACTAATAATACAGTGTGTGGAAACCCCATCATCTTGAGAGTCTGTGTTTCTCAGCTTCTAACTTGCCTACTTTCTTTGCATGGGTATTCGAGTGTGCCAGGGTCCTTAGGTCATGGTCACTTTTGCTCTGGGGGATTTCTGTCGGACAGTTGTTTGGACAGGACTTTTACCCATCCTGCATCTGCTTCACATGAACTGCAAAAGAAGAAAGGTGTGGGCAGGGTTTTGAAAGCTCTCTCTCTCTTTCTGCATCAAACAGATTTATCTCAGATATGTTTGTTACTACCTAGTGGAACTTCTGAAAATATGGAGTGACTCACATGCATTTTGTGTACTGATACCTCCTTCAAAAATTTTGTACCTCAGCATCAAGTTTAAGAGGGGCAGTGCAACGTGATAAATGTCAAAAGTTCACCTCCCTACCCAGCCCTCTTTTCAGCTCTGCTGTGTCCTTTTAGCTGCTCCCTCGGTAATGCCACCAAGAGGGATCTTTTTCGTGATACTTCATCAATAGCAAATCCTTTGTAAAGACTGTAGCGACTCCTGTCACATGAGATGGATGAACTTCCCCACAAGGGGAAAGGGTGAGCATGTCTGCCCCAAGAGAGGGATGTTGTAGAATTAGGCAAGAGGCATCAAAGAGGAGTTGCTAGAGCTGCCAGACTTAAGTCAGACCAGTGCTGTGGCTAGCTCTAGGATCCTGTCCCTGGTGATGAGAACCAGATGCTGCAGAAGACAGCACAAATAACAGGCAGAGAACAGAAAAGTGACAGTCCTGGTCTCTAGTAATTGAAGATCTGTTGTCCCTGATTGCCTGTAATTATCTGCCCTTCTCTGGATCTTATCAAGTCTTTGGACTTAAGGGATTCCTGTGGTGTTATTTCTGCAGTTATTGAAGAAAAGTTGTGTGAAACAAGCTTTCCCATCTGCCGGGGTTTTTTTTAATTTCCTGCCTTTACACACCCCTGAGTATTCCTTTGCCCTTCCAGCAACCTTTTATCCTCCCTTCCTTCATCAGAGAGGAGGCAGCTGTAAATGGGAGCTGGCTTGGCTTTTCAGAATCCCGTCTGAGATGGCTAATGCCATAGTTCCCTAGGTGCCATGGGCGGCAAGGTTGGGGGAACACATGTTTGCAGCGAGGAGGGATCCTACGTGGGCAGCTGCTAGGAGGAGCGAGGTATGGCGGCCATGGAGCCGGGGAAAATGATAGCTGGAATGGTATTGAGAAGAACCCAATTCAGCAGAGGGAGGAAATAGGAAGCGGATGAATAATGGTAACTCTCTGAAAAAATGGGGCTGAGTTGTCTGTCACCTTTCAGCCCTGATCCATGTGCCAGCTGAGTAGCTTCAGTTTCTGCATGTTTCTGTGGAATATCTGTCTGTGGGTCTGTTTAAAAGTCAACTGGATATGGTCCCTAGCAGCCTGATCTGACTTTGGACCTGGCCCTTCTTTGGATGAATCAAATTGGACTCTTTTATTTAACATTATTCTGTGATTTTGTATACCTTCTCTAATGACTAGAACCTTCCTTCTGCTGCTCCCTCTACATCTTAGATTGTGTGTGTGCACAAGGGTTAGAACATATCTGAGGGAAAGGAGGAATGAGGGAAAAGGATAAAAAAGATTTAGCAGTGCAGTGTTAATGAACACTGTAACTGGGGAAAAGGGGCACATCTCCCATTGAAGTCTGGTCAGGAGAGAGAGCAAAGTAGCAGTCTCCCATGCAAGACAACTTATAGGTCTTCCCTAAAGATTTGAAATCACTAACTGCTGCTTGGGGTCTTGTGCAAAGAGAGAAGGATGGACTCATGATTTGAATCTATAAGCCTCAAATCTTACTTGCAGTGTAGATTAGCAGAGCACAGTAGGATTTCTCTCTGGATTTGTTTGTTACTCCTTTTTTCCCTTTGATACCTGCTCTGCAGTCTTCCTATAGAGGGTGGAGAGAGGATTAGATGAGAGGGGCTCAATGCAACTTTAATCTTCACGTGCATACTAAAACACACAGCATTTAGGACTGTTGCCATTCCATCTTGCACATATCTTCAGAAAACACACCTTGGCTTCCACTCTAGCTCAGCTTCGTGTATATATTGAACTGATTTTGAGAAAGCAGGGTATCTCTTGGACATTCTTTGCTCCTGTCCCGACCACAAACATGAAGTGTAGTCCTTCAGAGTGGAGAGACAGGGTTTGCCCACAGTTTGAGATCATATATACATAATGACTTGTACATAGCAACACATTTCCGGAAAAACAGACTCTGTGTGTCATCATTGATGTGACATTACAGATACATACTTGACTTGGGCATTAGCTTACTCTTCCTTGGAAGACACTAGAGGATTTTTGAGACAACACTCATTGTGGACACTGGCTGTCAGGGCCTCTTTGTGGTTTCATTATGAGCCATGAAACACATGCTGCAATCCCTGCCCTGCTTCCTGTGGTAGAAGCATGGGGTGCATTATCTGCAGTTTTCAGAATGTCCTTAGTTGCAGATTCGGTGGCTCACATGGCAGTAACAGGACAGCCCTACCAAGGCTTGTGTGTTTGCATCAGGAGTTGGCTCTCAGTTCGTTCTCCTCTGCTGCTGAGCTCGTTTCCTGCTTGTGTGCAGCTCTGGGCCCCTCTCCCACGCTGCGAGCCAGCGTGCCAGGTACACAGCTGCTGGCCTGCTCTCCAGCCTCCTGCAGCTGCCCCGGCAGCAGGGACCCAGCGCAGGAAGAACGCTGCAGGCCTCTGGTGCTGCTTGTGCCGTACTTTTCCAGACGCATGTTGCTCTGCGCAAAGTTGCTACCTACTCTTGGTCTCAAACTGCGGGCAAATCCTTTTCAGTCTTAACGATTCTGCCTGGGGCTCTTGGTCTGGAAAGGGGCAGAGAAAATGTGGAAGGGATTGAATGAGGTCACCGACCGTGTGGGCTGTGCACGCAGCAGAACCCTGCTAAAGCAGTCTCCCAGGCACAGCTGAGTGCCACGCTGGGTTAGGCAGTGTCATCCCCCATCACCCAGCCTGTGCAGGGTGAAGGAATCTTAGAAGTTTGTGGTATTTGGCAGCAGGGCTTGTGGCAAAAAAAAAGGAGCCCGCGGGACTCCAGCTTACCTCAAACCCTATAAACATAGGTGTTTATAGCATTTAAATCACTTGGAATAATAGCTAATTGTCCAAGCACAGTATGGGTAACAAGACAGAGAGCAAAGTTTTCCTGGGAGGAGTTAGTGCATGTTTTCCATTAGCAGTCAGACAAGGGCCAGAGCTGAGAAAAAGGCATGAGAACAGCCTTTCACCATGACCTCACTAACAAATTTCCCAGCTCTGAGCTCAGCTCTGCTGCATGACTGAACAAGTGAAGAAAGCACAGCTGGTTCCAGGATACTGGTTGCTTTACTGGTATCTTATTTTTGTTTTATAGCAAACGGAGTAAAGGTTCTTGGGTAGTAAAAGCTCCAGATGGAAATATAGGCTAGACATGTATTTATGGCCCATGGGCAGAGACAACAGCCTCAGGACATGTAGCTGCTGTGTGGATGCTTCATACACGGTCAGGGGGTCCCATGCACTCCAGATGCATCCTTCTTTTGGTGCATTTGTGTCGGGGTTAATGAATGGTGGGGGTGCTGGGCTCTGTCTGCAGTGTCAGCTGGCATGTCTGTGTGTCTGTTTGTTCAGGCGTTTCCAGCGTCTGGAGATCCTACATCAGTCTCTGGCTTTTTTTTCCTCTTTCTTTCTGCCTCGACAAATCTTCCAAACAGGAGAAAGAAGACATGCAGGGGAGAAACCCCCACGAAGTGAAGAATAGGCCTGGAAACTTTGATGCGGTTCTGTGACCCTTCTTTACACAGATACTGATTCCTGCTCAAACTTAATATAGTGTCTGATTGAGAAAGGAGCTTGGATGGGACATCCTCACCTGCAGTCTCTTGCTTCTTCTGTGGAGTCGGGGTTTTCTGAGGTGAAGCCTTTGACTGGAGTGGTTTGAGGTATTCCCTGCTGCTCACCTAATTGTGCTGGCAAAGCAGAAGCAGCTCTGTGTTGTGGTGTGGGAGAGGAAATGAGGTGCAGGGGAGGGCGGAAGAACTTTAAGCCGGTGTTGACACCAGAGACTTGACCTTGCAAAACCCCTGTGTTCCTCATGCACGTAGATGCTGTGCTTGGTGACAGCAGCCAGTTAGAGAGTGCTGAAAGGGGTGGAAAGGAGGGACCAGCACCTCCACTCCTCCTGGCTGCTCGGGCAGGCAGTGCCTCTCTCTGGTTAGCGTGGCTGTGGGGTTGGGAGCAGTCCCTCGGGTTGTGGGATCATGGTCTATGACTAACTGAGAACCACAAGAGCATCTGTTAACTTTTAAAAACAGAGACTTGTAGAATTAAGATAAATGAAGGCCTTACAAACTTCCTGGCAATTGCAGAAGAAATTACAGGTTTAAATATATGTATATATAGCCAGTCAAGTGGTTTCAGTGTGTTTGGGCTGTAGATGTATGAAAAGAAAGGCTTTAGCCTGGCCAAATTGAACTCCCTGTATGGGGAATTCATTTAAGGTCAGCAGCTTTACGCCCCAAAGCTGCACATCTGCAATCATTAAGCACATATATAGGAAGCTAACCAGGCAGATGTATCACCCTCCTTCCTACGCTGTCTGCGTTTTGGTTTTCATATTACTGAAAGCTTCAGTAATATCGAAGAAACAGTTTTCATGGCGTCAGATGTTATAAGTCTTCTGTGCCAGTTTCCAAGCTGGAGTGTGGGTTTGCACGGCTGGTATCTTTCCAAGAGGTGGAAGGAGATAATATACCAGGGCTGGAAATTCCTTGTAAATGCAAGAAGCTGTAAACCTCCCACGGGGCAATGTGACAGTGCAACAGGCTGACAGCCTTGTCTGACTTCTTGGTGAAGCATAAAAAGGCCGTGTGGAGCTGCAGATGCTTTCCCTGATTACTAATGAGAGAAATCCTGACCGCTTGGCTGGTTTTCCTCATGGCATGAATGCTCAGGGTTGTTGCCGAGGTGGTTTTGGTTTGCTTTTTCATTTTCTCTTTTTCTCCCCCTCCCAGTCTGAATATCTTCATTTGTTTGAAAGTATCCCTCTTCCTGTAAAATACTAGTTCCAACAGTGAATGCTTATCTGGGAAAGGGTCCGAGATTGAGGGCAGATTTGAGAGGGAGCGGTTGAATGCTGAATCCCTGGTGGATCAGCAATGAGGTGGGAGCCACAGCTGGGCAGTCTCTGCTCTGACTGTATCAGTGTTTATGCAGAGGGGATCAAGACCAGCAGGAGAAGTGGAGGCACCCCATGGCAGCTGGCACCAAGGTGGCTGGCTCTGTTCCCTCTGATGTGGGCTACAGCAGGGCCAGCAGCGTGTTTCTAACATCACGGATGGGTGTCTGAGCCATGGGGCCATTGGCAGCTTTTTTTTTTCTTTTAGGGAAGATGAAAGCACTTTCATTGAAAAATTTGAACTTGATTCAAGTGTGGGGTGGGAACATATTTGTGGAGGGGTGAAGCAGATCCACCCAGGCCTGCACGCACCCCATAGTTAGGATGATGAAGGGTGCTGGTCTGCAATTCAGGTCTGTAATGTCAAGCACACTCCCAGCTAATACTCAGTCTGTGCACCCTTGCAGATGAGTTTATTCAGATTTGCAGCCTTTCAGAGAATTTCCAAGCAAAGCTACCTGACTGTAGTGTACACCAGCCAAAGCAAGACACCACCTCCCTTATTTGCCTGCTGGTGTGCATTGCTCTGCTGTCAGGAGAAGGGGTGAGTTGTACTGTGGTGAGGCGATAGCCGTGCTGAAAAAACAGGCAAAATGAAGGACTGTTGAGCAAGAGAAAGGCTTATACAGGCAGGCAACTTTTGTGGGACAACTGTCAAGTAGACCCCGTTGCTTTGGAGACAATCTCTGTTTTATTTAGAGCTGTAACTGGAGGAGAGCTGACAGCTTCCAAGTCACACTTTTGTCTGGAAACTTTGTATGGGATTGTATCTCGTTGGTAGCAAACAACAAGGACTGGCGCAGACTGAAAATGTTTGTGGATGTTGTTCCCACACTCTGCATGTTTGATGGCTCTACGTTTGTCTTTTGAATAGGGAGATGGAGATACACTTACTTTAGCACAATCGTAGTATATTGAAGTGCTTTCTCACAGACCGCTTTGCAGATTTTTAATTTTGATGTTTTTGATTTACTGTGTCTTTCCCTGTTCCAGCTTTTTGTTGGGTTGTTTGTTTGTTTGGTGTGGCTTGTTGTATTTAATAATTTCTCTTAGGTATTTCATTTTCATGGGTGTATCCTGCTCCTTGGAAAAGATGCACAAATGTGGAGGCTAAATGATGATTTGGTTAGAAAAAGTAGGTTGCAAATATCAGCAATAAAAGGCCCACTAGAGGAATGTGAGATTTTGAGGTTTATTTCTCCTCATATGCCCTGTACATGCGTATAACCTGTGCTGTATTTCCTTCAGTCTTCAAGAGGAGGGGGAAGTTACAGATGCCCTGCAGGTTATGCATACAAAATATGGTCTTAATGTTTAAGATCGCCATACTGAGCAATTCAAGATTGCATTGTAATGCATCATTCTGGATATTGGGCAGTAAAATTTCTATCTTAATCCCTTCTGCAGCACTGTGATAGCTCACTGACTGATTATATGAAAAAAAATCCCAACAGTTATCTTGCATTTGAAGAACATGATACAAATTTTCCTTGGACGACTCACTGAGGCTTCCAGTCAGAGAAATACAAAACTGCTCCCAAAGCCTTTTGTTTAGCTTGTGTTTATTTTTTTCCGTCTTACCTGTAGGATGTGTCTTTTGGTTTTCTTGGGTTTTCATTTGCTTTTTATTTACAGAAAAAAAAAGGATGAATAATGGTTCTTGGAAGCAGAAAGTGGGCTGTTTAATTATCACTGCTGGGAATGCTGTGTAGTGAAACTGTGGGTGAGGGAGTAGGTGATTCTACTCCTACTTGTCTTGCAATTCCTACACGTGGTCATAAACAGCTGAGTTTGTGTCAGGCTTGCAACTCTGCTTGTAAACTACACCCACCTCAGTTTGGGGTGCATGCTTTATCATCAGTTGGTTTAAAAGACATTTCTGGAAGGCATATTTGGGGTTGTTCCACATCCTCCTGAGGGGCTGCTTCTGGCTGCTAAAGTGTGTGTAAGTGTGCTTTTGTTTATGCTTAGGTTCTGTTTACTTTGTTTCTAGGGCTCATCACAATAAAAGAAGCCCATGATATAGAAGCCAGACTTAATGAAGTGGAAAAGCTTCTGAAGACTATTATAAACATGCCCTGGAAGGTGAGTAAGCCAAGTTCCAATTTAGCCCAGCTTGACTCCTCCTTCATGGTGACATGCACTCTCATGCAGATTAGAATGTGATGGGCTTTGCCAAACTCTGAAAGAAGCAGCAAGTTATTAAGTAACTTGGAGAAATGCTGAGTGCCAGAACTGTGTAATGATGCCTCCAAGCTGTCACTTGTAATAAGTCTTTCTGTCATACTATGAAGGCATGGAAATGGAGAAGAGGGACAAAGCAAACTACTGGTTAAAAATTGATGTCTGGTTTTTTTTTCTCTCTTTTTAAGTATTCAAGGTCTGAAGTTGTCCTCACGTTCTTTGAGAGATCTCCTTTGGACCAAGTTCTAAAAAATGACAACGTCCATAAAATTCAGCCAAGCTTTCAAAGTCCAGTTAAAATATCAGGTAAGAGTTGTTAACTTCCTGCAGTTGACACAAGAATTGAAGAATAAAAATTATTTTATTTTCTGTTCCTATTATTATTTCTCTATCAACAATTCAAAATACAGTTCTCAGTAGTCTGCTTTGTGACACAGAACATATAATTTTCCTGGTTTTACTATGGAATGTGCATTCAGGCAATAAAGTGGCAGGTGAAATGGGAGGTTGACAAATGCAAAACAGTGAATGTGAGGAAAATGCAGTCCTTACTGCATCTCATCACATATGATAGTGCTGTTACCATTTAGAAAGGAGATTTTAAGGCTATTGATACAGTTTTGTGAAAATGTAAGCTTGATGCCAAGCAGTGGGCAATATCAGCAGTTAGAATATTAGGTATTATTAGGAAAGGAGGGGGAAACAGAGGAGAGGAGCACAACCCCATCTTGAATACAACACGCAATTTTGGTTTCTTCATCTCAGGATATAATAGAATTTAAAATTATACAAATAAAGGGTGAGGATTCAAGTTGTTGAACAGCTTCTAAGAAAGGGGTTAATTAAAGAAGGACACTTCACCTGTGGGAAGAGATGATAGACTGGGGTATGGTGGAAGTCTACAAAGCTGTGAATAGATGGAGGTCAATTACCCTGTACTTCTCATGAAACAAGAGCTATAGGTGATCCAATATCATTGACAGACAACAGGCCTTAATCAAACAAAAGAAGGGTTATAATATTGTTTTGTTTCCATACAAAGCATAGTTAAGGAGTGGAACTCCTTGTCATAGGATATGGGGAAACTGAAAGCATAAGTGACTTCAAAAGGGAATTAAACAAGCATGTGGAGGAACAGAGCATTGAAACCTGTCACAGGTGGAGACATAGGAAGCTCCTAAACCACAGATTGCTGGTGGGTAAAGTGGAGATATCCTTGCCTATTCTTTTAGCCTTTCCTCTCTTCATCTGCTACTGGCTGTTGTCAAAAGGTCTGTGAACTTCTGGTGTGCCTGGTTTAGTATTTCTATACTGGAACACTTTGTTTGAGCCTAATGGCAGCTCCTGGTTTTGTGTCACCAGAAGAGCTTATTTGGAGTTAATTGAAATGAAATACTACATAGTCCTCCGAGGTTTTTAGTGTCTGGCAAGGAACTGGTATCAATTTTCTTTGGCACTAAAAAAACTATCTCAGATCAATAATAGCATGCTTTAATTCTAAATTATTATTGGTAGTGATGAGTAATACCTAATTAACTGGAGGAAGATTCTCCTACCTATGCAGCTATCCAAAAGCATCTTGTGGTAATTAATTTTATCATTCAAGTTACTGCTGCCATTAGTGCTAAGAACATAGGTGGAAATTCAATGTTAATTGATATTTGCCTCATCTGGATGTTGCACAATGGAAGTAGTTCAGTGTCTGGCAGTGCTGTCAGTAGATGGCAGTAAATGATAATGGGAAAAGCAGTTCATGCAGCAGTGAAACGCTGTAACTCTTAGGTCAAGTCAAGGACGCTAGGAAAATACTGGCATTCCTGTTAGTCGTAGTGCAGCTTTCTACCTGGCTTGTAGTCTTGGAAAAGCAGGCAAAAATGTTTTGTATCCTCTGAAAAAACAAGCTGTCCTCTGCATGGTCCTGCTCGCAGTGGTAGGTGATGGAGAACAGAGAAAGGACCGCCCTCTAAGATAAAAGCTGAATTTGTATTTATGGTGTACGTCTTATTTTACAATCATATAATGCTAGCTCAAGATGAGTCATATGAAGTGTGATTCTGCTGGGGTTCAGTGTTTTCACAACCCCCAAATGTATTCTGCTAAAGTGAGTTGCAATAAAGTACAGACAGAAAGTCAAAGATGACTCGCAAGAAAAATATTGAAATTAGTTCTGGCTTCACCTTAATGCAGAAACATGTAAATGTTAAAAAAAATTACCTCCTCCCTCCTGTCTCATCTCCTGTTCATTATTTGAAGTGTATATGTAACTGAAATTTGTGTGTTTTCTGCCTACCATGTTTTCTGCCACTAACTAATTTTCTTTTGTTGTGCTGATAATGCAAGGCTGTAACACAGGGTCATAGTGTCTTGAGGCAGATCAAGAGTTATCCTATTTGAGTCAGTGCTGATTTTTTTCTAAATGTACATTTATTTTGTGGTCGTCCTAGCTTCATCTAAAATTGTGTGATGGAAAGAAATCCTTGTGACTTGCCTAGTTTGACTTTCCATACAGCACAGATGTGGATTAACTTCTCATTCACATCAAATACTATTCTTTAGTTATCAGTTCTTCCCTGGGTAGTAAGTCAGTGGAATTAGGTGTAAATTTTAGATATTCTGTATTGGAGGCTTCTAACACAGTTAGAAACAAATAAGCAGGCTCAAAGGCAGTGTAAAACATGGTATTGCTTTACATGACTTCGAGTTGGTGGTTGAATTAACTTGTAAGGTCACTTTTTATTTCCCTTTTTATGTCTTTTTTATTTCTGCATAACTGGCTTAAGCCTAGGACGGTCTAAGAAAAATACAATTATGATTTGGTAGTGGTAGTTGCTTCAGATGCTCTGTGTCATGAATTGGTTAGGTGAGTAGAATTGCTTGAGCACTGTCAGTTTGCAAATGTAAGAAGCTGTGAAACCAGCTCTTCATTCCTGCTTTCATGTGCAGATTTTCAGTGTCATGCACACATCTCAGTTCATAGCCGTGTCAATTATGTATGATGTGCAGTTGTTTTCCAGCTTTTTTTTAATCTTGTTTTCTTTCTTCTCCCAACAGAAATCATGCGATCGAATGGATTCTGTTTAGCCAACACTGAAACAATAGTCATTGACCACAGTATACCTAATGGAAAAGAGAAGCACCTGGATGTAGATTCAGCAGAACATTTGTAAGTGGAGATTGAGCAAGAGCAATGCTGTCACCTTCAGATAAACTGTAGCTTTCCCACCCCCCTAGCAAAATGTTACTCTCTGTCTAAGTGCGAGACTCATACAGCTGTCATCCTGACTGGTTAAAAGTTACTGGGCCTGATTGCTAACATTTCACAGCAATTTCCTGTTCAAGTGGATAAAGTGGGGGAATGATTGACCCCAAAGTTCTCAATCCTCTGTGTATGAAAAAAGAACTGAGGTTCCCGGACGGGTGCTGCCAAGGGAGAGCGGAGTTATTTCTTTGTCTCGTGACTGTGGTGAGAGCTGGTTTGAGCCCAAACTTGGAAACTCAAACAGCCTAACAAATGGCATATCCTGCTACAAATGGTAGTAGAATGTTTGGGAAGCAAAACACTGTCCTCAGAGGGAACACATCTCTGAAAGTAATTGAACGAAGGTCAACAGCTGCTTAGCTGGGACTTGGTGTAGCATGTGTATGTCCTTAGGGAAAAGGCAAGTTAGGCTGGTTGTATTGGAAAGTTCTGCTTCCTAATGCATGTAGGTATTCTGGGGTCAGAAACCTGTAATCAAGAGGGCTTTTATGGCCATAAACTAAAGCACAAGCAGTTCCACATCAACATGAAGCAGAACATCTTTTTATTGAGGGTGGCAGAGCACTGGAGCACCCTGCCCAGGGAGATCATGGAGCCTCCCTCTCCGGAGGCATTCCAAACCCACCTAGACATGATCCTGTGTCCCCTGCTCTGGGTGACCCTGCCTTGTCAGAGGGTTGGAGTAAATGATCTCCAGAGGTCCATTCCAACCCCAACCATTCTGTGATTCCTTGATTCATGTAGGTCTTAAGTCAGTGACTGTATTCACAGATGGGTATTGATGGAAATTGGCTTCTACAGATTTCTGTCATACCAGGTGATTGATACTTCAATGAGCTTCAGCTAGTGAAGCATTTAAATATTTTTGATGAGAAATGTTGACCTACTTTTTCATTAGACCAGTCAAATGAAGGAAAAAGAATACTAAAAGACTTACAGAGCCTTTGTCTTTGAATGCAGTGATCTGTCTTGTCATATTTGAAATGTGGTCATTGCCAGCCTGTAACAAGGTTTAGAGCTTGGCAAGATTTTGTCAGGGGCTGGAGAGTATCTCTGGCTCCAGTGTAATTTCTTGAAGTCTTTTTATTAACTTATCACTTAGTGTTTTGAACCTTGACCTTGCTAACAGCATTTAAGCTTGTAAGCTTGTAATAATGAGGCTGAAATGGCTCACTAGAGGTAATTCTGTAAGGCCAATACCTGGAAATTAAAGTTGTTATAGTTCACAGTGGATCACTCTTTGTACTGAGAGTGACAAATTATAAAAGAAAATTACCAGAGAAGGCCTTTTCCTGCCTTACTTTGATTATTATTTTTTTAATTATTAAAAAAATATTTATAGCTAGTTTTAATTTTAAAAATGTGCTCCAGCCCAAGCAAAACTTACCAGCCTGGGATCAGAAACTGCAATCATCCAACTGTCATCCCATTGAAGTCAGAGACTGTTAAGGTCAGAAAATACTAATGTGATAAAAACTGAATGGTAAGCATAGTTTCCCATAAACTGTGTTGGAAGAAATGAATCTAGGGTAACAGCCTGACTTTGTGCAGCCTGACTTAGTTTAACTTTCCAAAGGATGTGAAGTCAAGAGTCAAGAAGTTAATAAATTTCAAATGTGTGTTTTATATGGTGCCCTAAATTTTCCCATCCTGCTGCTGTATTTTATAGCCAAGACATAATAGCCAGGAGATAATGGAACCAGTGTAGCAGAGCTGTTTTGTAAAAATTGAACCTTTTTCAAAAGCAGAAATTTTCTATACTCTTGCTTTATATGTATGTTATTAGCCCAGAAAGGAAACTTTAAAATCTTTCAAATCCTATGCTGTTCCCTTTCGGTCTCAGTAAAATTGGATTTATGATGTGTTCTACCCTGAAATCAGAGTTAATTCCTTGTGGACTTGGTATCCTCAGATACGAATTTTTTCCTTTCGGCTGCATTAAACTCTTTATGACTTCTGGGTTTTGGCTGCTGATGGACTTGAATGAGACATTTTGCAGAGCAAACCTGTATTTTTTGGGAAGAAGTGCTTGAAGCTTCAGCAGGAAGTGCTCATTCCCTATACTGGTTAGCTGTGGCAGCCTGCAGTGCTACCTGCCCAGTGACCCATGAGCTGAAAAGTCTCATACTTGCTGCAAAAGAAACCACAGCATTTTTCCAAGTTGCGGTTGCTTACTCTATTGTTCTGAAGTAGGTCTTTTCTGCTTCCTTCATTTTCTCTCTGATTTTAGTTGGCAGTACACCATACTGTTGGAAAATGTGGTGAAGCCAGTGTGCTCAGCACCCATGTGGCGTAACTAGTCCTTTTGTGCGTGGTTCTTGGAGAGTAGCCTGAAGTCCTTTAGAAAGAAAAAGGTGGTAAATAAATGCATTTGAATTTAGGCTTTGGTTTTGTTACAGAGGTACCTTTCCCTGCCAAGACTGTTTGCACTTCTGTCTTCTAGGCCAGCAGCAGAGTCTGTGGCATTGGATAAGCTGCCTTTTTGGCAAATTCACTCCCATGCCTGAAGGAGGCCTGCAAGAGAGATGGAGAGGGAATTCTCATGGGGGCATGTGATAGGGTAAGGGGGGGATGGCCTTAAACTAAAGGAGAGTAGGCTTAGATTAGATATTAGGAAGAAAATCTTTAGATAAGGGTTGTGAGACACTGGAAAAAGTTCCCCAGGTTGTGGATTCCCTATCCCTGGAGGCATTCAGAACCAGGCTGGATGGGGCTCTGCATAGCCTGATCTAGTGGAAGTTGTCCCTGCCCGTGGCAGGGGCGTTGGAACTAGGTGATCTTTAAGGTCTCTTCCAAACCAAACCATTGTATGATATGTACATCTTTTAAATACTTCCAGCAATGGTGACTCAACCACTTCCCTGGGCAGCTTGTTCCAATGCTTGATAACTTTCAGTCAAGAAATTTTTCCTAATGTCTGTTCTAAACTTCCCCTAGTACAACTTGAGGCCCCTACTTCTTGTCCTGTCACTTGTTACCTGGGAGAAGAGTCCGATCCCCCACCTGGCTACACCCTCCTTTCAGGCAGCTGTAGAGAGTGATAAGGTCACCCCTGAACCTCCTTTTCTCCAGGCTAAACACCCCCAGCTCCCTCAGCTGCTCCTCACAGGACTTGTGCTCCAGACCCTTCCCCAGCTCCACTGCCCTTCTCTGGACCTGCTCCAGCCCCTCAATGTCCTTCTTGTGGTGAGGGGCCCAGAACTGGACACGGGATTCCAGGTGCAGCCTCACCAGTGCCAAGTACAGGGGGACAATCACTGCCCTGCTCCTGCTGGCCACGCTATTGCTGATACAGGCCGGGATGCCATTGGCCTTCTTGGCTACCTGAGCACACACTGGCTCCTGTTCAGCCACTGTTGACCAGCACCCCCAGGTTCTTTTCTGCCAGGTGGTTTTACAGCCCCTCTGCCCCCAGCCTGTAGCTCTGCATGGGATCACTTGTGATGCAAGCGCAGGACCTGGCACCTGGTCTTGTTGAAGCTCATACAATTGGCTTCATCAACCCAGCCTGTCCAGATCCCTCTGGGAAAGCCTTCCTACCCTCCAGCACATTGGCACTCGGACTCAGCTTGGTGTCACCTGCAAACTGACAGAGGGTGCACTTGACCCCCTCGTCCAGACTATCAATAAAGATACTCAACAGGACTGGCCCCAAAACTGAGCCCATGAAAACACTACTTGTGAAAGGCTACCAAACAGATTTAACTCCACTCACCATCCCTCACTCTTTAGGCCCAGTCACCAGTTTTTTATCTAGCAAGCCTGTCCAAGCCATTAGCTTCTATGTGGTTTCCTCTTCTTCCTGGTGAATCTGAGTAGCAAATCTAATGCATTTACAGAGAGGTTAAGATGGTAAAGAATTTTGTCTTATAATACAAGAAGTAGGCTCTTGCAAAAGACAGTGGGTCTGTCAAGATACTTGGAGGAAAAAATATTAAGGGCAGCAGTTTGGGCATTTAGGAATCTGCAGGTCCACAGTAGAGTTGCAGAATTTATTTTGAGAAAAAGACCTGTTGGTAACAGCACGAAAGCATTTTGACTGTAGGTGTTGTATACAGCTGCTGACTGTAGTAAACAGTCCTGGTTTTTTGAGTTTGGCTTTGTGTGAGCAGTCTAGAGCAGTGCTTTGCAGACTGCTGTGCACACGCTTCCTTTTTGGTAGCAAGAAAAGCTTTCTGCTTAACCACAGCATCTGACTTTCAATGCTTTGCACCTAACATTCTGCTGGAGAACCACAAAATCTGTGGGACCTTCCAGTTGTAATAAAATAGCTTTATGCTGACAGGAGAAAGAGACCAGAATCTGAATAGCCTTCTTGACTCCTCTTCCACCTTCTTCTCTGTCTGCCCCACTGGTATTTCATAATCTGTTGTTTCTGGATCACTTGCCGTCCATAAGACAGCACAACATGATCTGTGCAGTGTTTGCAAGATACCAAGTCGACTCCCTTGTGCACACATTCTCACACACGCAGGCAAGCAAACAGCCTGGAGGGACTAGAGGAATGAGGGTAATAAACATTCAAAGTTCAGGCTCATTGCTGTTTCATTTAAAGTGAGAAGCAAAGCATCAGCACCGCAGGAGAAAATCCACGAGTTTCTGCTCCAAAAAAATGTTCTCTATTTTGGTTCTCACATTTAAAAAAAAAGAAATGAGAAGGACCAGGAAGGAGTATGGAAAAGACAGAACTGTGGCCATACATTGGAGGATATATAGACCGGGCAATCCAATAAACCATGATACTTCTAAATAAAGTTTTAGGAAGAGATGGGTGTGGGAGACTTATCTGTTTGTTTTACCTACCAGTCTTCTTCAGGTCCTCTGAAATACTTGACTCTTAGGTCACCCTCTAGGGTGAGGTTAGAGGGATGTCTGCAGTTGTTTCACTTACCTAAAGAGTCTAACTTGTTCCTGTGTAGGTGAGATGCAGTTTTAAATATTAATTATTTTAAAGGTCGTCGGTTTATCTGCCATTCAGAGAGACGAAGTAGGCCAGCTAGGCTGAAAAAGGTGTTGGAGATACATGCTAAAAGTCAGAGCTAGGTTAGAATTTCTTTTTCCATCTTGTGTGATTTTTCAGTTTCTACTTCCTTTTATTTCTCACCCTGTCATAGTGAAGGAAAGTTCTTTCAAAATATTAAAGTGGCAGTTTGAGAAAAAGAAACTTTATGGTTCTTCAAACCCCTTTTAGAACTGAGGTGAAATTAATTCCTTGGCCTCCAGTGACTGCCTTTAACTGCTAGGCTATCTAGGAAGAAGATAATATTTCTTACTGCAGAAATTCAAACCTTCTTGGAATGGGAACGTGTGTAACTGAGGAAAGTGTAGGTTTTAACAGCTTGATGCCTTCTGGTTGAGAGTAGATATGAGACAGTGGGTAATCCTTGCAAAAGTTCAGGTTATAAAACAGGCATTGGGAAGTGGGGAGGAAAATACCAAAACAAGTAAAACTAAATTTGGGAGTCTCTTTATATTTGGAGATTCTTTGCTTGTCAAAACCTAAATCTTGTACCATGGGAAGGACAGCAAGACTCTGGAGGAAGGACACTGTAGTCATTTTTTCCTACCTGTCTTAGACACTTGGCCTCTTACAAAAGCCGAACCCAGAGAAGGTGCCTGGGAAGTGAAAGGCTGAGAGTCCAAATTCAGATGGGAAACAAAGGCAGTTTCCTTTTCACTTTTTTGTGAGAACTGAGGCGTTTTGTGTTGTTGTCACGTGCTGTGGGAAGAAAACAGAAGGATGTGGACTTCAACTGCATGATTCACTCTACCAGACTCACTTGCTGCTTCCTTCCTTCCTTCCTTCCTTCCTACCTTACTAGTAGCTTTGAAAGTCAGGGGTGACAAGGTTACTTGCTTGTGTGCACCATGGCTTTCACTGGCCTGTGGTTTAGTCATAGACACGTGAGTATAGGAGGAGAAGGAGGTGTGGGTGGAATCAACTCCAAGTAGTTCTCCCACTCCCTTAGTACTTTTTTTCCAATTCCTTTGATTTTCTAAATGACTTAATGGTGGGTTTTTTTCATCTCTCCTTAGGTTCGAAAGTGTTAGTGACTTTACCTCAGAGCTGGAAGACAGTGATGATCCAACAGCTTATGTCACCAATTTGACATACTACCACCTGGTCCCATTTGAGACTGACATTCTGGACTGAGGCTGCCCAGGGGTGCAGTCCAGCCAACCTCTTCGTCCATAGGCTCTGCTATCTCCGGCATTGCATCTCTGTGAATAAGGCTGTGCAGACAAGACCAACAGCAGGGAAGCTGCAGCAAGAGCGCCACAAAGCTGGCTTTGTAGTGTGGTCCTCTCTTGTGTGTTACAGAGACATCTTGTAAGGAGCTATCTGCTTTGCTGCTGGCAACAAACTCACTTTCTGTGAAAGCAAGGCAGCAGAGGCTTCCTGGGGATCAAGGACATCTCTGCTGTGTCCATGGGAATTGCCACCCTGACGCAGCTGTCGGAAACTCGTGCTGTAGAGGACTGTCACCCGTGCTCCTTGTGGTGCAAGCTGAGTTCCCTTTTTAGGATATCACCAGAAACTTCCTCAGATGGCACGACCACACTTTTTATGTTGTGCAAGCAAGAAGACAAGCAAACCAGCTGAACTTTGTCAGTTCCCTCTGCAGTTGCTTAATGGAGGTCTCGTGGGTCGCTTTTTGCTCAGCTACCGGATGATTGGTGCCTTACACGAGATGTCAGAAATACCATTGAGTGCCTCCAGCGAACAGAACACATGAGCTGACAGCTTTACTTCTTCTAATCATGGGCTTTTGTATAATCACTGAAAGGGTGACTGCTCTTTCCTGGAATAGTAAAGCAGACAGCAGCTGGCATTGCAATGAACTGTGCACGATGTTTGGGTACCCAGATGATTTCAGAAGTCTGGAAAGCCGATGGGAAAGCTGAGCTGCTCCACTAAGAAGGGTCAAGGCTACGGCAGGCACTTTGATAATATTTTTTTTTTTCATGTGGACCAGCATATGTGAATGGTGCTTACAGATGTTTACATCAGAGAGATAATTCCCTATGCATATTTCTTCCCAGAGGATGGGAAGGAAGACACCGAGATTTATATTGTGTTTGGATCGAAAAAGAATGATAAGCTGCAGTCTGGCTACAGTGGTAGGAAAAACAGTCTCTCCACTGCCACCCTGTCTCAAGGAGTTTGTCCAGCTTTCTGAGATCTGCCTGGAGGGGTCGTGGGCAGGCCTCCTTGTTGTGTAATGCCATGGATTTCAGCAGAGACAGGACAGTGGGAGCAAGAGTGGGATTGGGCCCTGCAGCCTCTTGACTATTGAGTAGTGCAATGTTAAAGTCTTTTCGGGGTCTCTCCCTTGCAGAGCACCCCGAATTCCCGGCTCTCACTGTGAGTACTCAACGCTCACCAACATGACCTTTCATTGAGCTTTTTGCCATCTGTTTGCAAATAATAATTTGAAGGTATTGAAATGGGAAGAAATGCATTTTCAGACATGTTTCTTGGAAAAGAGGCTTGCTTGGTCCTGGAGAAGTTGATACAACTCCCTTCTGCAGACTTTTCATTTCTATCTATGGAATAACAGTCAAACGGAATTTGTTAATGTAAATAATAAATTATTGAGAATCCTAATTCTTTTACACAGTATGTTTTTAAAGTATATTTTAATGAAATAAAATAAAATGTAACTCATCTTCAGTACACTTCTGCAGCATAAAACAGTGCCTCCTTTCTTTTTTTGTCTTGTTTTGAGTACACTTTCCCAGACATGTCAAATCGTCTTACTTTTCCCCATAGTTTTTGAAACATGCTGAGTAATAGCAATTTCTGTGCTCCACATGTTACTCATACTGTAGATATGGTGTGTATCCATATGAAGCCTCTCTGCCTAGCTGTTGATCTTAGGTTTAGGTGTATGTGGTTTAATGCCACTAAGCTTAGTGGAGGATTTCTGTATTTTCAAGATCGTCAGTGAAATCAAATTTGGCTATTATTCTTTTTGAAGATGAAGCAGATTCTTACAAGATAAATTTCTATAATAGAAGGGAATATGTTATCACTCACTTGAAGACTTTCTGAGCAGCCTTTTGAATTGGAATTGGGAAGATTTTTTTGTTTATTTGTTTTACTCTCATTAGTTTTAATTCTTCTGCCAGTGCTCTTAGTTAACCATGATGAAGTAGAAATAGCATCTGGTAGACATGTGTATTGGACTGGATATCAGATTATTTTATTTCAATTCCTGACCTTGCTGTCAGCCTACCATGTTGCTTTGGGTAACTCTACTTCATCTCCATATCACTGAGTTTTCCTAGACTGATATTTTGGAAAGCCGCGTCATTGGCTTTTGATGCAATGTTGTCCCCTAATTAATTTGAATTTTCCTATGAATTATTGACCACATGGTAACTACTTGTCTTTTAAAGCACTTTAAATTGCATTAATTAAAAAATAAATAGATAAGTATTGCTATTTTTTAAAATGTACAGCCACATTCCTCAAATGAAAGCCGGCTAAGCCCTGTGCATTTCCAGTTTCTCAAGCTGAATATCAGGGCCCTGTGAGGGTCAGTGGAGCAGGGGCTCCCATGGGGCTGTCAGGGCAGAGCTGGGCAGCTGGGGCCTGTCCCAGCACCCTGCCAGGAGCAGGACACCAGGCACCGGGGTGGCATCAGGCACCTCCCTGAGGACGGGGGTGAGCCAGGGACAGGCCAGGACATGGCTCTGCTCTGGGGAACGGGAGAGCAGCCCTGCTGTGGTGTTGCTGGGGCAGAAGTTGATGCACTGGGGGTGGGAGAAAGTGGGAGAAAGCTAGGCGTCGGTAGAGACAGCCAGACNACAGAGGTTGATGTGCTGGGGGTCTGCCATGGGGTCCTGGGCCATGAGTAAGTGGGAGAAAGCCAGGCGTCGGTAGAGACAGCCAGACCTGTGGGTGCCCTCGGGGCCCAGATGCTGGATGGTCGGGATTTTTGTCCTGCGTGTTTTGGAAGTTCATTTATTTTTGCCAGGTACCCTGGTATTCTGGGGACATGAAATGGCGCAGAATTCAGTTCTTGCTGCGTTATTGCATGCAAAAAAAGAAATGAACAAACAAAAACCAAACACCAGTCTTTCCTCATTTATGAAAAATGTAGCTGAAATAAAATTCCATGTCTTAGATTTCTAAACAAGAACTCTCCCCTGTGTACCCATTGTGGCTGGTAAAATCCCCCATGCCCAGGTCTGCAGAGCCCTGTGAGAAGTGTCTCAGGGGATGCAAAGTGCTGCCATCCACATGGGGGCCGTGTGTGGTCCTCCAGAAATGTAAAAAATTAGCATCGTTATTCATTAGTTAACCTATTGATGATTCTAAAGGAAGGGAGTGGCACAAGAATTTTATCCCCAAGCCCCTCTCCACACAACGCCAAGACACTTCCTTTGTAAGGCCTGTCATTGAAAAGCTGGTCTGTGTTTTCTCTGCAACTTTGGCTTCTGCCCTCGGCACACATCGTGGGGATCATGTGTACCAGCCCTTGCTAGGAGCTGCCTGAGCAGAACAGAGCTGAAGTGTGCTGGTATCTAGGGAAGGAGCAGGAGGTATGTGTCTCTTGGCAGGAGCAGCAATGACAAAATCATTCAGTTTTTATTTCTCGAGTCATGAAATATGCTGACATTATAATGTTGCCAAATCTTAGGAGAGTTAGGGAAGACAAAGTGTATCACACCATGCTATGTTTTGTCCACCGGTCTCATTTTTTTTTTGTTACATCAACTACTTTTTGAAAACTCAGTCTTGGATTCCAAGGCCATTCTTTATAGCAGCAGTAATCTGTAGCTCAGTATCAAACTCTAAAATAAAAAAGAAGAAAAAAAAGTACATTTTCTAACTGCGTCCTGTAATATCCGTTCTTGCTCCAGTCAGCTATCTCTGAACTCCCTTCCCCACACATACACAAATTATTCAGGCTATTTTACGGATCAGCTTTCATCAATGTAATTGCTTTCTTGTGGAAATATTCACACCCTGAAGTGCAGTTCTCAGGTTTTATAGCACACAGAACATTCCCATTTTCAGTGCTGTCAGATAATTTATTCTTGCTCTAAACCCATTCTCATTCTAATTAACTTTGTTAGTTATACACACATTGGGGGATTTAGGTAAGGGCAAAATACCAAGGTAATCACCATAATATATCTAGATCTAAGATATGGAGAATTTCTATTTACCTAAAAGCAGCAGTGAGGATTGGTGGGATGCATTTCAAATTGAACCGTATGAATTCAAACTTTCCTGAGCTTTCTCAAACCCTGTTATCATGCCTATGTTTCTTACAATTAATGCACATAACCCTGCCGTGCTCTGTTGAGAGAAAGAACAGCGTGAACTCTGGTATCACAGAAGGGAAGATGTAACACCAAGAGCTGGCTGAGACAGAATTTTGCAGTGCTTAGTTTTTGTCCTAGCAGGACATCTAGCATGCAGATGCCTTGCACTGCAGGATAGGATTTGCTGCAGAGGGTTGGGTTGTCATTCTTCACAGGCTGCTATTAAGGGAACCTGCTCAGGTAAGGATTTATAGAAAAGCTCCTTATTCTCTAAAGATGCCTTGTCTAACTTTTCAGAGCAGTAAAGTTAATATTATGTTGTCCTGTGAGGCTACCTACATGACTGAACTGAAGAACTGGCTGGTAGGAGATCATTTCTCAGCTCCACAAGTGCCCACTTCTGCCAGAAAGTACTGGATTAGAGCCCAGCCCTGGCCTGGGCTGTGGAGATGCCTTTAACCATCCATCTCTTAGCCTTCAAATTCTGCTAAACAATTTTCAGAAACTTTTGGATAGAAATGATAGCTGATATACTGGCAAGAAGAAAACCCAAACATGAACAGGGAATCTTGATTAAAAGCATCCCAGCATCAGCTCTGTGTATGTATTTTCAAGTCAACTTCAAACACTAGAAGATTCTTCACTAAAATGTTTTACAGCATCTGTTGGCACTCCGTGTAAGACTTTGCATGTCCCTCTGGTACAGCTATTTCTGACACAAGCTGACAAAAATCAACACTTGGCCACAGTTGCAGATGTGTGTTTGTAAGGTCTGTGAGCCACTGAGCTTCCTTTGGCCCCCCTGGCAACTCGCAGGAGGCTCTCAATTCCTTGGAGGCACCGGTCCTCTCTACAAATCTCTGTGCAGTCACATTAAAATTCCTCCAGCATTCTGGGGAGCTTCAAGCAGCTTTGATAATTTCCATTACTAAGTTAGCGCCACTTAACATTGCAGTTTAGTTTGGAAACCATCTGCAAGTAATTTTGTTTAGCTGTATCACCTTGTACTGGGCAGGCTGGAAATAGAAATAATTACATGTACCAGAAGCCAACTTTGTTACGTAAAATGGAAAAAAAACACCATCAGCACAACCACCAGCAAAACAACCATTGCCCATTATTTTCCCTTGTAGCCTAGAAAATTAAGTTGAACAGATTCCATGACTTCTGAATGAACATGTGCTCATTTCAGAAGAGAAATGTCCCAAATTTTGCCAAGTTTCCCTTTGTCTTATGGGAGCTGGCTTCAGTGGTTGCGCACAGTGATAGCACATGGTGCATGCAGCCATCTCGAAGTGACCTTCAGATAGGAAAACAAGCAGTGGGTGTATGTCAAAGGGAGGGCAGGAGGCACAGGGATGGCTTGGAAGGAAAGGGACTGACAAATAAACAAAGGATTGTAATGCAAACAGAGGAGATCTCCAGGGGCAGTTTCAGTCTTCAAGCTGAAATAATTCATCTTTGTCGGAGAGCTCTGGTCTGGCAGTGTCCGGGTGCTGAATCATACTGTTCCTCACCCGTTATCCTACAAGGAATGTTACCAGCCCTGGCTGGTTTTGTTGAAAGGAGGAGATATCTGTATCTGATCAGGTGCCTTTTTATAAAGTGAATATGCTGAACTTTTTGGAAACAGACATTTTGCAGCGTAAAATTTATTGTTGTTTCCACTTTAAAGCACCACACAGCTCATGTAGAGGTTTTAGGAATTCAGCTTCTGTTTCAGTTATTCCCCCATGCACCTTAGTCTGCGTGCTTCCTGCCCATGTGGGTAGGATTAAAAATGCAGATGGCTGCAGGTGATGGCCATGAGGGCCCTCACAGGCTTGGATTATCCTGACCATCCATCTCACCTGGGACCTCACTCACACCCTCCAAACAGGGGCTCTTCTTCAGCTCCATCCAGGACCTTTGGCATTTTTAAGGTGGACTACAAGAGCAGCTGCCTTTAGTCCTGCTCCTGAGTTGTTGTGGGGGTTTCCTGGGCTGCACTGTGACATGAGATATGCCATGCCTGATGCTCACTTGGGTGACTGATGTTGTCGTCACCACCCAGCTTCATTCACAGTGAGTTCTTCTATTTTTCTTATTATGATAGGCCTCATCTTTACAAGCATTTCCTGCTATTAGCATGATTTTTCCTGTTCTAGAGAAATACTTTCCAGAAATGTCTACAGAAACTGTATGCCTGGGGACACATTCTTTGTACAACATGTGAGTTAAGGGTATGGTAAGCTTGTTCTGGAAAGTATAGCTGCTTGGTGACTCAGCTCCTAGAAAATACTGGTGTGACATTGGTATTTGTGATAAATTAACGTTGCCCTGGGTTTTAGAATAATACATCTATTCACATGTAGCCTCCAAAAATAATCAAGTGACAGGCTTTGATGGCTGGGGGATTTGTTTGTGTTTCTTCTCTGATTCCAGCCATTTGTAGAAATCAATGGGCAGTTCACTTGGAATTACTTATTTGCATCCTCACTGTGTAGAGTTAGTAACTATCTAATCCAACGAGCGAGCTGATGTTATAATAATCAAAAATTTGAACCTATATTGGCCATAAAACCTGTCGTTCCAGGTGGTAAATACGATCATTGCCAGAGGAAGAGGTGAGTTCCAGAGAGGTCAGGGGTTTGATAGGTGCGACATCACCACGGAGCCTGCACGATTGCTGGCGCTGGGTGTGTTGGATGTGCAAGCAAGACATTTCTCAGGAAGAACAAATTTCATCTCCTTTCTACTTAATATCATAATATCCTGAGGTTTAGTTGTGGACAGGTTAAGAGGGTTGGCAGTCCCATTCCTCAAGCTGAGGAGACACCAGGGACATTTACCCAATCTGCACTGAAACGTGCGGAACTGCAGCTTCTGAGCTGTGAGACGACTTGTGATTCAATTTGTCTCCTTCGTGCTTAACAACCTGAGAAACGTTGAAGGTGGCAGGCCAGCTGTGGAGGATGGGTGATTAGATGCATGACTGAGGGGAGAAAAGGCTGGCTGCTAATGGGCGTAAGCAGATATCAGCAGAACAGGAGCAAGAACACCAGCCAAGGGATACAATAACAGGCACTATAGCAATATATAGTAAGCCTACAGGGCTTTGGCTTAAGATGTCTGAGGCATTTAAGTGGAAAACAGAAATTATTTTTCATAGGGCTACAGTGCCAGACAGGATTTTTATGAAGCAAGTAACAGGGCAGAGAATTGTATATCTCAGTGAGTCAGAGGAGAGGTGCAGAGCAGTTGCACGGATGTGATAAATAGAAAAGATGGAATTGCCACTTTAGGCAGCTCTGAGATTGCAGATCCAGATTTAGGGGTTTAGCCTGATCAGGGAGTATCAGGCACTGTAGTGCCTAGTAGAAGAATAGGGTTTTTTCACTAATAGAGTGGTTCAGGTTAATGAAGCAGGATGCCATTAGAATTTAATGTGCAAGTTTATTAGGCATCTAAATGGTGATTCATTAATAGCTATGAAGGAAGATGAATATCTTTCATTTTATATGTGGTTAGATGCTCTCACTTGGAAACCTCCCCTAACACACTTAATTAGTCTGAAGAGGGAAATTATGCTCCCTGTGTACAGTCCTGTTATCATTCCGGTCGCTGGAGCAGCCTCCAACCTAACACACATCCGATGGGACTGCTGTGCTAAAAATAGCTGCCCACTGCTTACAACTGCAGCAGGTTAGGCACACAGACACCTACAGCACTCGTGGATGTCGAATTCTCGGTTAAAGCAGATGTACGTGGCACACATCTGGAAGAAGTGTTACTCCGAGCAATTAAAGCCTGTAGTGAGCTGTCTAGAGCACAGGAGTGATTTCCCCAGGTGGGAAAAGCAGCTTCCCACCTGGCTGTTGCCACACTTCAAGAAGTGGTGAAATTGAATTTCTGCTTAGATCAGGACTCGACTCTGCTCTCCACAGTCCTGCACAGTATTTATATACCAAGCTATTCCCAAGTAGCTCACCTCTAAATTAGTGTCAGCACAAGTCCTGTAGCAGGATCTGCCACTCATCCAGTGTAAGTGCATTACCTTTCACGCACCAGCCCGCAGATTTAAGGCAAGGATTTTGTATCTCTCTCTTTGGATCCAGCACAACAATTTAAACCTTTTGAATGGCAAGGACTTGGGAGAAAGGATATGACCTGCAATGAAAAATACTGACTCCTTAGGCCCTCTTCCTTTGACTATGGCCTGTGTCCTAGGTTTATGTAGTAAATATTAAGCCCTTTCTGGGAACCTTTTAGACCAGGATTCCAAGTCCTTATTCCATTTAATATTTAGAGCAGAGGAGTGTCTTGTGATCCATTGTAATTAATATTATCAATAACCTTTCCCATACTCTGGGTAGATGTTGTATGAAATTCCCCGTTCAGAAGCCAAGTCAGGACATTCAAATGCAGGACTAACGTTAAAAGCTGAAAGTGAGTCAATTATCATGTTTGTTTTCATTTTACCCTGTTAATACCAGTGCTGCTTAATCTTAGAGATGGCACTGGAATCTGATTTAAGATAAGTATTTTAGGCAGCTGAGCTAAACATTAATAGACATAAATGTAGGCATGACAACTTTTTTTAAGAGCCAAAAGTTGTAGAGAGTCAGATTATGCTAATAGGAAATTATAGGAATGGGAGGGAGAAAAGGTGAAACTTTTAGATACAGTCTTCCTTCATAAGATTTATTATGTACCTAAAATCTCTTCATTCATAAGATTTACTATGTTCCTGAAATCATTGCCAACGTAATTGTTTTAAAACAAAACAAACCACAAATATTATTTCAGGCTCCAGGCCTGGTTTTCCATATATTTCTATACATGCCATTATGGCAAGGCTTTTCTTAGGGCAATTTTTACCCTGAACAATTTCATTATAAGAAGACATATTCTGATTTTTCTTTTTTTCCCTCCTGATGTTTGTATCACTGTTTTTCTCCCTCCTCCTTTCTTGTCACTTTACCACAAAGAAGGCTGCAGCAAAAGAGAGGAAGGAGAGAAGGGGGAAAAACATAATTTGAAATGCAGAGCACCATAAAACTGCATTAGTTTTCTTAACCAGAATCAGGAGAAATGATATGATATTTTAATATCACAGGTGGGTTTTATGCCAATAAAACCTGGTGTTTCGAAAACCTGTCTTCCCAAGGTGCTGTTCCTGCTTCTGCTCCCCTTGCTGTTCACTTATAGCTTGCTGAGACATGACTATAGAGCTTAGATTGACTTTTATTTTTAAATTTTTGTGCCTCTATATGTATTTCAACACAGAGTTATCAACACTGCATTAGTATTCTTTTTGAAGGCTATTTAATAATTAGTATTGTAGAAGAGATTTTTCTAAAGCATAGCCAGTGGAAGACTACATGCCACCACCTTTGTAGATTGGCATAGTAAAATCGTTGCCAAAATACAGATTTTTAAAAAGGAAGACATGCTAGCTGAGGCTACAAGCTGGCTACATTGACACAATACAAGGTATTATATTCATGAGTACATTTTAGGTGCTTCAGCATGAAAAGCTGTTTTCTTCAAATTTTTGAGTGTATTTGACGAGGCTTAGGGATGATACCTGATGCCAAACCACATGCTGTTTTGTTTATACATGTTGAACACAAAGGAGGACCATTATCTTTTCTGTAGATTTTCTACAGAAAAGCTCATCTTGTCCCTGCTCCGTAAATAAAGCCTCTTTCTTGACTTGCTAAAATTAGTGGCAATCTTCCAAGTTTTCCCAGCTCTAGTCAGGGCTGTTGCTGTTGACATTTGTTACGGGGAGGGAGGAGGGAAGGAAGGAGCATTCTTTTGTTCTCGGGAGAAAAGTTTAATCCCTTTTAAGAGCAAGAGGAACTGAGAGGGAGCAGTTAAGCAACCAGATCAAGGTCACACACAGGGAATGTGTGTGGTGTACACAGCAGCCGAGCCTCCTCTGCTAACACCAGGATAAACTGGAGGTCCCTTTTTTCCTTCCTCTCTGCATCTCTTTCCAAAACCACTCCTGGTTTTCATGGGTTTGAAATGTCTTATGATAACACAATACAAATATGAGAATCAGATAGGGAAAGGACTTGGTCGTTCTTCCAGCCTGTCTGCCAAGCAGTAATGGGGCTGAGGCTGCTCCACGGGAGATGGAGAGCCAAGAGTGAAGGTGAAGCAAAGTAGGTAGGGCAGTGCCCTCACGGTGGGTCCCAGGCAGAGAGAGCAGAGTGGGCTGGGTGGTGGTGACCAGGGGCAGCCAGTCCGGCTGGACACGTGAGTCTGTTGTGACAAGGAGCTGCAGGGCTGGGAAGCTGAGTCATTGGGTCAGATTTGGGTTTGTGAGAGGCAAGGGTGGGCTCAGGGCCATCTACAGCACAGCTTGGTTAGGCACCAAGGGCAAGAGCTTGAGCTTAATCCACCAGAAGGTGCAGAGAGCCCCAGCAAGGCTTCTCCCAGCTCTGCTCCCAGCAGTCAGGTCCAAGGTCACACAGCTGCACCGTCTCAGAGCCAGCCTAGATGAGCGGCCCTCAAAGTGGGAGGAGAGGCTGCAGGGCCTTACACCAAGAACAAAACATTCACCAGAAGGTTGGGAGAGCCACCTGTTAGCCACGTGGATAAGACTGCTGCAGAGATGATAATTATTTGTGTCTGCTTACTGCAGAAGAAGCTGGGGAGATTCCCTCTGCCATTCTTTTTAGCAGTGATTCAGCAAATGCTCAGCCTAAAATTCGAAGTAATTCTGGAACAGGTTGAGGCACAAATAAACAACACAAAAATTAGCAGATTGCCAGGGCTGGTACTAGTCACCCAAGTGCTCTGAAGGAGCTCAAGGGTAGACTGAAGAATGATCTCCTGAATTTGAGAGATGGATAGTAAAATAGCAGATGAAACTCAGTGCATGTAAATGTAACTCCTGGGTAAAATTAATCCTAACTTCACATAAAATATTCTGAGCTAACACTCTGTTGTTCTTATGTAACAGTGAAACTGTGGGTTTGTAATAGTTCCATGAAGCCATCAGCTAGTACTCAGTAGCAATGGAATAAAAGATTAAATACTACTGTTTTGTGGAATGAGAACAGGGATAATAAAGCCTGACTCCAAGGGTCGCCTGCAACTCCCCCCTCGCTGCAATTCTGGTCCTCTCATCTCAAATGTATCACAGCAGGAGACAGTCTGAAGAAAGGTAATTTGTGTGAGCAAAGTTATGAGATGATCTCTTTCAAGGAACAGTTAAGTAGGCTGAAATTTACACTGTCCCTTTCCAAGGATGGATGGACGGTGTGATAGAGGTCTGCAAAATCATGAGTGACACAGAAGGGGGGAATAGAGAGGAAATAAGTTCTTGTTATTTCTTCTTGTATGAGAACCGTGGCCCATCAAGTGACACTAGTAGGAGGCAGGCTCAATGCAAGCAGGAGGTGGCCGCTCCTGTGGAGTGAATGAGGCTTGTTGTGCTGCCTGCCAAAGGATGGTTTGGAAAGGAGCCTGGAAAAGTGCTTGGAATAGAGCTTCTTTGAGCTTTACTATCTAGATAAACCACAACAGGCTCAGGGAGTCCCTTAAGGCTGGGGAGAGTATTAGGGTGAAAGTGCCTTCCAAGTGACACTTGTTTTTTACCTCATTTACACACACTGTTGGAGGCAGAAAACTGAACTAGGTGGACCAAGGTCTGCTCAGATATGACTTTACCTTTTCTGTGATTTTACTCACATCTTTAATTTTCTTTTTGAAGACAAAAGTCAAAGTTACTATTTTGAATTCGAAGTGCATCTGTCCTAGGCATGATGCAAGGTTGTCAAATACTGCCATGAAAATTCACTTTGATCTGCCGGATCTTCAGAAAGGCTTTGACACTGTGCAAGTCTTCACAGAGTACAACAGCAATGCTAAAGATGAAACAGAGGACTTTGTCTAATGCCAGCTGTACAGTGAGGAGGGTCACCAGTCCGATGGCAAGCCCACCAGCCTGAGGATGCTGTGGTTTTATCCTGTCTTGCATCTATGAAGACAGGATGCTGCCTTCCTCTTTGTGTGCAACCTTCTTAAAATATTTGTTCCTTTCCATCCTTCTGCTTTTGCATTTTGAGGGAATTTGCCGTGAGTGGTTGCCATGGTTACAAGGATACGGCTGCTCTTGGAGTGGGAAATCTGCAGAGAGCAAATAGAAAAACCAGTGCATCTGGGACAGGGTAAATGTGCTTTGTATCCATAATGGTCATTCCGCCCCAGTTAGAAGCTGATATGAAATTGGAAAAAGAGATGTTATTCTTAACCCCCTTGTCTTACTGTGAAATGTAGCACTCTCCTTTACCATTAAGTCTTCTTAGATTGCTGAAAGCATTCTGATTTCTGTGGTCCCTTGAGTATTAAAGGGCAGGAAACAGGCTGTGTTGCAAAATGTGCTACTAAACCAAGTTGCGAAATTTTCTTTGTAAGAAAGAAAATGGCTTTTTCTTTCTTATTCAGAGTTGTACGCTTCCATTTTGTTCTTTCCTCCAAATAAAATGGAGGAAAAGACAGGAGTAATGGTTCTTCCCTTGGCTTTGCACTCTTTGGTAGCATTGTCAAATACTTGTGCCTCTGACCAGCTCTGTAGAGCTCATGGTTGGACCCAGGAATAATGCTGGCCACATCTACAGGGGTGTAGGGCATGCATGAAAATTGTCTTATGAAGCAGCTGCGTTGAAACAAAGTTTATTGTAAATCTGAAGCCAGCCTCGGTCCCATGACTGGCACTGAAGGACCCATTGCCTCTGCTACAAAATTTGAGGAAGCCTTCACCACAAGTGCAGAGGGTGAATTAGGATGTCTTTCTGAAAAAGTCAGTACAGAGCCTCTGTACACGTTTGCAGCCTGGAGAGAGGAGCTACAAGATAACTAAGCCACCCTCAACAAAAACTTTTCATTCTGGAGTGGTAATTGCCAGTCAGGTAACTTTGGTTAAGGCTCTCCTGCAAGTCCTGACTGTAGTGAAAAGAAAGGGGAAAGAAAAAGCAATAAAGGAAGCAAAATCCTACAATAGAAAATAGACTTGGTGGTTTCTCTTGCTGTCTTCCTCCACAGAATTTAACTGTAGTTCTTTGCCACTTTAACACAGAACCGGTTATCTGAGCAAGCATCAACACAATTTTCAAGGTGAGTGCAGCTGCATCTCATAGATGCTGATAAAAACACTCAGGGGACTAACTGATGTTCCAGGCAAGACTATCAAAGGATTTATTCTAATTTGTTTTATTTTCATTAATTGTTATAAATCCTTTGCTTAACTACAGTAAAAAATTAGCCTTTTGGCGAAATACACACAAAAAATCCACCCCATTTTTAAAACGTGTTTTTCTTACAAAGCCCAAGTTGCAGATGTCTTTTTGTTTGCAACTTCTACAGTAAAGTTCTGCAGTACTTGAGAAAAATAAAACGAGTTTTTGATAGAAGAGGCAGCTAACCATTTAGGGGAGCTTACTGAGCAGTAGAACATTGCAAATGGCAATAAATATTCAAATCCCTAAGCAAGATATTTCCAGGCTTCTGTATTCCAATAAAATGATTAAAATGAATGCCTCTCTATTTATAGAGGGTGGCAGCTTAACACCATAAGATATTCACATTTAATAGTGTGCTCTTGTAATGCTGCCAGTGCTGAAGAGTTGAGGGACTGCTTGCCATGACGGATGGGTTTCAGCCAGGCAGAGCCTGCTGCTGACGCTCGGCCACCACAGCAGCCACCTGCCAGCCACGAGGTTCTCCTGACAGGGCAGCAGCCCCTTGATGGGGAGAATTTGTGGCTGATATTCATTGGTGTTCTTAATCACCTGACAGGCATGCCCATGGTATCACTTTCTGGTGCTGCTGGCAGTCATAGGGCTCAGCTGTAGGCACACCGAGTTTGGAGAGAACTGGGCCAGCTCTGAGATGTGCGGTAGTAATCGTGTGTGTGCTTCTGTCAACTAGCATTTGCCCGGCTCTGTGGTGTTCTAGCCCTTTTTCTTCACAAAAACAACCTCTTGCAGCTTTGCCACCTTCTTTGATAGTCATGCAGCAGTCCTGGAAAAGCTCTTCTAGTTCCACAAAAATTAAGCTAGACCTTTAGGAATTGGTGGTGGAGGGTTCAAAAGAAACCCAAACCAGGTCAATCAGCAGCCCAGAAACACTTCTGCAAAGCACAGTTTAGGTCCAAGCATTATTTGTAGCGGGTGTTTTTTCACCATAATACTCTGTGAAAAGAAGCTCTGCCAGCTGCGTGTTAAATGAGATGAGTAACATCTGCCACATGCTCATTAAACATCACACATATATGATACAAAATCCTCTGCCGAATCTAGTGCTAATTAAGATCTGTAATGAGAGTTATTCACCTTTTAATTAATATGAGCAGGGTAGATTTTCAGTAATATCTAAGTGAGTGGGGAGCTTACATCTGCTTTTGCAAAAGCAGCTTAGAGAAGCATTTCACTGGACTGAAATGTCATGCAAACAGCAGTAGCAGTGGCTACTTTTTTAAACTGGGACACAGGCCTGGGTGCACGGGAACTGTTGACTAGCTTAAGTCTGCTGTAGGAGGTTTGGTTATCAGTGGGACGATGTGATGGAATTCCTTTCACTCTCCTTCCTTCCTTCTGGCTTGCTTTCTCCCCTGAAACACAGGTGACTGTTCTGGAGAAGTGCTGCACTTGAAAACTGAGTCTTGGACAAAAGCCAAGGTCTTGATCCAGCTCTTAGTGCAGCAAGTGGAAAGATGCCTATTTATGTGAGAAAAGCTTCAGATGGCCTGTGGCAAAAGATTTAATGGAGCCTTTTTTAGTAGTTAGGTTTGCTCTGATTTCTTTGTCTGTGTAATAACTTTGTCTTCTACTATGTGCAGTTCACAGTCTGACACTAATGCCCTTTTGCGGGACAGGAAAGAGATGTTTTTAAAATAAATCCAAATATGTGAACATCAAGAGTTCTGTACAACCCATAAAAAACAGTCTTTAGGAGAAGTTGTAGGGACAGGTCTTCTAAAGGCCTTCTAAAGGCAGGTCAAACACAGGCTCAAGGAGCAGTTATTAAATAATGAGAAAAATCGCTCTGTTAGAGCCACTAAGGATCTGTATTGTCCATGTGGCAACATATGGCCAAGGATGCAGCTTAACAGTGAGAGATACGAAGGTCTGACTCTGCCAGACAGAAACTTGCCCCTACTCCCTGGCCAAAACTCATCCCAGAACTCCATTTCTAACGCACAGCCTCCCTGTCATGGGAGCTGGGGAGAATGCATGTATTCTGGAAGCTGGAGATCCCCACGAGGTGTGACTTAGACCACTTAACCTGGAGCCAGTGAAGAAAAACTCTGAGTCACAGCTGAGAGGTAAGATTGTGTTTCTTGGGAGAAGCTGGCTTCAGTGGGAAGAAAGATCCCAGCTCCTGCTGAACCCCTGCAAGCAGACATCCTGTTGCCTTACCCTGCTGCAAGCTGCTTCCAAGGATCCTGCTGCTGCTGTGGATCAGGCTGCCTCCTGTGCACGTCACTGCTCCAGGCAGCAGCACTTTGTCCGTGTGCAGGATGGCTGGAACCAGCTCCTGCAGCTCCCATGGGAGTGTTCAGCAGCTCTCCTGCAGCGAGGGGGAGCAGAGCACATGGCCCTCACCTCAGAATGCTCTGCTGGGGCTGCCTGGTGGAAAGAGCCTGGTCATCCCAGGATTCACACAGATTAATATACTTTGTGTAGGCTGTGGGCTGCTGCTGGGCAATGAAGGTAAATAATCTTTTCCAATAGGTTAAAGGGTCAAAAGACTTTGAGCTGAAACCATGTGCTGGAGCAGAGCTGAGCATGTCTGGTGCTGAGCTGATTGGAAAAATCACGAAGGCGTTTCCTCCCTCTGGCTTCAGCTTTATCATTTAAGTTACTACATTTGGTGAGGCTTCAGAAGCAGAAAGCAAAGCCACAGAGGTAGAGTATGGGGGAAATATGACAAAAATCAGATCAGCAGAGCTATTCCCATCTGATTTTTATTGAGTTTTGTGGAGCATGTGGCTATTGTGTAGGAGATAGCATTTGAGTTACTAGTAGAGGTACTCCAGCCTGTTTTGAGGAAAATAATGAGCTTTTGATGCTGTAATAAGGATAACTAATTTTCAGTTTAAGGTAGGCTTAAACTAGCCTAGCTAAACACATCTAGCGTTTCCATTTTGAAATAAATGCCAGAAAAAACCCTGATGAGTTCTGTTTCAAATGAAAAGGATGTATCTCTTTTCAGAGGAAGCATAGCTACAGTTTTGGTTTGATATACCAGCATTAGCTGAGTATATGTTCTCTAGAAAATAGGTCACAGCAAGAAAGGCAGTTAAATTTAAACAAAATATGAGCAGTAGTGACTAGGGAGATTAAGGTGTTCAGTAGAGGGATGGCACTAAGTGACAAACAGTCCTCTTTCAGCTGGGCATAAATATTAATGCCTTTCACATTCGTGCTAGACAGAGCCTTTTATTAAAACCCACTAAATAAGAAAATTGTAATCTGCATTTCTTAGGTTGGAGGCTTTGAGCCTACTGTGGCTGCCTAGGAGGAAAAATGTAGAACTGCTCTTGTAAATGGTCACTCTTTGATCACTTGTGGGACTGGGGAATTCCAAATCTGATTTGACACATCACTTTTCAGGACAGTAGCTTATTAAATAAATATAAAATAAACACTAACATCACTTCCTTGCTGCAGGTATCAATTTGTTCAGTAGTTGTATTCCTCATTCTAGCTTGCCCTCCAGCTTTGTTTCTGTGCCCATGCTGTGAGAATAGCCAGGGCTCTTGCTTGAGTGTTCCCTTTTCCTAGCTAATACATTATCTCAGCTGTTTAAGAAATATAGTTTTAAACATTTTAGGTGATGTACTCAATATCGTGATTACACCTTGTTCTTGTTTGCAATTATACCATCACGATTACAATACAGCAGTCTGGAAAGAGTCTACCATGTCATTCTTATTGGTGTGGTGCTGTCACTAGGGAAAATTTGTGTTTAGGATTGCCCTTTTCTAGCCTGATTAAAGGAATTAAATTCATCATAAAGTCAGATATAAATATTTGAGTTATATACATGCATGTGTACATATATTTTTGTGTGTATATATATATATACACATGCATATTTGTATATATATATTTATACATGTATATTTGAATATTCACCAAAATTTCCATAGGCTGAAGAAGCTTTGTGCTTTAAACGAAGGTTTTGAAAATTCGGATACGATTTCTGGGCCAGGACTAAGATCAGCTCATTTCATTATCTTTTTCCCTACCATTTTGTTTCTTGGCTGCTTCTCGCTTTGCATTCTTCCCTGCGGAAGGGAGCATAAGACTCAACCGATACACTTAACACATTATTTCAAACATGAGACATATAGAGGTATGGGCTTGATGGAATTTCTCAAAGGGATTGCTTATGCTGAGTGTTTGTGCTCTTACATGAGGTGATAGCAGAGTGCACTAGGGCACTTCGTGGAGGAGATAACCTGGAATTTAACAGACAAATTTAGAGAAAGATTGTAACCTTTCATCAAGAAACAAGCTTGTTTCTATAGTTTTCTGCTGGCTGATGGCTCTTTATTAGTTTAGACTGGTAATGTTGTTATTATGAAAGGAATTGGTCTTTGTGATAGCTTTAGGAGGCTGTGAATGTAGTGGGAGCTGTAGGAGGAAAGGCAATCATCTCATTGATTGAAGTAATCAGTGAAATCATCCTATTCATTTCAGCTGTTTCGGTCATAAATGTGACATTATTCTCTCCATGATCTACCAGAAAAAGGTATTTTTGTGAGCATTATTCAGTCAGAGGCTTTGCAGTAGGTCATGCTTCTGTGTTGATTACTGGTGCACTCCAGATTCTGGTGTGCCCATGCAATAGCTGATTTGGGGTGGCAGGTTATAGCCACGAGGAAATGCTTGCAGAAAATGCCTTTTTACACTGAGCAGGACTAGAGCTTTGGTGCTAAAAGTAATTTGAATAACAATGAAGATCAGTGTCAAACCGAGTGATGAAAAGAGGTTTACAACCTCCAAAAAGCAAGATGGCCTCCGGATGATGCAAAAGTGAGCAAAAAAGGAGACATGTCCTGGTAAGTCTTCTTCCAGCTCTCCAGGCAGAGAAGTCAGTGGCAATCTCTGTATACTGGGATCTGTGAGCAATTGCTTGTCCCCAGAGCAGCTGCCCTGAAGGTGGGGAAGGCAGACATAGGAATGGTGATCTTGTATTCTGGTTTGCATCCAGTGGACAAACACTTCGTAGGGAAGGCGTAGGAGTGCTACAAGAAAATGCCATCTTCTTTCCCCTGAAATGCAGAGAAATCCCACTAGATCCCAGAGATAAGCCACCCTCCTATAGTCATTGGACCAAGCCAGAACAGTTCTTTAGAAGCAGTTTTCTCTCTTAATCTTGCCAGTAATTTTAATTCATGCAGGAAAAAGAGTTGGCATTTGCTACTAATGTTGACTAGATACTTCTCATTTATTACACTGATTCTCAAAAGCAAAACCAAATAAGTCCCTTTCCCTGTAGTTTGGGTTTTTTGTTGTTGTGGGGTTTATTTTGGTTTTCTTGGTAGCCTGTCTGTTCAATAATTTAATGACTCATTAAGCATCTTGGAGGCAGAAACCATCATATTGTACTAAAGCTAGTACAAAGCAGCCCTTCCTCTTGGCCAGGACATCATAATTGCAAAATACTGATTTATCAATTGGAATACAAGTTTCCAAAGAACAACTCTGACATTTTCTATATCCTCAGAATGACTCTTTTGTGCTAAGCAAAATGTTATGAACAAACACTGGAACTGTCATTTCCTGATACCCACTCCTGAATATTCTAAATACTTTCTCAGCTGTCCCTTCCACTTAGCTGTTCTTGTTTGCTGTTCCCTACTGAATGGCAGGTTAACAATAGAAGAAAGGATAGATAAATTGTTGTAGGCTGTTGTCCAGACAGTGTTTTTGAGCAAAGCTCTGCTCAGAATTAAAATGCTCGTATATCATGTCCACAGCTACAGAGATTGTGTCCAGGAGGTCGGCGGCTGCTGCTGTAGTCTCTGAAGCCACTTGGATCTTTTGGACATAGGTAAAGTTGGAAATCACCTTTCAACCCATAGATACCTTCTCTTATTATGAGGAAGCTGGATTCTTGATGGGTATGTTAAACTGCCCATTTTGGTTGTCTTACAAGACAGTGGAGAGGACCAAAGTTAGATACTTCAAAACCCTAGTGGTTTGGAAATGGGCGTTCTCAGTGGGGTGATCTTCATGTAGAAAGAAATGCCTGCGGTATCTTCCTATTTTTCAAAAAGAAGATATATTTACTCTATGTGGGTTGTGTTTCACTGCTTTGTTGCCTTAAAATATTTCGTTGATGTCTTTAACAACGTTATCTATAGCTCTCATTCAAAGATCAATACGTAGAGACAGAGTTGAGCCGTACACTAATGTATTGGAGCAGTCTTCTGCCATTTCAAGCGTGTTTCTAGATGATGAGGAAGAAAAGCCTTGAAAATAGAAGATTCTAACTTTTTATGGCTGTAACAAATGATCATACACCTGGGGTCTGAGTGTGATGAAAAGGTGACCAATGTTTTAGAAGAAAAAGGGTATTTGTAATGAAAAAGCTTCTAAAATGAGCTTGACCTTCACCCATAGTTTCATTACAATGTGGTTGACACAGAACAAAAGAAAAGGATGCAGTAGTGCTGTACAGCTGAGCTTTCTGGTAGACAGTAGTCTGGGGGGAATTGTGATTGCTTGAGACTTGAAGTAGCTTTATTTGAACTAACTTCTAGCTGTTATAGAAGATCATTTTGGAAACCTCGCTCTCCTTCTGATCATTAACCTTGTATTTTTTGGTTCAGAATGGCTGTGTTTGGAGTACCCTCAGCAAGCAGCAGGATGAGGAGCTCGTCGGGATCCGGGTGTGAATGGGAAGGTAGACTGAGAGGCGGGGAGGGTCCCTGAGACCCGTGTTCTTCTTGCTGCATAGAGCAGATCAGAGCTGCAGGTCCGAAAGGAGGGCCCTCAAAGTGGGTTCTGCTAACAGAGCCCACTGCCTTGGCCAGAGGATAGAGAGGTAGTTTTCTTGAGGTGTCCTGATCACTTGGTTTTGGTTTGGGAATAACCATTTGTAACAACAGCTGCAGCAGCTGCTGCAGCAACTCTTTCCAACAACACCAACCCGAACAGGAGGTACCCCCTCATACTGAAGAGGCTTGATCTTGTGGATTTCTTGGGTCAAGTGAAACCCATACATGCAGCCTGCTGTCTATATGTCCAACTGTCCAGTCAGAGCACGATGGTATCTTACCTGTCAAGGCCTGTTTAGAGAGAGGATAAGCCCACCAGCCCAGCTGTGTGTCTTATATGGCTCCAGATTGAAGGCTGGTGGCAGTCTAGCAGCTTGTGTGCCTGGACGTGCTGCCCAGCGTTACATGATTGGCTGGCAGAGTGCATTCTCTGGATTTAATTTACAGTGAAACCGGAGCAACAGATTAAATAACAAAGATGGTTGGGTAAATAAGGTTTCTATTTACACAGATTTCCTTCCCCCCCCCCTCCCCCCCCGCACTGAACCTTGGTGCTTTCATGGAGTTGCTCTGCTTGGACTTGTCTGTTCCTAGACCTGGCTGCATGAGGCTGCCTGTGTTTCAGACCACAGCTCATTCCCTTGGTCTTCCTCATCAACATCGTTTGGCCTCTGATCAGTAAAGTCAGCCACTGATTTGCACCAGTTGTGGTTTTGATGCAGTGGTGCATGAGGTTAAGTAGGTAATACCAAGGGAGGCTTGTTGCTGCTGCATATTCCATTCAGGGATTTACTTTTTTATGGAAACTGTTTTAAAATTCTCTCACACAGTACTAGTCTTTTCTTCCAGAGGTATGATGAAAAGCTAAGTAGGTCATTTTTTATCTTGAAGATATAAACTTGAAAATGAAAGCTTCTGAAACAGTATCCACTTGGTAAATCTAGCAAGGGGTATTTTTGTCATTGCTTGATGATGCCATCAAATAGAGAAAATGCTACTGCAATTTGGGATTACTCTGTGACACTGGGTCACTGTTGGCTCTTGGTTTGAAGTTGGCTTTCATTGATATGAGCTTTCAGTAGCAAAGTGAAAAATATTGTGAAACTACAGTTGGTCCTCAGTGACTCTGGAGAACAGCTGAACATAGGTGTTCACCTCCTGCTCAGTGTTTGCTGCACCTTTCCTTGTAAAAGGAGTAAAGGCAGAGCAAATTGGGAAGTGGGTTGAAAGGTAAGCCTCTCATTTGACCAGGAATAGCCTGAGTTGCTGGCTGCTGAGCAGTCTCTCCCGAATCCCTTAAATCCCAATGGTCACTTCTTTTTGTTATGTGCTACCTAGATCTGGATGCTTGGGAGATATGCTTTGTGCTTTTTAAATCCAGCTATTTAAGGAGTGAGATACAAGCTTATAGAAAATCTCTGTTTTTCTTACTGATGATTATCTTCTGCTGAGTGCTCTTCAGGAGCACAGCAGAAGGCACGAAGCGTTCCTCTTCTGAAAAACAACTTGTTTACATGTTTATCCTGACATTGTAATTTAGGTCAGAGAAGGTTGGGCTTTACTTGCATTTTCAGAGTCTCTGTCTCTTGTAAATATGACACTGTTCATAATCTTTCAAGCAACATACATATATATATATATGCACAAGTGTATGCATGCATACACACGGTCTTTAGACATAAATACCTCCTCTTTCTGCCACTGCCTAATTCAAGGGGCCTTCCATCCATCCCAGTGCATGGCATTTACCAGCTCTTGTGCCAGCAATGACAGAGCTGCAGCTCAGAGCTGTGTGCCTGCCTAGGATGGGGAAGAAACACTCCAGCTATTCCTAATTTTCTTTCACTGAAATAACTCATAGGGGCTTAAAGCTGATGATAATTGTGTGTGGGCAGATGAGGGATTGTTGGACACCAGGGCTCCCACAAGACCTGATAGGTATGTCACGTTCCCCTTGCACGTAAGGTGGTCATAGCCTAGTGCGAGGAAAATTTCTGTCTGTGGTTTTGTTAGGGCTGTGCCTGCCTCTGTGCAGCAATTCCTCTTCCTTCCTAGTACCTCTGGCTTTCTGGCTGACCATTCATTTCAAGGAGCTGCGCCTCCAGCTGTACAGGCAGCTCTGCCTTTCACCTCTACATCCTACCATATGCCGAGGTTTTTGTTGCAGTAACAGGAGCACGCTCTCCTAGAGTGAAAGATAACTCATGACAGCTTGCAAAATCCCTGCAGACATCTCTTAAACCAGACTGCTTGCTCATTTTAGTTGTAAGCAAACACAGAAGGCCACAAAGAGAAGTGAGCTGGCTGTCCAGGTTAAAAGTGATAGGTTTAATCCCACCTCCAGCCTCCACCATGTCTCTTCCCCCTGCTTGACACTATTGCCTCTGCTTCAAATAATGAACCCACAGGATCTTCTTTGCATCAGCAGCCAGCCATGTTTAGAACATCATCATGAAAGGCATGGTCTATCCCCAACTCTGTTTCTGGCCTGCAGCATGACCAGAAAGATCACTTGGCTCTCTTGCCTCAGTTTCTCTCGTAATAAATGGAAATTGTGATATTTCTCTGAAGTGCTACATGAATCTGTGGGCAGGAAACACTGCAGACAAATCAATCTTATTGTTGGTCACTAAAATCTTGTAGACAAGAGTGATGAGGCAGCAGTAGGAGCCACTGGTATGATGCAGAGATTTCTAATTCCACTGGGTGGCAGCTGAGACTGAGCTTAGGTGAGGAATAATGCTTTCTCCTTTGGGTTGGATGGAGTGACTTCTTTGCTAGAAGAAAAGAGATCCAGAACCAAGCCTACTGCAAGGTCCCGATGCTGTAACCATCTAAGATGGCAATTTTCTTTCTGTTTACATTATTTGAATCCCTTATTTAATACAGACAATAAAACAAGATATTTGAACTGAAAACCCTATCAAACCTGCTGGGTTTGAATTGCCAGTCATTTACAATACTTTTAAAGCCTTATAAACAAAAGTCATATCAGCAAAGTCCCCCCATTTTTCATTTGATGTATTTCTATTGCAATCTGTTTGAAAACCAGGACATGAGGAATCATGTCTGAAAACTGTGTTTGTTGAGGAGGCAGATCACCAGACAAACACCTTCTGTCATGCAGGGTGGATCACATTGCCTACAGCCACCTTCCCCCAGCTGTGTCAGGCCCTGGCAGAAACCAACCATTGCATACAGAGCCACTGGGCCTGAAACGGCATTCTGGCAATCCTGTAGTGCTGCTAACAGGGTGCTGTGGTGGACTCTAACCTGAAGGCACAATTCGAAGCACTGTGCTGTGAGGGAAGGCACTACACTTTATCCTGTGCCCTGTCTGGCGTTATCTACATCCTCCCTCACTGCTGCACCCAGTGTGAAACAATCTTTCAGTGGTGTCTACCACTGTCCATCTCTGTTCTGGTCCCTTGGGAAGTAGCTCTCTGGTGTCTGTTTCTTCTTTGGTGCTTTGTACTGTTTGGATCTAAAAAATGGGTACCAAGCAATGGAGGATACTGAACCATTTAGTAGCTGGGTCTTGCTTTTCTGTTCAAGAGGTAAAGAAAAGCCTCCTGCAAATTATGGCAGTCTTATGAATTAGGCTACCAAGCTGTGGCAAGAATTGTTCAGAGCTGGTTAAATGCTGTATTGGTGCTCCAGGAAGAACTGCTGTCTATGTTTCCAATGGAAAATAAGTCTTATTGGCCTTGCTTGGTGGCTTTCCTCCTGTTTCTTGAGCACCTTTTCCTTTCAAGGAATTCTCCCACAAGCCAAATACTTCTTTCCATTTGGGCTTTTGGAGGAAAAATAACCCTTTCTCCCTCTCTCTCTCTCTCTCTCTTTGTGCTGCCTCAAAGTGAATCACGCCATGAACTTTGACACAGAGCTTCTCATTTTTTACTGCACACTTACCTGCAAGTTCCTCACTTAAAGTTTTTTTTATCCTCTCTTCTATTCTTACCTCTCCAGTTCCTTCAGGGAATGCTGTTCATGTGGGTGCAGTGGGTAGAAAGGGGCTGCAGAAGCTCTCTAGGAAGAATCCCTGTTTCAGAAGAGCTAGTACAGCTATGGAAGGCTGGCAAAGGCAGCTTTCATAGGAATTGCCTTCAGGGTGGGCAGAGGGCATGACAGGAACAGTGAGGCTGTGCCTCTGGAGTATTACTTATTTATTCTCCTGACATAAAAGAGCCATTCTCAGCCTAGCCTTCACATCAGAGAGATCTGACACCTGGATTCTTCTTTGTCCAGCAGATTTGGGCTGCAGAGGAGAAGGCTGCCCTCAGCACGGCTGTAGGAAGTCTCTGCAGAGCTGTATGAGGCTGGCCTGGGTGTCAGGGTGTTTGCTTAACAGCATGGGAGGGTTTGGATGTGAGAGGGAGTGCCACGTATAATTAGAGAGAGAGAGAAAGGAGGCTCATTCTTGGGGATTGAGTGTTAATAAGCTTTGACAAGAGTCACAGATGAAAGAAGAAATGGTTGCAAAGCTAAAACGAGGCTGGCTTCAGCCCTGAGGTATCTTGCATGTTCTGGCTGAAGACATGCCAAACGGGCGTGCAAAATTATGTTTTGTGTCTGAATTGATTTTTGAAAGGCATTTGATGGCCAGTATGGATGGGCATGGGACCATCCATCAGGCCTTCAGCATTACAGCAGCAAGAGTGTGGAGGTGTGGAGTTCAGTGCAGGAGCAGGTGCCCTGGGAAAGGAGTGGGTTTGGCTTTAGCAGCTCTTTCTTTACTGCCCTGTGATACTGCCTTACCTCAAGTAAGAAGCAACGCAGGCTTCAGCGGTGCAGGCTGACATTGTGTAGCCAGACAATGAGGATGGTTCTACACTTAAACTTTATATACCACTTATTGCTGCTAAGTGGCACATTAAAAGCTAGAGAACAACAAAAGCAAGGTTGTTGGATTCGCATCTGTTCCACTCGTGAAATTGTCATGTCAAGCAGTACTAATAATACCCTGGAAAGCAAACAGTAGCAATGAAACTGAATTCTCTGCCTGGACAGCATAGACTGTCCAAAGGGAACCCCAGAGAAAAATTAATCCAGGAAAAACTGAGGCTAACTTCAACTCTGTAAAGAAATCTAGCTGAAACAAAATAATAATTCAACATAGCTTGGCATATAGCTGTGACACCTGGTCCCCTCCCAAAATAGTACAGGACTTTAAAAACTTCTGTCCATGAAATGGAAAAAAATCCTCCACTGGTGATGAAATTGAGAAAGCACCTACCACATTTTCACTGAGCTGAAATATAACAGAAGTGCAGCATACAAACTCCCTCCAAGAAGCTGTCAAACCCAGCCCAGTGCCCCATGAGGTACAGAAATAGCCTAAAAACCTTTATAGGGAGACGCAGAGCAGGTGGCAGTGGACAGCAGGATGAGACTTCACCTTGCACAGCAGTGCTGGCCTGGGGCAGGTGCAATTTAAGTGTGATAAAAAAAGCGTGAGCAGACCTATCCACCTCTTGAGAAGCTATTCTGTTTTCTTGTGGACACCAGCCCCTCCTGAGACTGCAGGCTGCCCACTGCACGCTGCAGTACAATGCCCCCACTCAGCCTACTTCAACCTCCTCCTCCTTGCTTGCTCCCTCTGCTAGCTGAGAGCAGAGCAGCAAAGGAAAGCAGCTCCAAAGGCTCCTTGGCTCCCTGCCCCGACCCTGGCAAGCAGCTGTGCAGTGTCAGGAGCCCCAGGTGTGCCGGCAGCCAGCTCTGCTCTGCCACCCCGGCAGCACGAGCTTGCCTGTCCCGTGCACCCCAGCCTGACCTGAGGGCACCCTCCTCCCCAAACTCCTGGGGGACTCCCTGGGGAGTCCCAGGCTGCTTCCTGCTGAGTCTGCAGCAGCTGGTGGTCTGATTAAACAAGCCTAGATAGATAGGCAAAAAGGTTTGATACCACTTGGTTTTGCACGGGCAGAACCATCAGGTAAGAGCATAGGGACTTGTCTTCCCTGGTGCTCCTCTTCCATCCTAGAAATCCTAGAGGAAATATTTTTTCTTTAATGTTATTTAATTTTATTAAGATTAATTCTATTGACTTATTTAACTAGGTTTCATAGCTGATTAATCTGAAGTTGGTGGTTAGAAGTAAAACTAGTTTTACTAATGGGATGATCACCCTGCCAGGAGCACTTGCATTTAGCTGAACTGCTTCTTTTGTTTCAACTTGTTTTCAGCAATGCTGGCTCCAAGCTTCTGGAAACGTGAACCTATTCCCTTGTGTATGATAAGAGTAGCCATACCACACAGACAAGGCCATAATTAGTGTCCGGGACAACCATAGGAGAGAAATACGTGCATGAAACCCAACGCTTGGTAAATGCTCTGGAGTTAAAGCTGGGGGTCTTTGAGGAGCTGTGGGATGATGGACTGCAAGGGATATCTGTGCATCAAATTCTTCACTGCTGTCGTTTCACCAATATGTGTCAACACATTTTCTGCATGTTGAGCTGTTTTAAAAACAGGGTCAAGTACTGCCTGCCTTACTCTTTTGTTTACAGCAGGGACAGATGGATCATTCACTTGTGCATTGCTCAACATTGGAAACCAAAACCCATGTAATTGGAGCAGGGGATTTTGGGCTGATCTGTACAAATAGTTGGACAGACTTAACTGTAATCAGTTATGGAAAACATCACTTGGAAACAGTATTTTGGCTGATAGCAATTATGTCTTAGCTTGGTAGTTTATGAACCTGAAACGAAGTTTTAAATCAATTTGACATCTTACCAACTGAAAAGTAAATTGCTCTAAGTCATAACTGATACAAATTATTACACCTGTGTCCCCAAAGGAGTTTCTGAAGGATTAACTGAATCAGTTTAATAACTGATTTTAGTTAAACTGGTGGGAACTATTTTGTGTAAACCAGTCCTTAGGGCTGGGAGGTTTCACGGAGAATCAGGTGAAGAGTTGCACAGCAGCACCTGGGGAGAAACATCAACGACCGTTTGGAGCTTCACACATAGATCTGCTTTGCAAGGAGGTCAATCAATATGTGTCAGCAGAGCAGCATTTCTTTTGCTGTTGTTGGAAAGACACAAAGATCTTCCTAAAATCAGATCAAAAATGCTTACAACCAAGCGACACAAGTTTCTGGTACAGTATGGTTAAATTCTGTACGTTCCAGTTTCCTAGAACCATATCAATGTAGTACATAATTTTCAGCAGGCTCTGGTAGAGCAATTATTGCTTATTTTTGCCATCTGGAAAGATGCTTCTGGATCTAGTTATCCTATGAAGGGTATAAATTCTGCATTGTGTGCACCAGCTCCTTCTGACAGAAATGTGTTTCTGTGAGCATGTCTAATCTCTATCAGACTTGCTCTGGGCGTAGATCAGTATTAATGGTTTTTAGATCCTAGCTTAAGAAACAGCAGCCAGGGTATGCATTATACTACTCCACTGTCCCCTGACTGAGGTTGCGTAGGCTTGTGCCACACGCCTACTGTGGTGTGGCTTAGTTTCCTTGGAAAGATAACAGGATTTCAAAGAAAGCTTTGAGCCAGTGATGTGGAAGAGAAAAATGTCCCCAACGCTTCTGCTGTGTATGGGCAGAAAAAGCAGATATTTTAAGGCAGTGGCAGTGAGAGCACAGATTACACAATTTGTAGCACCTTTGGAGGGTATAGCTCAGATGTGATTCCCTCAGGCATCCAGATGGATAGGGTTCAAAACTCCATCCTGAATACTGATAGTAATGGGAACAGCTGTTCACTACCATGTTCAAGTGTAAACAAGGTGTGGTTTAACAGGCACAAAATCATCTGTTTGCAAAGAGCAACCCAGCCTTCCCCACCAGATGCAAGCTCCTAGGGCAGGCTCAGACTGAGCCTGACCTGTGTACCAGACCCAGACTCTCTGTCCTGCACCCAGACCTGTGCATGGGAGGAGCCAAAATGTGCCTCCGTGGGCCTGGCTCCCACACCTCAGGCTTGGGCTCTAGTGCGCTGTCTGTGCACTTGAAGCTGAGTTTGCCATCACCTCAGCTAGCACAAAATGCCATTATCTCTTTTAGACCATGAAACACAGATCATACACTGATCAGTGCTATCTGGCACCTTTGACAGTCCTCTTGGCAGAGAGCTTGGTGATGGATTCGACATAAAGATTAATTTCTGTTGAGTCAGGGAAGGAGTGAGAATCTGGACAGCTCACACTCATTCTGTCTAGGGCTTAGGAGCTTCTGGCCTTTTTTGTTTTTATTGTTTTGGTGGTTGGTGGGGGTTTTTTACAGTTAAACAATTTCAATGAGCAGGATTAACTTCACTACAGCGAGTAAAAGACACCATACCCTTATTAACAGTCTGTCAGCCTGGACCTTCTCCCTAAATTAACAAATGACAGGATGGGTGTGAGTTTCTGAGGAGTCAGTAATAGAGGGTGGGAAGCAGCGTGATGTACTCCCAGCTCACCCTCAGTAAATTCACTGAGCTGTGTACACATTGCACAGACAGAGACTGTTTGTTCAAGGAAGGCATCAGGCTCCACTAACTCTCACCACAGAACCAAGCTCATTAGGAGCTTGCAAGCCTCAAAGGATAGTCCTTTATCTTCTTCTTACTTCAACTATGAAACCCACAGGAAATAAAAAACAATCCCTGGCTATGGAACACTGTCAGCGTCTTGTGTTTTTAGGGGAAATGCCCTGGGTTTTTCTTCTGTACCACTGGTGGTACTGCAAAGTTAATAATATGAAGTAGTGTGTTTATCATTGCATGTAACAAAGAATTTTAATGACGTCTTATTTATATCATAAAAGGCTCTGTGCATGTGTCACCCTTGTGTTTTGATGTAGCTGTCTCTCAAATATCTTTTGATAGACATCTCTGCCAGTCATTGCGAGGTAGTAGGAGTAAAATATGCAAGGACATTTAACACAATACTGAATATTTTCATTTGACTTGTATTCCTGGCTGTGTAGTACTCCAAACTACACTTCACTAGCCAGGTTTGGGAGAGTTTTTCCTTGCTGAGAAAGGGCTACGCTACTGTGAGATTCTTATAGTTGTCTATTATCATGTGATGTGGTACAGCCCAGAGACCCACACCCACATGTAGAACGCCAGCATTTGTGATCTGCTTGGACCAGACAAGACAAAGAAATACTAAAAATATGAGGGAGAACTGGGGCAGAAGGACAAGGGTAAGAGCAGTAAGGGAAAGGGGTGCATGGCTGTGAACCCCTGCAGGGATTTACGGTGCATGAGTCACCTCATGCAGTCCTGTGGCCAGTCTGGGTGCTCCTACCATGATTCAGGGTTTAGGAATGAGGATGCAAATGCAGGCAGCCTGTATAGGCCCCTTGTGGCTATAATAGCAGTTGTTTTTTCAAATCATCAAAACAGCGAGGAAAGACCTACCCCTGCCATTAATCCTTTGTTCCAATTTCTAACCCGAAGAACATAAATGAGGACAGGAGATGATTGTTCTCAGCAGATCCCACAAATTGGGAAAGCAGCAGATGAAACAGACACACAGATATCCAGGATTCTGAAGATAGTTCCTATCCCAGCAATTTTTAGGAAGGCCACACTTCCTTCTTTCATATTTTGAGATTTCTTTCAGTAACATCTCTCAGAGTATGAAATTAATTCTGGTGGATACAGACAACAGTTTAGTTTGCAGGTGCTGTAAATAATTTCATTTGAGAATAATGATATATCATGTTTATGCCGAAACTTCCAGGATGAAAGTGACCTTGCTGTGATACAGAGATTGTACTTACAATAACCGTCAGACAGATGGGGAAATGGCAGCTAACCCAATATCACACAAAACCTCTCCATCACAGTTGGGAAGAAAATAGCAATCTGTTGGTCCTTGGTTCCTAAAATGAGATTCTCCTCAAATAGAAATATTTTCATAGCTGTGACATGGCTAACAACCTTTGTACATCTTTGTGCATTAGTAGCTGTCTTCTACATAGTCTTTTTTTATAGGTGAGTTTGCTTCAATTGGTGGAGAAATTACGACTCTGTATCAGGTGCACTGTACTCTGACATAGTTTTCATTACTTTCATTGCTGCCTTGTCCCAGCCTTCATTTTCATTGCACTTGGGGTTTTTTTAGGTTTTAAAGGAATAAACGTGATCCGTCCTGGGAAGAAAAGGCACAAATTAAACCAAATCTCCACAGTGCAAGTAATCTGAAATATCCTGTCCAGTATCCAAGAATGACGGTCACTTTAAAGAAAGGTATATGTCTTTTCTCAACCCTCTTTTTTTTTCAGTTTTCAATTGCAGTTAAGGCTAATGCTCTTTATTTTACATCTCTGTGTAGCCATTTAAAGCTGTGCAAAGTGAGTATATTTTTAAAAATCCTTCTATTTCATCCTGACAAAAATGACCATACAGGGTCTGGAGTGATATAGAATTTTTTTCTCCAAGCTGACTGGGTCTATCAGTGTGGAAGATTGAACACGCTGGCATTCAGCTCTGTCAAAAGCGAAACTCCATAATGTGCACTGTTTCAGCAAATACTGATCTCCTTTGTTGCAAGGCTTTCTGTATGCATCATCAGTCACTTGACATTTTGTGTACCCTAGAAACCCAGAAACAGCAGCATCAATGCTTATTTGTTTATATATTTTAAGAAACTTCATTTATGGTTTGACTTCAGTCACATCACTTCCCAAATTATCTTTCAAGAGCCTGTCTCATTGGAGAATTACTGGAGAGTGGCCAACATGCCCAAGGCCTTACCATTTTTATTCCTTGCTCCAGTGACTCAACTCACCCACACCACTAGGACCTCCACAGTACTCATGAGCTCCCTGAGTGCTGCTAAAACTATTCATAGCTACAATTCACAGACTGAGTGACACCGAGGACTGCATTCACGAGACACGGGTAGAGCGAAGCCTCTTTAGATGTAGGATTAATCCAGCAGATGGAGCAGCTGCCTGACACTGTGGAAATAGCCTGTATTTTGGACAGGGCAGCATGATCTGGTGGCTTGGTGCACCTGGTTATTATTAACTAAAATGTGGTCATTATTATTTGTTAGCATCCATGGGCAGAAGAGAGACCTCTGCCCCACTGTATATTTTGGAAAATTTTTACTACTTCCTGTGCTTGTGCGCTCCCATTAAAATAGTTTCTAACTTCAGAGTTTGTCATCAGGCTCTTGGAGCTGGCAAGGCAAATGGCGATCTCCGCTGTAAATCTAGAATGTCATCTGACACTGGCTTGACTGATGGAAACTGATCTGAGACAGAGCCCACTGCAGGGCTTAAGAGCAACCTGCTCGTGCTCTATAATTATCAGTGAGTGTAGTCAAAGGGAGCCTGATGCACCTTGTGGAGTTAAGGACCCCCAAGTAGTGATGACAAGACACGTGGGCACCCTTTACCTTGCATATAAGCTGTTCCACATCATCCCGTGGGAATGGGAGCGCAAGGCAAATCTAGCACTCCCAAGGTTTTGTGTGTCGCTATTACATCTCTCCTTCTCCATCCTGGAACAGTTTTCAGCCTTACCTACTTCTTCTGTCAACCTCCTTAGATGGTGTCATGTTCTGTCAACTGGGTAAAGTGCTGAGACATTTATTTCAATCTTGACATTGTGACATGTGCTTTAGAGATAATGACAATTTCAGACAAACCATGGCATGACAGGCCCTCATTCTCATGCTGTTTAAACGTGTACTTCTTTAGGAAACCAAAGAGGAGCAGATAATGATGCCATCTGTATCCTGACTACTAATCTGGGCCTATGAAGGCAAAAACTGTAGCTGCCCTGAATGTGGGAGCTACTTTTTGTCATGTCAGTGCTCCAGGCAAGGGGACTGCATCCTCACACAGAGCACAAGGGCCATATCTTTGCATCCTCTCAAGCCCTGCTGCAGAAGCCCAAGCAGAGCTCGTGAGGCAGTTCAGGTGTTACAAAGGCAATGTGCTGCCTTTCTCCGGAGGCAAACTTGGACTACCCAAATAACATCTTGCCCACTCGTGCTGTTTAAAGCTGTTCCACAGGATGGAGGGCTGTTGCCAGGGCAATAACACCTTGCAGAGAGGCAAAATTACTCATTGTTTTTCCTTTTTATGACATTCTAAAATGGGCAGAAGTCCTTGGAGTGGTCTCTATCTGTCGGTTTGAGATATTTCACCAGCAGAACCAAGGGAAGTTCTACCAGTAAAATCATCCTGTTGTTGCATCTTTTCTACAAGCACTTGCCAACACATTTATACCTCTATCAAACATAAAGGTCATGGAGACCATGGATTAGTTTTCAGTTAGAAGTGCCTGGTTGTAAATCTCCTTCTAACCTGGGAACTGCTTTTGGCAAAATCCTGGACCCATTTCCCCCTGGTTGTTTTGCCATGAGTTAGTGAACGCTGTGAGCTTGGTTGATCCTCCGCCCAGAGTATCCTTGCAGGAGTTCAGCCTAATGTCAGAAATGGGAGCACTTCCTGGGCTGCTTCTGCTCTTTCCAGGCTTGGACTTGAGATTTTTTATGTATCTGGAAGTGATGCCCATTTTATCCTGCATGGAGCAGAGCTCTGCTTCCAGAGGCAGTTGGCCCTTTGTGATTAATTCTTTAGTTAAAGCCTAGGTGCCTTTGATTTAGGTTTTTAGCTTCTAAGACGTCTTCTCATGTTGCAATATTAAATATATAAACCCCTCAGGGATTAATTAGCAATAAGTGATACAGGATGTGGTCTGAAAGCTGGAAAAGAGATCTATACTGACAATATGCAGAGACCATGTTTGAAACAAGAGGCCGGTGTTTGATGGAGCCCTGGCTCCTATCTGGCATTCCTGAACATCAGGATAAATTCTTCTTAAAATACATCCTGTAGTGTAGCTGTACCTTGTCTTGACTGGCCATAGTAGAGTCTACTTCAAATCCTGATTTTCAAATCTCTTTAGTCTTCATACAATAACGTCTTAGAAAAGCAAAACTGAGGGCTATATTCAAAACCACTGTCTTTGGCTACGTAGCTTCTGTTGTTTTGGTAATCTTGAAAAACAAATTATAATAGTAATTTCTTGGCTTTCTGATTAGCTACCTTCCTTAGACTTGGCAAAAGTAATATATCCCTTGTGGATGTATCAGTGGTGTTTCTCTCCGACACTCTAAAAGCTAAGCTTTAGTATGATCTCCGTACAAGCAGTACTAAAATCCAGTCTCTGAGTTTTTTGTCAAGTATTGCTTAAGATGCCAAATCAAGTTAAATACGGTGGACTGGACTTCCCAGGGGGAGTCCTGCCCTGCCTCTTCATGTCTTTACTCACTTTTCTGACCAGCCAGGGTGCCAGTTAGTGCCAGCTGCCATTTGATGTTATGGAAACTTACCCAACCAGAACCCAGCGGAGGCTAAACTGCCACAAGGTGACACTGATCACTTTAGTGAGCCAAGAAAGGTGGTGGTAACCAGGCATGCATGTGTCTCCCAGCCTTTCTGCGTGGGTTCCCTCTCAATGCAGCTTTTCTTTTTGACTTCAGTCAGGTTAAGAAAGCTGACATTTTCTCCATAGCCAAGCTGTAAAAGCATCAGCTGCTTGAAGAGTTTTCTTAGGGCAATAACAATGGCAAAAGTCTTGTCTCCCAAGTGATGCTCACACCATTAAAATTAGCCTCTTGGAGGTGCAGAGCATTTGTGCCCAAGAGAAACAGTGAAACCCTTCCCAAGTTGACAAGCCCTGACAAGCTCTATCTGACATTTTATATTGCTGTTTCTCTGTCCCTGTGCCAGGGTAAGCAGATACGTAGAGGATATTCCTGGGAAATGAGCCTGTCAAGCTGCACAGGAGCTGCTTCAGAGAAGTTTGAGTGGCTAGAGCAGATCGATGCCATTTCCTACCCAGGTTGTGGCCTGGCAAGGTGAGCTGACTAATTGCAAGAGCAGGAGGGCTAATTCTCTTGGAATGAGAAACAGGCCTACAGATTTCCCCCACAGGATGAATGAAAGCTCTGCAGTGTATACACAGAGGTTTAGGATGAGCTAATTCCCAGCCTGGTTTTATTATCTCTTAGCAGACCTTGACACGCATCTGCCTGTGCACTGAATTGTTGTATTTCGCTGGTGAGGAGGCATTTCTGAGACACTGATCTTTGCCAACAGGGATGACTTTGCTTACCCTGACATGTCTTGTCCTTTCTTCCGGGGAATACATATCATTCTAATTCTGATTTATTTCTTTTTGGTTTAACATAAAGAAGGTTAAATACTTCAACTTAATATAAAAGGTTTTCATAGCAGAAATTGCAGCCAGTTTGGCTATTTTTGTTGTTAGGGTTTGTTTGGGGTTGGGCTTCTTGGGTTTTTCTTGTTTTGGGGGGTTTTTTTGGTACAATCCAAGCAGTGACCTCTAGCTCTAGAAACACCAGGTTATGGAAAGCAGAAAGGCACATGGAAATGTTCATTGGCTTAAATTCTGCAATGACTTAATTCTGATACGGTTCTACTGGCTTTTCTAGAGCTCTCCTACTAGGGCAGACTTTCTGATCACCCAAGACTTCTTCCACCTTCAGCAGGGGGTGGAAATGTTACACAAAGGCACAGTGAAAGCCGGAAGCTGTAGCAGACTATTTTTATGGTGCCATGTATCTCTATGAGCCTTATGGCTGTATTTATAAGCAACTATCTACGTCAAAAACCATTTTGTCTTTTGCCTGTGACTTGAACTCAAAACTTCCAAGGAGAAGAGCAAATTCCAGACTCATACTCTTTAGTGTGTGCAGCAGGATCAGATCAGACTGTGCTCTCTGTGAATAGGCTGAAGAAAAATCTGTAGGGTAGAAAAGAGAAAGGTTATTAAAAGCCTTGGGAGGGGTCTACAAGTTCACAGCTCAGGAAGGAAGCTGCTGAGAGGAGACAGGACACTCAAGCATGGGTCTTTTCTCCTGAAAGGAGGTGTAAGTCAGGAATGAAAGAGAACCATTCGCTTGTGGAAGAGCTCTAAAGAGGAGGTGGACATGCTGACTGCAAGACATCAAGAGAGACTGAAGGAACAGTCAGGTGAAACCTGGTTAGAAGTGATCCTGAGGGCAAATCTGATGCCTGGTGATGCCTCACCAGCTAAGTCTTTGCTGGACAGCTGATTGTGGTTGTGATCAGGCAGATCCCTCAGCTGGGGAGAAAATCCCCTGCTGTTGGATCTCACACTGATGGATGCTGGGCTTGTAGTGCCTGTCCTTGGGCTTTGTGTTTGGAAGGAGTTTAGACTTGGCCAGGGGACTGAACTTCCTGCTGTGTTAGAGCCTGATGGATGGAGAGAAGCTGAGGCTGGACAGACAAAAGCTGTGCCCTCTCCAGGGCTCTACTGATCTGCAGGTAAATTTTTACTAGATTTGATTAAGAGCTCTTCCTCTCTTGTGCGATGAGCAGCAAATTGCTGAGTCCAGAGTCCTCTGTTAAATCAGTGCGTTCAAAATACTCACAGACCAACAGAAGTCTCGGAAATAATGTCATCTTCTGTAAAATATGGATGAAGTTAATGCAGGTGCTGTTTTGAATGCATGGTAGTAAACACACCCTTAATCAAACAAAGTGAAAAGAATCCCTTGGTTTAGCAGGAAAATGTTGACGGCAAGCAGCTAAGGCGAACTCCAGAAACATGCTTTGTTTCCAAAAGGAAAACATTTTAAGCCTACTGCTGATTTTGAAGGATGCATTATCCAGACTGTTAGCATTACAGGGAAGTAATGGTCCTCAGATATACTCGCGCATGCTGCCAAGGTTGAAATTGCTTTTCCTCGACGCAAATGTGTCTACATGTAGAGCCTAGCTATAATCTGCTTCTTAAAAATCTCTATTGCCTTACAGTAAGCTGAAAATTAGATAAGTGAGTCTGGCTTTACACTTTGAGCAAAGGCTCTTCCTGACTTCCCCATGATATAATGAACTATTAAGTACCTGGATCAGTTTTGCTGAGCTAGTAAGTTCTGAAATATCTTCATTTTATTGTGCTGCCTTAGAAACATCTTTCTCCTGTGCAAAACTCAAAGATACTTTAATTTTCTGGGGTACCTTAAAGAGATACAGGCAGAGCAGATGGTAAAATATTTGTGTGCTTGACAGTGTCATCAGCATTCTAAGAATGGTTGAATATCTGATACTCTTGGGGTCTATGAGAAATGACTCTCCAAGTAAATCTTAAACACGCTGCTTTCTGCATGAATAAACCAAAATACATCCTTAAGTTTTGAGATGTCCAAAGGCCCACCAATGATAGTTATCATTTACTTTCTGTTCTAGATTTCTTTTCTGAAAGCCTTGTTATACAAATTCCTTTGCAATCACTTACAAAATTTGCTGATAAGGAAGGGCAGCTGGTTTGAGTCCTCCTGGCCACTTCTTACTTCTTTTTCTTATCTTTGTAATACCGTGTGGCCAAGTGACAATCTCGACTCCTGGTGGAAAGAAAAGCACGTTTGGTTTTTTCCCTTCCGGTTTAGTTTCCAGTTTGATCATTTATGGTGCCACTTGAATGTGGTTGTATATAATTAAAACTCTGTGTGCCTTTGTTTTGTTTGGGTTTTGTATTTGGTGTAAGACCTCTGGCTATCTTGGCTATGGCTTGGCTGCACTGGTTCAGCAGCTTTGTAGCAGAACCCTGCCAGCTACTGACTCTGAGAAGAGGAAGAAAGAAACCATTAAATTTGCAGTGTACCAAGCTTGCTTGCATTGTTAGCACTCTGCAACGTCTTTCTCCAGAATAAGGTAGCATCCAGAAGCTTTTCCCAGGATTAGCTGTCAATGTGAGAATGCAGAGTGGTCTAACCTGCCCAGCACGGTGGAAGCAGGTCAGGAATGAGGATCATGAAGTCTGTCTGTGATTATTGCCTTGATTAATGAGGCGGTCTCTCGAGCAGGATCTACTACTTCAGGACTTAGCCTAGCTTGAAGTCAAGGCTGCATAGAAAGCCTAGGGGTGCAGAAATCTCCCTTGACTCTGTAGCAACACTGAAAAGATTTGATTCTCTTTTGTTAGGTTGGTCCTGAGAAAAGAGGTAATGCTACAGCTGAGTTCAACTATGAGGATCCTAGCTAGCAGTAGTGAAAAGTTGGAACGTGCCATGCTCCATTCAAACACTTTTAATGGAAATTATTATAGGCCTATTTAAGAATTCTAAAATTATTTTTTGGAATAGGTTGGAGAGGAACATTTTTCCAGGTAAAAAGAAGATAATTGACACTGAAAAAGAAGGTGGAAAAGCTTCTCTGGGTTGTAACTGAATAAAAATGTTCGAAGATCTGGATCTCAGCATAAGAGCTGCTGTTGAAATGGTCAGTGTCAGACTAGTACAAGCAAGTGCAAGAAGCCTGCTTGCTCGTTAGCTTTTACTGCTCTCCTCTGTCACTGGTTTGTAGGTATGGTGTTTTACTTATTTATGCCCAAGGTGATATATGTGAACGAGGGCTGGCAGCAGCTCCTGAATAATGGATGGAACACCCGAATTCTGCTGGTGGCAATTTCCACAGCACGGGGAGTTGTGCTGAGGGCTTGCTGCTCTCCTGGCTGAGCACTTTGTTATTGCTTCCCTGGCAATGGCAAGAAACTTCCAGCAAGTCCTGAGGTGTCTCAGTGAAGAATGTCTTTCCACAGAGTGCACCTTGACATCTTACATCACGGTCTGTTTCATTTTCTAGCTGATTGCTCCCGTTCCTAATGAAGAGTCTGGCTAGCACCGGTCTGCAAGAATAGCAGTCTCCACTTTCCACTACCTTTTGCAGAGCCTTCAAAGTGCATCCTTAAAGCCTTTATGCACAATTTCAAATGAATAAGCTTCGCTAAGAAAGGCAGCAGAAATGTTTTAATTACAGTGACCTAATGGGCTGGCTGAGCTCTGAATACAACAGTGGCAGGAGATCACTGAAAAGCTTCTGCCCTTATCTGGCCTTAATCATATATCTTGGTTTCCAGGGCACTTGAAGGCTTTATTTTGAATGCTTCACAGATTACACCGACTAATACAAGAACAGGGTCATTAGTGTAATAAATCTCAGGTAAGTGTGGAGCTAGCCTTAGGAAACCTTTCTATATTTGGCCTCTTATAGCTGTTGTCGTACAAGTCTATAAAAAATAAGTGTTGACATCTGGTGTAGGGTAGTGGTACGTGTGTCAAATGCTATTGCTGCATTTTTCCAGTGAAATGAGGCCAGGCAGTCTTAGCTTTGGCAATATGGCTCTGTAACATGCCTTGCTTGCCCTGGAGGAAGCCAAGCTCTTCCTTGCAGAGCACCTGTCTATAAAAGACAGATAACACTAAAGGTCTGGATACAGTTCAGTGACTTGTTCACACAGTGTTGGGTTTTTCTCTCCACTAACTGAGGAACTTGAATCTGTAGCACAGCTGAAAAATAGGTGTTTATAACCTCATTTGTAGGAGGCACAGGAGTTGGCTGTGCTACAACAGCCTGGTTGAAAACATCTGACCATCCCACAAGCTGTGGTCAAGGATTCACTCTGCTTCCTGTTTTAGCCAGGCAGGGTTTGACCTCAGTGGGACTTCATTTGCCTCACCCATCTGATGACCCCTGGGCTTGCAGTGTGTGTGGGAGGGGTGCTGGCTGGCTCCTCTCTCTGTGTTTTGCTTCTCAGTCCTGAGGGTTTATCTCAAAGTTCACACCGGATAGGAGGGGCTGGAAAGCGTGTGGAGAGGAAGAAGAGGAACCAGCCTGTGGTGAGACTATCAAAGGTACAGCCCAGTGACATTTGTAGTAAACCAGCTGCCCTCTATCTGCAGCTGCTGTGCGAGGCAAATTGGTAGGGAAGGGATTTTAATCCTTACCTGCCTAATACCAAACTGCTGGGGATATCCCATAGTATAGGAGTGATGGAGAAACAGCTACCCTGCCTCAAGTAAAGTGATCAAATAATGCCCAAGGACATTTGAAAGCACACCAGCAAGATTATTTAGCAGGCCTGCCTTTGGGCAGTGTGATTAAACTGCATCCTAATGAGTTTGTTGCTAATTCCACCCCAGCTTGCTCTGTTGCTGTAAACTGATGGAGATGTCTCTGCTGGCTCCCTTGCTCCAGCACACAAAGGCTTCTCTGTGTACATGTCTGCAACAGTATCACTGTTTTCTTTCTGGTTTTTTAATCCTTCACTCCCAAATTATTCTGGACAGATTGTTTTTCCCTCTATATAGCTTTGTGAGGATAATAAAGTAGCAGAAGCAGCAGGGGGCTGTGGGGGAGAGCATTAACCCTCTGTTCCTAGCTTTAGGATTAGTGACCAGATGCATGGGGGGGACCCGGCTCAGGGAGGGCTGTTCCTCCTGCAGTCCCGACGTGGCTCCTGCTCTTAGTCTGGGACACAACTCTGCTGCGCTTAAAAACCAGAATGGCTAAAGAAAGCTGAAAAAGGGTGAAGGGGGCACTGCTAAATTGTTCATGTGTGCCATTGGATAATCCCAGAGGGATAAATTTGCAAAATCCAACACAATGATCCTACGACACAAGCGTTACCTGTTTATGGCTCTGTATGCGTCACATTTCCCATCACTTTTCACAGGCCTGGAGAAGCCTCAGTTCATCTCTGACCAGTGCGTTTGACAGCAGCTGCTCCCTTTTTTTGGCTCTCTGGCATGTGCCCAGCAGCTGAGGGGGACGAAGGCGGTGGGGGTAGATCCTGTACAGTGTAGCTGCACCACAAGGGTGCAGGGGGGTTCAGCGCTGTGGCAGAAGGCTGGGGAGTTGGAAAGCCTTTCTGTAGGACAAGGTGTAAAGGATGGCATCCAAGGGGCTGGGGAAAACAGCCATTTTCTGCAGACCCATGGTGGCAGCCCCCTGATCTGCACAGCACTGCTGGGCAGGCAGTTTTGGTAATGCAAAGTCATCTTCTGTGAAGGGGAAACGGGGCATAGGGTTTGGGGAGGGGTTTTCTGAGAAAATTGGCTTCCTTCTCCATTAAGCTATAGCATGAATGAGGAAGATAAATGATGTTTGACCTGGAATGAAACCTTTGGTGCTGGGAATACTAGCTTCCATCCTGAGGCTTTCATTTGGTTGCAAAGAGGTGTCTTTCCTACTTACTCTGTCTGAAATTTCCTACTGAATTTTTGACAGCTTTCAGAGTACCGCAGATCCGCTCTCTTCCCCCTTGCTGTGGAAAATTAGACTTCAGTGTCTTCTATTCAAGGCAAAAGTAGTTAAAAGATACAGGGAGTAAAGCCTGTTTTCTAGTCCCTCTCTTGCATGCTGGATTTACACTTCAAAATGTCTGTCTCTAATTACTGCTCGTCCTTCCTGTGGAGAAGGTGGCCGACCACAGGCCCTGGTGGAACAGGCTGCTGTGCTCCAGAGAAGGAAGCTGGCTGCTCCCAAATACCTGGCTCACACTAAGACGACTGCTAGAAAACATTTAGCAAAATATTTATCCAAAAAAATCTTTGAGTAAATATTTAGCAAATGGCCAGAGCTACCAGTGAGAAGAAGGACATTTCTGAAGCAGTTTAAACAATTCGGATCCTTTAAAAGGTAGTGGTTGTAAGGGCTGGGGACGTATTCCAGCTCCTCCATTACAAAGTACTGCTTTCATCGTCGTGCATTTTTCAGTAATATCCCACCATGTGTGGCTTCCCTCTACCTTAAAATTGTCCTGCTCACCTTTAACCCACAGTGAAAGTGCTGATTCAGCATATAGCACGTGCTGTAGTGTACCTTGCCCCCTTAGACTGAATCAGACAGAATGAAGAGCACTTTGGCTTGCTTTATCTTCTAATCTTTCCAAATAATAATTTTGCTTTAATCTGGCTTTCCCGGTTACCCAAAACATTGGCTTTTAACAGTAACTGGGGAATCCCGCTTCTGAGTAAAAAGCTAGTTTTATTTATATTAAACATGATTGGGGATTTTATATTGTTGTACTTTTTTTTGGCCCTTGTATTTATTTCCGCTTGTACTCACCTACTTCAGCTTTCTGGAGGGAACCAGACCACTTGTCCAGCAAGCAGTTGTCTCCAAAGCCCGGGCTTGTCATGCTGCATTTTTGAGGGACTTTCCTCCATGGACTCCTTCCAAGCCTGCCTGTGCTGTTCCTCCCCAATCTCATTTTTTTCACTGCAGAGTTTGCTTTTTATCTTTAGTATAAATGGTCATTGTTCAGCAGTAGAAAATAATCGGGCCAGAAAACCTGGCTTTGTTCCATCAAGTCAGGTGCTTTTTTTATCCTGCTTGAGAGTCAGGGGGGGAGGAAAAACGAACTCCTCTAGCTCTGTGTTCCAAATGGCTTTTTCAGCATCTGTGGTGGTTCTTTTGCCTTATGGATGCTGATAGCTGCTGCTGGAGGAGAAAAATGTCTTATCAGTGCCTCTCAGGGCTGCTCTGAGGGAGGGACAAGGCCAACTATGCTGGCAGCTGCCCGTGCACAAAGGTTCAAAAATCTGCTGCAGCGCTGTACACGTGCCACACCACAAAGGATGGTTACTTTTTCCCTTTGGGTAAAACACAGAAATGCTATTTCTGAAGGGAAGGGGACGAGCTATGGCTTACGGGAACGGTGATGCTTTCAAAAAAACAAACAAAACCAAATGCATTCTTTTTTTTCCTCCCTCTACCCTATTTGCTAATAATATGACTTGTCCAAAGCTGTAAACAATATTTGAAAGTCTTCCAGCCTCTTAGCTTGAAAATGTCAAGAAAAAAAAACAGTTTGGCAGGAATGCTATGGAGCTCTTCCTTTACTTTCTGAAAGAAGTTCAGGCAGCCCCAGGGACACTCATGTTATAGTTATTCGTCACCCCGTGTGCTCGGTCTTTCAGAGGCTCTGTTTACTCTCGGTAAGGAAGGGGAAAGTCCAGCAACAGTAAATCTGGAAACATGAACACATGCTTTCATATTTGCTCAGGGTTTTATTCCTGGATTTGGCTTTTCTGATGACACAATAATTGGAATGAAGTGCTCTGCATAGTTAATCTGCTATTGTTTACTGATAGACGAGACCTTATTTAACAAGGATCTTTTTTCTTCTTCCTTGTCCCTACATGTATTTACCCTTTCCCTAGTTTTCAAGTGCCTAGGGTTGCTTTTTAACAGGTCTGACTATCACCATTTAGAACAGGCCCAGGCCATAAAAGAAACACAGGAATTAGCAGTTGTTCTCATTGAAATTAGCTGCTACTTTTTCAGGTGTTCTCTTTCCCTTCTTTATTTAAAATTTAAATATTTGTTCATAACGTCTCTGTTTAATTACCTGAACTACACAGGTGTCTGGAGGTGTGACACAGGTCTGAAGGTGTGATATTCCTCCCAGTGGGACAAAAACTAATGCAGTCAGTGCAGGCACTGATGCCACCCAGGGCTAGCCCTCTGCTGAGGGTTATTAGAGTACAGCTAAAAGCCCTCTGAAAAGGAGCCAAGAGGTTGACCCTGGAACTTCAGTGTCACGTCCAGTAGGAAGGTTCCAAGAGGATTAAACTGTCTTTGAAACAGAGAGTATCAGTATTTTTAGAGAATCAGGCTTTTAAGCTACATCTGGTTTGCTCATAAACTGACTCTGGTCTGATATTGCAGAAGCTTGACTGTTCATTTTCCTGCAAAGCAACTCTGAACCTCTTCACCTTGTAAGGTTTTTAAAGCATTGCTCTGTTTGAGCATATAGTTCCTGTCTGATATGTCCAAGCTGAAGTTGTTTTGCAGGCTGGATGAGTTTGACTATCCTGAAGGTCCAGAAGATGGGGTAAACAGGTGTCAGACTTGTATCGCCCTGATCCAGGATTTTCAGTAGCAGTGAGGAGTTAATGGCGAAATGTGAAAGTTCAGACCTTCCAAATGTGTGTTTTAGCAATTCATTGATACTGTGTGGAAAATGCACACTGAGCATTGCAGCTGCTGAGTTTCTGTTTATTCTGTGGAACAGAGCTTATCGAGTTGGCAGGGAGAATGTCTTTTAGTGCAGTCCTTCACTTGTGCTTTGTAAGATATTAGCAGATGAATATCCAAATGAAGAGGAGGTAAAAATCAAGACCAGACCCTCAGATGTCTCATTAGTCATGTGAGCAAACAAATTTAATTGAGGGATAGGAGTGGAACAAAAGCAATAAATAAACACTAATGTTAACCTAACTTTATATGGTTGTTACCGAAAACTATGTGATCTTGCTATGTAAGACTCTTTTCAGATCCTGAAATTCTTCCACTTAAAAAAAAAAAAGTTAGGAAATGCTGACCTAGCTTGTATCTATGAATAGTCTTCTCGGTAAGCATTCCAACTTGTGAGCAAAGGCTTTGAAATCTTCCCCCGCTTGTAATGGAGCTGAATGAGTTCAGCAGTAAATATGCAACAAGTGTAATGCCCGTTTCCGCTCTTTGTTCCCCCGAGAGTCATTTAAACGAAACAAATTCAGTGCGCACTAATAAAGTGGGGAGGTAGCTATTGCAGCTTAATAGCTTGTCCTCGACCATTTTCTTTGGCAAGGAGCTTAAGAAACATTTCCAGCGAGGTCATGGTATCTTCATCATGGACTGTTATCAGGAATTGCATTTCCTGGTGTCAGGTCCCGGTGCTGAAGATACACTGCCCTTTGGAGCCTGAGACTGGTCAGGAGACACAGAGTTAAACACACAGCGTTTCTACTGCTCCCCACAGCCCATTGTTATTGCTGCAGCCTTCTCCACTTGCATCCAAAATGTTTTCCAAACAGAAATTTTCTGCTTGCTTTTCTTTTTTTTTTTTTTTACTATAACAGGCAATTGCTTGCATCTCACTAGACATTTTTTTCAGCAGCGCTACCTCCTTTCTTCAGCTTCATTTTAGTGAAGTGTAGGGAACAAATGTTCTGCTTGTGATGCCTCCTGAATCTGGTGCTCCATGTCCCATGCAGCTACCTGAATAACACACATGACCAAATTTGCTGAACTACAAAGAATGATGAGAACATGTGCTCCTTTGCATCGTCTCCTGCCCTCTGGAACTTGCCCAGTTCTGCTGTAGGAAACCAGCTGAGAAATGGGGTGTGGGGGTGGGATAATGCAGGAAGGTCTAAAA